>JARYHS010008074.1:73312214-73521454 GCA_031002005.1 Vandiemenella viatica
TTGATTGAGATCACATGAATAGGACACAATATTGTACAAAGAACATGTACAAAATGTTCCTTCCATAAAGACAAACAAGATTTGGTGCCATAATGAGGGTTTGGGTGTAGAGAGAGCATTAACGAGAATGAATCAGAAATCGCATGATCTAACTCGGAGAACAAGCTTAACAACACAATTAAAATGAACAGATCAAAAAAAATTGAATACAATACATTCATTTTCCATTGATCCCAATATAAGAGACTGGCTCTGTGGGATGTGGAAAGTTGTCAATTTACAGCTAAACAGTTGCATAACAAAATAATAATCACACCAGTAGATGTACAGTCATAGCATACATGGTACATTAAACAATTCCATAACATTCATTCAGAGTACATTACGAAGGAAATAAGAAAGCTGAAAAAACAAAGGGGCTGGTGTAGATAATATTACTACAGATATCTTAAAGATAGCTGGAGTGACATTGTACCTTATCTTGAAATATTATTTAAAATGAGTCTGGATACTTGCTGCTTACCATAGGACTGGAAAAGTGCGATAGTAGTACCGGTACATAAAGGAGGGGTGAGAAATAGAGTTGAGAATTACAGGCCAATCAGTTTGACATCAGTGGTAGGTAAATTAATGGAAAGATTGATATGCAACCACATCAGAAATATATGTGAGGAACGTAAGGGGGCATCCACAAATTACGTGAGGTGTTTTTCCGGATTTCTGGACCCCCCCCTCCCCCTTGGTGAGATTTCGTGAGATCTGGCCGGACCCCCCCCCCCCTGGTGAGATCAGATCCGTGAGAACCCCCTAGAAATCGCACTCGAAACTTTTGTAGACCTTTTTTTTTTTTTTTTTTTAGGTCACACCCTAACTTTTTCACGAAATACCCTCCTAAATCGACTTAGGCGCAAATTGTAGACCTTTTTTTTGGCTCTACTATCCCCAAATTTTTCGCAAAATCTCACGTGAGATTTCCGTAGACCCCCCCCTCCCCCCTGGTGAGATTTGGTGAGATTTCGCCGGACCCCCCCCCCCCTATTTCACCTCACGTAATTTATGAAACGCCCCCTAAGTGGTCAAGCAGGCAACATGGTTTCAGGCAAGGATATTCATGCGAATCTCAGTTGGTGGGATATATGCAAGATATTTCAGATGAAATGGACAAGGGAGGCCAAATTGATAGTGTAGCACTAGATCTGTCTAAGGCGTTTGACAGAGTAAGCCATAAAATGGTAGTAAATAAGGTAAAAACCATTGGAGTGGATAAGAAAGTCATTTGCTGGGTAGAAGAATTTTTAAAAGGTAGAAAACAGAATGTTAGGGTAGGAAATGTAGTATGAAAAGAAGTGGAAGTAAAAATGGGTGTGCCACATGGTAGCGAATTGGGACCATTGCTATTCATTATTCTAATGAATAATTGTGTTGATTGTTTACTATCTGAAATTAGATTGTTTGCAGATGACATAATGCTGTATAAAAGAATCAAAACAATAGAGGATTGTAAACAGTTGCAGGGTGATCTGGACAGGATATCTAATTGGGTTGGTAAACATGGAATGAAGATAAATGCAAAGAAGAGTCAGCTTATTAGATACACAAATAAAAAACAAAAGGTTAATTATGAATATAAGGTGGGGAAAGAATTGTTTGCTGAAGACTTGAAATGTAAATATCTTGGCATTACTTTTGATAACAAGCTTAACTGGGCAGGACACATTGGACAGGTGGTAGGAAAAGGTTTCAAAATTCTGCACTTGTTGGAGAGTGATGAGGGGATGTACGAGAGATGTAAAGGAATTGGTTTACAAAACTTTGGTCAGACCATTGCTCGAATATGGTATTGTAGTATGGGACCCACATTTGAGTATCAAATACAGGAATTAGAGAGGGTACTAAAAAGGGCTGCTAGATTTGTTTCTGGAAATTACCGCAGAATGCAATTAGTTACAGATATGATAAAAGAGCTGGATTGCAAGACAGGAGGAGGGTGAAGAGGGTCATGGGAGTGTACAAGTCCTATATTGGTGATGAATCATGGAAAGATAATGGTGTAAGAACTAAACGTAATGCATGGAAGAGAGAAGATGACCATGACAACAAGCTGGCACTCGATTTCACACCCATGGGTGTAGGAAGATTCTCTTTTTTGGGTAAGGGTGTCAGGGATTGGAATAAGTTACCAAGAGAAATGATGAATAATTTACCAAAAGTTTTAAAGAATTTAAAGTTAAAATTTGGCAAGGGCAGGGTAGGTGTGGGCAGGGAAGGGGGACGATGGGTGGTAGGGAAATTGACACCAGAACATGCACTCCATTGCAATTTAAATGAATATTACTATAAATATTAGACTAAAATGGCAGTCTTCTCAATAGCTTAATATAACAAAATTAATAATCTTGATATAGTGATTATATAAATTAGGGTAAACATATTTAAAAATAAATAAATAAAATATAGCTCTTTCATAAAAATCAACCATTTCAAAAATAAACTTGTTATTGCATCATAGTAAAAATTGGTTGAGGGCAAAAGGGTGTTGGAGGAGGAAGGGAGAAGGATGGGCGTGTAGGGAGATTGCCACCAGAGCATTCGCTCCATCACAATTAATGAATTAATAATTATTAATGATGATGATAAGGTTTTCACAAATATGTTGTGAGAAAGACAATTATGACATCTTCAAGAATTTGAACCTTGGGCTTGTAGAAGAGGCAAAAATAACCCATGATAGTAGAGGGTAACAGCATTCATCAAATGATTCTTATAGGATCTATTTAAAAGAACACACTGCTCAACAATTCCCTTTGTTGTCCATATAACAAAATCATATCTTCAATTCCAGTCACTACCAGCTGTGCCTGCATTTGCGCATAATATCTTTTGTACATCACTTTTCCATTTGGGGGCACAGAAAGGCATAGTGATGGTTTGTCAAATCACATACTGTATGGGCATTTAAGCTCAACTATGGTCTTTCCATCCTCAGCAATGCTATCTGAAGCAGCACCAAAGTAATCCCACTCATTACTTTGGAAGAGTCCACATGATTACACCTGTTGGAAAAGTAAATAGCATTTTTTTAAAAAAATTCAGAAGATGACTATATCTATTCACACCACAAAAATATAGCACAAAATAACAGTTTGGCTCAGTGGCTGAGACTGTAATAACAAAATCAAAATAAAGGCAAAAAAATCACACCATAGACCTTCAACCCCATGAGTTCTCATAAGATCTGGAAACTTTTTTTTCTTAAATCCACATTTTAGGAGATGGATCATTTTTAGGCTCTGTGTTGGTTTAGTTGTCTCCTGGCTGGACCTTCACAGAAATTACGTGTTGCAACAAGTTTACAATGTTTCTAAAATGAGTACATGAAAGTTAGATCAACAATTATGTAAGTAAGAAATCTGCTAAAATATTTATTATTATGTCAATTCATACTTAGTACACTACCTGCTTCCACAGTTCTCAATATGTAATACGCCAGTTGATCCTGTTATCATTTTTGTCTGGGCTGAATTCCATTCAACACTGTTGGCTTGGTCCCTTTCCAGTGTACAGTTTGATGGTCCAGAATCACTGCAGGAGGAGTTGTGCCATGAAAGGGCAAGTAAATGGGCTTTGTGGCTCCATGGCAAGCAGCATACTTTGAACATTCTTCTCAAACTACTTTGATTGGCCACTGCTGCAAATTAAAGTAAATTCGATACAATACATTCATTTTCCATGATCCCAATATAAGAGACTGGCTCTGTGGGATGTGGAAAGTTGTCATTTACAGATAAACAGTTGCATAACAAAATAATAAGTACAACCACTAGATGTACAGTAATAGTATACATGGTACATTAAACACTTCCATTACAAAATAAATACATATAGGCTAACAGAAGATGTACAGTCGTAGCATATATGGTACATTAAAAAAAATTCCATAACAAACTAAATTACATACACCACGAGATGTACAGTCATAGCATACATGGTAAATTAATTATGGTGAACTATATTTACACAAGATACTGGCAGTTATTTTGGGTCTACTGGAGATCGCGATTCCGCTACAACAACACATATAATATCGTTGGAATACTGATGTAGTCAATCGCAAGACGTATTATTATCAAGCAGTAATTCCGTTGTAATACAGCCTGGACCATTATTTTCAAGCACAAATTATATTGTAATACAGCCTGGACCAGTATGAAACCGTTAAATGGACTTAGGGAATAATTTATAGTGGAGGACTTGCGTTTGACCACTGCAGTATTATGATAAAACTCCTGGCGGAATCGCGATCTCCAGTAATCCCGTTATTTTTTAGATACCTTAGAAATAAATTCTTCGTCAGAGTAGGAGTTGTCAATTAAAAATCCTTTCAATTTTTTCCTGAATTTATTCTTATCATCTACTAGACATTTAGTATGTGTTGGGAGCATATTGAAGAGTATGTATCCCTGAATATCAGCCCCCTTTTTGAACAAATGACAGTTGACTTGTAAGTCTTGTGAAGATCATTTTTACTTCTCATGCCATAATTGTGTATTTTACTATTTGTTTTCAAACAAAGTATAATTTGTGACTACAAAGGACATTAATGTGTATATATACTCAGATGCTAATGTTAAAATCCCTAACTTCTTGAACAGCTCTCTACATATAGTTCTATTGCTAACCCCACACAATTCTTATTACACGCTTTTGGGCTCTGAACACTTTGTCTCTATGGGTAGAATTGCTCCAGAATATTATTCCATATGAAAATAGGGAGTTAAAATAAGCAAAATAACGGGTCTACTGGAGATCGCGATTCCGCTACAACAACATTCAGTATTATCGTTGGAAAACTGCTGTAGTCAGTCGCAAGACGTATTGTTTTTTAGCAGTAATTACGATATAATACAGCCTGGACCATTATTTTGAAACCGAGCGTGGTGGTGTAACGGATAGCGTTCTGGCCTCGCATTCGGGAGGACGGCGGTTCGAATCCCCGTCCGGGCATCCAGATTTGGGTTTTCCATGGTTTCCCCAAATCACTCCAGGCGAATGCCGGGATGCTTCCTTCAAAAGGCCATGGCCGAATTCCTTCCCATTCCTTGCCCCCATCCTTTCCCGTCTCTAAGACCACGTTGTTAAAAAGGGACGTTAAACTGTTACAAAAAAAAAAAAAAAAAAAAACATTATTTTGAAGCAGAAATTAGGTTGTAATACAGCCTGGACCAGCATGAAACCATTAAATGTACTTGGGAAAGAATTTCTAGTGGAGTTTTGCGATTGACCACTGCAGTATTTTGATGGAAACTCCTGGCGGAATCGCGATCTCCAGTAATCCCAAATAAACTAGCTGCCTCATGCAGAGATTTCCTAAAGCTGAAATTGTACGAATTGCAAACATGGCTGCTCCCAATCGCTTTAGTAAGTCAGAAACATGTACTTTCCAATTTAAATTATGATCAATATACAAACCTAGAAATTTCACTCTCTCAAACTTACATAATGCACATTTAGGCAAATTACAGTAATTAATACTACAAGCTCAATTTAACAAGCTCTTACCTGTGGCTGGCTAATCTTGGAAACAAGCTCCCTGGATTCGTCACACAAGTGATAATGTTCTAAGCTGTAGCTTACTGCAGTAACATGTTTAGATGTTACAGACCACCCAGATCCCGCTGGACATAGATGGCACATAGCCTGATAAATTTCTCTGGATTCTCTACTGAGCACCAGTTTCACCCTATAATCCATATTATTTGCAGTTGCAGCCGAACACAAAGCTTCAATGAAGATAATCTCATTCGGCACACATCTCATTAAACCCATCTTCGGGAAATTAGTTCACTGCCTCCGGAAGCACTACCTCAAATTGAAATAATGTTTTATTGAGGTTTGGGAGTTGTTCTATCCTCTGTAACCTGTAAATGCAACGCAAAACTTAAAAACAAAAACAGGAATAAAAGACTTTGGCCTAAAATCAGACATTTATAGATTTTTTAAAAATGATTTCAAGCGGTTCAAGAAGCGAGTAGAGAAAAACCGACAAGAGGGCTAAGCCATATTTCAAGAGGGTTTAGCCATATTTCAAACAAAATTCTACATTTTACATACGTTTAACGGCTTCACATATAGATTTTATGAAATAATATGCATTTTGGAACGTGTGTAGTAAATTATTCGCTTTGATCTTGTGAATTGTCACCTGCTAATCAGTTCTTGTTTCGTGCACTTCAACAGATTACGTGCTCCGTCTTGAAGGAGTAACTCTTTCAGCGTTAAATTCTTATAACCGCACTCCACCACACACAAAAACAAACAGAGACAATGAAAACAAACACATAATGTAATGGCGCTGCAACTCAGTACCAAACAGATACACGTATCGTCATTGCTACGTCACTTCCGCGTGGCGAGGGAGTGGGAGGCGCGTGGCGAGGGAGTGGGAGGATTCTCGCACGGCATGGGTGTACCCACAGACGCTTCACTCTCAATGGGATGACTTTGTTCTCAAATTTTTCTTGGTGTAGTGTAGAAAATCAGCAAACTTGCTATTTTGCACATAATATACTAGCATTATTTTTTAACGAGTGTTTAAAATGAGATTTAATGGGGCGTGTTTTACTTCGCGATTCAGTGAATTTACTATTACGATTTCTTTCGTCACGTTGCTGATTATACTGACAATGGATGATGAAATTAACTGTTATGTGAGAAGCTGTGAGTTTTATTAATTTTTTAAATAGCTATTTCAGGCCATTGACTTAGGTTATTTTTAAAGCTTCATATAAGACTTGTTTCTGTTTGTAAATACGTCTATATCTATTTTTACCGATTTTGAAATCTTTCTAATCTATTTATGTTGAAACAGGTTCATGCAGAAATAAAAATGGGCTTCATAAATAAAGAAGTTATTGGCCTTTGAACAAAATCAATTTGGGGAATGTGTTTCTAATTTAGTCTCTTTTTTTGTACAACATTCTCCCCCCCCCCCCCGTATCTAAATCTAACTGAGAGATAATTTTTTTACAATTGTCCTAATAAGTAGGGCTGTGAAATTAGACAACACATCTTGATAAAGAGAATGTTCATTAAGGTGACTGAATAAACATTTTATTTCTGGTACCAGCCTACAAAATGTCTGGGTTGCTCATCCCTAGAGTGGGTCCTCTTACTTTTTTTCTGGTCTAGGACACATTTCAGACTAACCACAAGTGGTAGTAATAAAACTGAAATATCCATTCTGCATGTCAACCATGTAATCATTGTGGCTTTGACAGAATTAATTTTTAGTCCAGCCTGCATCCAAACCTAAACCCCTCAATTTGGATGTTGTATATCCCCCAAACTAAGCAAGATATCGAAAACATTTATTCCTTATTATCGAGTTTTTTCGTCGTGTTACATAAGAATCCATCATTAAATTTGACTTTTGCGAAATTTTTCATCTGCATTTCAACTCAAGACACCTCACTTTTGAGACAGTATATCTCGAGAACTACGTGAAATATCGAAAAATTTTACTCCTTATTTTTTATTTGTCTCGTCTTTTTAAATAAAAATTCATCATAAAATTTGACTTTGAATAATTTTTTCTTCTGAATTTCAACCAAAACCATTTCACATTTGAGACAGAATATCTCGAAAACTAAGCAGGATATCAAAAAAATTTATTCTTCATTTTTTATTTGTCTCATCGAGTTACATAATAATCCATCACCAGATTGCGGCATCACGTTTATCCTAGAGTCCCCTTGAGGTGTTTGTACATATTCCCCGTGTTTGTTGGGAAGCGGTCAAGCCCCCACCACTCCGGCCATGCCCCCCCACTCCTCCGCCGGCCTGCTTCACTCCCATGCGTGGTAAAGGTCTCTTGCGTCGTCTCCATATTATTCCTTCCTCCATGATTCCTACATGGCGAAGAATTAATTTGTAATTGTATACTTTGTGTGTGTATAAATCGCTGGAGATACCTTTCGTATATGGTGTCCCTGGTTATGTGGTTGTCTCTGTGTTATGTTTTTGTTTGTATTTTTATGGTAAACATTTTGAATAAGTGGAAGTAGCATCCAGCGGTTCTATTCAAGAGGAAAACATGTATAATCTGCTAGTGAGTCCCCCTTAAATTTTTTGCTGTCATAGACTTGTAAATATAATGTTACAATACCAATTCTAAATATCTTTGTTTAGTAGTAGCCTTAGAGCAGTATAAAAACTATACTAGCATTTGCAATATCTCGATTAGGCTTTCCTAAGATATCCATGGCGCCGCGATCTAGTGATGGATTCTATTGTAACTCGACGACACAAATGAAATATGAAGAACTTATATCATCTCGCTTAATGCTGGAGGTACAAAATGTCAAAAATTAGGGATTACTGGAGCTCGCGATTCCACCAAGAGTTTGCATCATAATACTGCAGTGGTCAAACGCAAGACTCCGTTAGAAATTATTCCCGAAGTGCATTTAACAGTTTCATGCTGGTCCAGTCTAATGCAGAAAATGTCACTATTACTCCATGTGTGGTTCACAATGCATTTAATGTGTCTGGATTGTTTTACTTTGTAGAGGCAGTATAGCAGAGAAAGTATTCAGGTTGCAATGCATCCTGGACCAGAGTGTTCTTATTACAGCATAAGGCACAAGGGAATTTAGTTATTATTGGTAATTATGCAATTCCAAGGTGATGTGATATATGATTGGGTAACCACATTTTGAGTTGCCTGTGAGTGTGATATCCACAGGCAATATAGTACAACAAATCGAGTGTACTGTGAAGTGATACAATCTCTTTAGTCTGTATTTAGCCATGGTGAGTGTCATTGCGATAACCATCCCTGTTGTGGCTTCTAACTGAGTTTTTCATGACAAGTGAAGAGTCATCAGTTGAAATGTCATTGTCATCTATTATTACTGCAGCTATTATAGAAAATCTCCAAATAATTCTGTGCTGTACTATCCTTACATTGAAAGGAATGTTCACTGTTATCTACTTGTTGCTGCTAAAAGGCTTGTAAAGAATGATTTTAAGTTTGTAGCTATTTTCTGAATGATGAATGAATTGTAACTACTCTTGATTGTTTCTCCAGGATTACTGGATATCTCATTGCATGAGGAATTGACATCATAATTCAGCAGTAGTCAAATTCAAGACTGTCCTAGAAATAATTTCTGAAGTAATCTATTACAGTCTAATTACTAATTGAAAATAGTGGTCCAGGATATATTAAAACCTAATTACAGCTAAAAATATGTCTTGCATCTGACCACCATATTATTATGATGTCACTAGTCAGTGGAGAACATTGTTTCGTAAAATCTTCTAGGGCTTTCCACCGGAATAGCGCATCAGTAAAAATATAAAGCGACATAAATGTCCCAGTTTACCGGAAGACTGTCCACATTGCAGATGGCTCTAGCACAGCGTACCAAGATCGACAACACTGAATTGCGATGAGCGGGATAGTGGTAGCTCTGTGCCCCAAGATATAAGCTAGAGCCATCTGCGACGTGGACAGTCTTTTGGCTGAACTGGGTTATTTACGACACACTTTCTGTATGAACAGATACAGTGAGGCACAAATTAACAAGGCTTTTTGCAAGAAGTTGAAGAAGAAGAAGAAGACGGGGAAGCAGCAAGCAGACCAGTATGTGTTTCTACCATATACCGGGGCAATTTCAGCTAAAATTGCCAGACTAAACAAAGTAGGGATTAAAACTTTTTTATGGCCACCTAAGAAGATAAGGGACCTACTATGCAACGTCAAGGATGGGTTGGGCCTTAGGCATCCCGGCATATATTCGATTCCGTGTTAATGTGGACAACGATATATCAGGCAGACCACACGGTCTGTATTCTAGCGGTGTTTAGATCACGCTAGACGTGTACGGTTGTGGCAGGTCACTAAGTTGGCCGGGTCTTGCATAGTATCGAGGAAAGGCATACCTTCGATTTTGAGGCGACAAAAATACTATATTTTGCCAAGGGCTTTTGAGGTAGTGTGATTAAGAATGCTATGGAGATTCGGCTAGCTGATGGAATTGTAAATAGGGATTTGGAATACCGCCTCGGCACGCCATCGAATCCAGTGATAGATCATCTAAGGAGGCAGAGATCAAAGCTACAAGATTATTACCTCCAGCCACTCCCCTCCACTGCACATAGCCCTACCATGTCTCTGGCCTTACTACCAGGCTACCCCAGCAACTGGCCGCCCCATCAGGTCTTTCCCTGCCCCACCGTCTGTGCACCGATTGGTCCCGATGCATGTGACTGATGTCACCTGGCAACCAAAGGCCTTATAAGTGGGGACTCTTCTCAAAATTTGACACTTTGCCAGAAAATGGAGCCAGAGGCAGGCTCCAAAATGTCGCTCTGTATTTTTATTGACGCGCTATCCCGGTGGAAAATCCTAGAAGATTTTACGCCTGACTCGCCGAGAAAGCTTACATTCTTTCAGTGGAGAACAATGTTGATATGGTAGAATCTCAGTCTCCGGTAGACCTGCTTCTCCATCCATAAGGTAAAGGGATATACAAATGTGGGAATGGGTGAGTGCAGAAGAAATTATTTTGATTACTTTGAGGTAAGTAAGTTTATTTTTAATTTTCTTACATTTGAAAATCATGGTTTAGGTACAGTTTCATCACACAATTTAATTTCTTTATAGCTTTTATTAGGCCTACATTTTAAATTTTATATACAAGAGAAGGCACATTAAGTTGGTCTAACCATCATTTCATGCAGGTTCCTTTTCTATAGCTTTTAAGATTAATTGAAATAGAAAAAAAAAAAAAATTAAGGTGCCGCTGGTGTTACCACTTTTACCTTCGTTGAACCACATTATAGTTGGTGGTTTATGAAGTTTGATGGTGTGATATGGGGAAGAATATTAATGCGAGGTTGATGAGTGGTCTGAAAAATTACACTTATTTTAGGCATTTGGGCCGTAATGTCATTTATGAGTTGGAAAAACTTGGATCTGAATCTTTGTAGTACTTCTTTTAAGGACTCGGATTCTGGGACCTAACTGTCCGGGTATCATTTGATCACCAAATTTTTGTATCTTTATCGGTTGGTGTAGTGAGTTTAGCTGTTTTTATCTGGCGAAAATCTGGTTCCAATCTCAGGACATGGTTTCTTTTTACTTGAGTTGAAATGCTGAAGTTTTTCATTTGGCTTTTAATGGGGCTCCTGAATTGTTTTGAAGGAATAGAGGGAAAAAATGTCAAACAGTGACATAATAAATAGGCCCTATTGGCTACAAAGGTTACCATTTTATTATATTAATGGCGTGTTGTGAAGCTGGCAGTTTATTTGCAATGATTTAAAGTGGTCATGCTGGAAGAAATAGTATGGAAGGTATATGGGTCAAATCAACTAACAGTCTGAACCTTGACCTCTCAGATTTGGATGATTTTTTTTTTCATGTAATGTACCCACCAACACTAGTTTAAATTTGAAATTTCAAATTTTTCTGACTTTTGGTTTTTGAGTTTCAAGGGTTTAAAAATAAAAAAAAATGACTGTTTTTGATCGATTTATGATTGTTTTAAAATGCTGTAGCTCAAAAACTATACAACCTAGAGAGCTGAAACTTGCACCATTGTTTTCCTCTAAGAATTCCCTTCAATTTGATATGTAACATGACTATGCTACCTAATTCTGAACATTTTTAAAAATTACAAAATATTTTTTTTTGAAATTTCCAAAATACGTACCCTCGGATTTTTTTTTATAAAAATTATTTGTGTTGTCCAGTCTAACTGACTACATGCATGCAAAATTTTAAGATGGGATCTCAATGGGTTCTTGTATAAAAAAATATTTGACTACCAAAATACACAGTAGTGAGGTGAAAAGCATACTATATCTAGGCTATTTATACCAAGGTAGGCCTACATAATTCTAACAAACTTAAATTATTAAATTAGTCTTTTTATGTAACATTACCCTCTTATTGTTTGTTAATTCATTAAATGATATTTTAATGCCAGAATATATAATATAAAAAATAATAATTTAAGAATTTTAAGATGTAATATGACATTCACTTTTTATTATAAAAAACTTAAGATTTTCAAATACATTAAAATGTGTATGAAATAATCAAAGCAAAGAATAATGCTAGATTGGGCATTCACAACAATCAGATAAGAGTGCATCCTGTAGTGTAGAGAAACAAGTTGTAACTTGAAAGGAATGGCACAGTCTGTAGCCTGTGTTCATGTCCCAACATGCACTGCATTGGAGATTGGATCCACTGAGCCCAGCCAGTTGTCTGAGTGACTCAGCAGGGTAAACACAAACTTATGAGTGCTCTATATTGTATTGTGTTTTTAGTGTAAAGTTGTCCAAGTGATCTAGTATACAGCAGTCTAGTCTTAGTGTATGCCATGCCGTGTACGTGGTAATATATCAAACATCAAAAAATAAGAGTATTTACTACATTTATTTTTTCTACAATTTTCCAAATGATAGAAATGTAGTTTTCTAAGTTGTATATATTTTTACTTTTTGATAGAAGATTACCCTACAAAAATGACATCTCAGAAGAATTGGGCGATTATTTCTGCTAAATGTTGTAACCCTTTTAAAGTTGAACAACATAAGAAAGTCCGTGTACAATCACTAAGAAATGTAACAGACTGGATGTGCTCTCTAGACTTAGGAATCATTAGTGGCATGAAAATATGTGATGCATGTAGGAAAAAGATTAGTGACAAACACAAAACAAAAGATGAAGTTTTACCTTGTAGTAGTGAAAATTTAAATGATTCTTTTACCGATCCTCAATCTTCCTTAGAATATTTGAACAAGTCACTGGAACTAATGGGTGAGTCACCACTAAAGAAGAAAAAGATTAATGTACCTAGGTATACAAAGAAAAAACTTGATAAAATAAAGTCTAGCTTAGAAAAGAACTTACTACCAGAATCGAGCCAAGAAGAAGTTATTATTAAACATTCCGAAGATGAATCAGAGATGATTCAACAGTTAAAAGAAAAGTTTGCTCAAACAACAAAAAGAAGTGAAAAAATGATGATTTTGTCTATCTTACCTATGAGTTGGAGCTGTCAGAAAATAGAAGAAGAATTTGGAGTGACAAACTACATGGCCCGTGCAGTAAAATTGTTAGTAAAAGAAAAAGGAATTTTGTCAAATCCTAAACCTGGAAGAACTCTAAATGAGAATATTGCTGACTTTGTAAAAGACTTCTACAATTCTGACGACGTTAGTAGAATGATGCCGGGGAAAAAAGATTGTGTGACCATCAGGTCCGTAACTACCGCCGGGGCACTGCCCCGGGGCCCCCAAGCTCGAGGGGCCCCAAACTGATGGTTAAAAAAGTATTGTATATTAATAACTAATCTAACTTCCTATAAAATATCCAGTAACTAGCTAAAAGTTAATAATAAAAATTCCATCCGTGTCCGTTCGTATACAAAAGCAGCTGTAGAACAGACAGCAGAATGTCGAGTCGAATGTGTCATGTCGCGCGAGGTGCAGGCTGGGACGTGCAGTGAGCTAGTGCTAAAATTTGGAGACTGAAAGAAGCTTCTGGCTAAAAGTTCTTGAAATAATCCTAAATGTGACCTTAATGGTCCGGTCAAATAGAGCGCGTTCTACCCGCGCGGGCAGAACGCGGCGGTCTGATGGCAGTAGTGGACGAACAGAGCGCGGGCAGCTGAGAGGCGGACCAGTGTTGAAGCAATCGTGGACGAAGGAAGGGGTAATTCATTTTTTTTATTATTTTTGTCTGCCCCCTCCTTATTAACATGTCTAGCGGTTCATCTGACGAAGAAGGATTGCTTCTTGAGCCCGCTTTTAATAGTTCAAAGCGAAAAAGTCAGTATATACTTTACAAAACAATCCTGTCACCTAAACCATTACCACATCCATTCCTCACTATTTTTAGGCGATGAAGTATTCAAACCTACAAACTTATTTAATGCGCCCTTTTTCAAAAACTACAATTGTAAATGATGAAGCGAAAAAAATTCCAGAAACATTTTTATATGGGACGACGTGTAGTAGAAAATTCCTTTGGAATTTTAACTCAGACGTGGCGTACATATTTTAGGCCTATAAAGTTTGATGTAGATAGCGGAGTCCATATTGTCAAAGCTACATGTTGCTTCCACAATTTCGTAAGAAGTTACACAAAACAGTTAACTGAAATTGAACTACAAGATGATACAACAATGACAAATCAACATGGCAATGCTTTCTCAACCGCAAGTCGATTGAGAGAGACAAACTGATGCTGCCTATGCGGTACGAAACCATTTTCTAAATTACTTCAACAACGTAAATTCATTTTAATTTTATAATAATTATGCCAGCATATTATTGTATGTATGTGTTATGGAAAATAAAACATGCTGTATAAAATAAATAAATGTAAACTTATTAGTCTGATTGAGCTTTTCAGCTTTTTCATTTCAAATTTCTGCTTTCTTGACATGTTTTTGTAGTCGGGATGTCGAGAGTCATTTAAAAATGAATACTTTCGAACGCACTGAATGAGACTTTCTGTCTCGTCCGCCGCCCGCCGCGGACTGGGCTTCAGTCGCGCTGTAGGCCGCGCTCTGTTTGACTGGGATGATGCAATACTATGTACCAGAGATTCCGCGCGGGCTGCCCACGCTCTGTTTGACCGGCCCTTAACACTTGCAACATGTAATCCCGCATTTCGTGGATCTAGTGAAAAGTTAGACTGTAGCAACAAAGGAAACTTTCTCTCGATAGTTCAGCTCTTGTCAAAATATCACCCAGTACTGTTGGGATTAAGTGAAGTTTACAGGTATATCAAAATAGTTAATGATGAAGAATGGACAGCTATTGATATCAAAATATTTGAAACTTTTGTATCCTTTAGGGAGGTAAAAGTTCAGTCTTAGTTACTTCATTGGAAGGTAAAAACTTTTTTTTTACCAAATGTCGTGGACAAGTCTACGACGGGGCGGCAGTCATGAGTGGGGCATACAGTGGAGTACAGCAGAGTATTAAAGAAAAAGCCCCACGCGCATACTTTGTTCACTGCGCTGCACATAACCTTAATTTAGTATTATAGGATGCTGTGGGAGGAAACAGAGTGGTCTGCCAGATTTTTTAAACCATTCAAAGTGTGTATTGCTTTTTTGGTCGTAGTATATTGCGCTGGCAAGACTTGAAGTCAGTGTACGACATTGAGGCTCAGACTGATTCACTGAATTCGAAAGTAACACTGAAAACTCTTAATCCAACTCGATGGGCAGGTAGGAGGCAGTGTATGCACTGAAACACAGGTTTTGTGAAGTGTAGAAAAGCCTTAGCCGCATAACTTTGACTTCCAGGAAAAGCAAGGAAGGAAATGAAGCACAGCAACTAAAGAACAAACTTGAAAGTTTTTAATTTGTATTGTTTTTGGTTGTACCTTGTACAGAGTGAAGTTTTAGAGTCTCTCAATCTCGTATCAAAATCCTTACAATATGAAACCATGGACTTGTAGTATGCATATGAAATATTTGGTAATTTATTTTTAAGGATAACCGAAATACTTGGAAAGTTTGAATAACGACACTTATTAAGTGATACAACATGATTTTTAGCCAATGCATGTGAAAGTGATATTGACAAAAAAGCAGTTGATTTCGTTAATAAGTTTCCAAATGATGTGAGTCCAGCCTTTCCTTCACAATTATGTTCAGTGAAAAATTTGTTTCAAAACAAACTGAAAAAAATGAAAAGTGTTAAGTAATTTGCTAATTATATAATTAGTCGACCACAGTTCGCTTTCATCAAGCTACCCAGATGTTTGCACAGCGTGCGTCATATATTTGACTGTTCTTGTGACAGTATCAAAGGCTGAACGGTCCTTTTCTAAACTTAAATTGATCAAAAATTACTTGAGAAGTACAATGGCTCAAAAAAGACTCACCGGCTTAGCTTCGCTTTCAATTGAGAATGATCGAGCTCAATAAATCAACTTTGACAAAGTAATTGATGAATTCGCTTCTTTGAAAGTTACAAAACAAATGTTTAAGAAATAATCAAATGTAACTAATATTTAAGCTTTTCAATCTACACTACTTTCCATTCATCAGTTACTGATTCCTTGTCTTTTAAGCAAAGTATGCATTTTGACTAACTTAATTTACATCTATTATAATTATATCTTTAATCTATCTTAAATTTTATTCAGAAAAGTCATATTTTAAATTATCAATTAAAAGTTTTCCGCTAGTTTAGTCTTATTAAAAGTTAATGTTTTATTTTTTTATGTTAACAACAGTGTAGCAAATATTTTACCATGTATTTTTAATGTGTGTTTTTATAAATTTTTAATAAACATACACTTTTTAGAAATTTCTGTTTTGTAAGTATTTTGCTTTTGTGTTATTCACCTTATTCTTTTTGCAACCATAAGCACTGAATACTTAATTTCCAAAGCTTGTATCATAAATATAGTCCATTTAATAATTTGTTAATTGTATATCTAGATAAATGCTTGAACATTTGGCTTTTGCAGCCAGTTTTGTTACCATTGCATGGACCAATAGATAAAATTTTTGTCGAATTGGAATAAACCCCCATGCATAAGAAAAGAAAGAAATGTTAAGGGGCCTCACTATGAAGTTTTGCCCCGGGGCCTCCAAGTTTATCGTTACGGCCCTGGTGACCATAAGAAATAAAGATGGAAAGATCCAGGTACAAAAGAGGCTAGTGTTGGCAAATTTGCAAGAAATATACCAATTATTTAAGGAAAAATTCCCAGCAAACAAAACTGGTTTTTCCAAGTTTTGCGAATTGGGACCAAAGAACTGTATCCTGGCTGGAAAAAGTGGCACACATACTGTCTGTGTGTGTACCTTACACCAAAACATTAAGCTAATGATGACTGATGCTAAAATGCAAAATTTTATTTTGGATGGAGATGAAACTGCTTTGAAATCTTATCATTCCTGCCTGGTCAAGATATTGTGCAGTCCACCATCTCAACATTGTTTTATGGATATTTGTAAAGAATGTCCTGGTGTCTCTAGACTTAAAGAGCTTTTGAATGCAAAGTTCAATGATGATATGATTGATGAAGTTACCTACAAAAAGTGGGTAACTATAGATAGATGTTTGATGGAAACTATAGTAAAATGTACTGATGACTTTATTGATGAGTTTCTGGACACACTAACTAAGGAAAAACTCATTCATTTATAGCTAATCAGCAGAAAGAATACTACAGCGAAATTAAGGACAATTTAACTGAAGGCCATGTAGTAGTCAACTGTGATTTTGCAGAAAACTACTCTTTCGTTGTACAAGATGAAATACAATCATTCCACTGGACTACCACTCAAGCTACACTGCATCCTTTCATCATATATTATAAATGGGAGGGGAAACTAAAACATCTGCAGTATGTCTTCATATCAGATTGCCTGGAACATAATACAGTCGCTTTCTATGTATTCCAGAAAAAACTGCTAGAAATCTTAAAGCAAACCTTGCCTTTTGCACTTAAAAAGATTACTTATTTTTCTGGTGGCAGCGCTACACAATATAAAAATAAGAAAAACTTCCTTAATTTGTGTTTGCATAAAACTGATTTTGAAGTTAAAGCAGAGTGGGAGTTCTTTGCAGCACCCCTTGCAAAAGTGCATGTGATGGCCTTGGCGGAACTGTTAAGCGGCTAGCTGCTAAAGCCAGCTTACAAAGGCCATATAACCAACAAATCTTAACACCCAAATCAAATCACTTTATGTATTTGCCATGGAAAACATAAAAAAAACATTGACTTTCGATATTGCACAGCAGAAGACTATGAAGAGACCAAAGAATACTTACTTCCTCGGTTTAGTGAATCAAAAGCGGCTGTGGGAACACAAAAGTTTCACTCATATAAACCCCACATTGAGTGTCAAATTACTGTCAAGCCTTATCATTTTAGTCTTGATGGGTCTCTTGAATATGTGACAACAGTGAACCATATAACACCATCAGATATGGAAAATATTACTGCTGGTTTTGTGACAGTAGCATATGATGACTCTTGGTGGTTAGGATGCATTGAAGAAAAATACAATGACATGTATCGAATAAATTTTTTACACCCAAAAGGTCCAGCCCATTCTTTTTACTATCCACAACCAAGAGATTTATTAGATGTCCCAGGAAATACTCTTTTACAAACAGTGGATCCAACTACAGCTACGGGAAGAACCTACAATTTAAGTGCTAAAGAAATGAAGTTGTCTTCTCTTGCTTCGGAAAAATCTCTTAAGAGATCAAAAAGAAGTGTTTAAATTATGTTAGGCCTACCCTCACTAAACACTTAATTGTGTAAATACTATGCGTATTAACTTTGTAAATACCAATTATTATTAGAAATACAGTTCTATCCACACAAATGTCAACAAGTTAATCTTTTTCCCAAGTGAAATTACTTTTGCCAATTTCTATTATAAGGAACTTGTAAATGATTACAACTAACACTAGAAAGCCAAGAAAAAGATAATCTCTGCCATTTAAAACTAAGGATGAAGGTGAGTGGCTTTATTCAAAATTTAACTTTTAGCATGGATATTACCAATTAAAATGTGTTCACTTCCTTCTGATGCATAGTTAAAAGAATCATGAAAATTAAATTAAAACAACATTATATCATTCAATGAATTAACAAACAATAAGAGGGTAATGTTACATAAAAAGGCTAATTTAATAATTTAAGTTTGTTAGAATTATGTAGGCCTACCTTGGTATAAATAGCCTAGAAATAGTATGCTTTTCACCTCAATACTGTGTATTTTGCTAGTCAAATATTTTTTTATACAAGAACCCATTGAGATCCCATCTTAAAATTTTGCTTGCATGTAGTCGGTTAGACTGGACAACACATATAATTTTTATTAAAAAAATCCGAGGGTACGTATTTTGGAAATTTCAAAAAAAAAATATTTTGTAATTTTTAAAAATTTTCACAATTAGGTAGCATAGTCATGTTACATATCAAATTGAAGGGAATTCTTAGAGGAAACCAATGGTGCAAGTTTCAGCTCTCTAGGTTGTATAGTTTTTGAGCTACAGCATTTTAAAACAATCATAAATCGATCAAAAACAGTCATTTTTTTTTATTTTTAAACCCTTGAAACTCAAAAACCAAAAGTCAGAAAAATTTGAAATTTCAAATTTAAACTAGTGTTGGTGGGTACATTACATGAAAAAAAAATCATCCAAATCTGAGAGGTCAAGGTTCAAATCATATAGTAGAATTGGTTGATTTGACATGGAATGACCCATACTCCATGCTTTAGCAATTAAATACTTGTTGATACACAGGGGAAACTAGTTCAGTTATTTGTGATCGATCTTCTGCTAATGATATAAGAAATTGTTTAGCAAACTTCTTTATCACTCCTCAAGTGCCCCAGCCTTAACAATGGAACTGTTGTATTTGTAAAACTCTCATTCACATTAGGAATTTTGCAGTGTGATTTAATATATTACAAGTATTATGTGAACATATAATACTTGTTGGTGTATTATGTGAAAATAATAAAACAAGTAGTTACATAAACGTATTTGTAATCAAAGAAGTTGTATCTTGCAACAAGTGATACAGCATTGCACATATTTGATGTGTTCACCTACTTCCCAACTTAAATCTAACCCTTCTACACGACTTTCTTATTTGAATACTGATGTGAATTGTAGTCAAACAATTTGGAGGTTTCTCAACTTCACACACAAACTTAACACTGAATGCATGTTCAGTTGGAACAAGAGATGCTACTGACTGGTGACTTCCTTGCAGGTAGCATGAGACTGGGAGAGTACACATCTCTTAGAAGTTAGAAGATGTGCAGTGTGCAACTCCCCACTACTCAACAATTATACTCAAGTATCCGTCACAGTGCCTCGGATTTGTGCGATCTGAAGAGAACAAATTGTACGGGTAAAATGAGTTATATTTCTAAGAGGTTTACAGATCTTGTCAATATTCTGCGCTGGCCTTCATGTCTAGCAAATTTAAATGTGGAATTGAACTCTTTAAAAACTTATAAGCTGTATCCAAATTGTAAAGAATTTAAGTTTGATTGCTTTCATCCATTTAAACGTTATGATCATTTCATGAGAGCAATTGAATTATTTAACAGTTTTGAAGTTAATGCTTACACAGCAATACTTATATAGCAATAAATATTAACCTCATGGTAACTAGTTATAGATTAGTTTAAATAAATCAGCCTCAATAGTGTAGTAACAGACACAGTAAATTAATTAAACAACAAATTTTGTATTAAGTAATGTGCATAAGTTATTCGCATAGAAATATTGTTGAAAAATTTGATCATACTTCAGCTGAGCTAATGACAAGAAGTCATATGACAATTTTTACATAAAGTAATGTCACTATCAGAAGGTCATTATGATTTAAATAATCTCGATATTTATGCTGGTAAAACTAAAACAGATGTTTATCAAGCATTATTTATGGACAGTGAATTATAATATTGTGGTATTTGCTTTGAAAGTACCTTTACTATTAGCATTACAACTCAACCTACTAACTGTTTTTTATATGTTTCTAAGAAGAATGTTACAAGAAATTATCCATTATAATTATAATTTTTTCAGACCGTTTTAAATATTATTAATGGGTTTAAAGTGATTGTGACCATCACAAGAAGACATAGACAAATTATCTGAAAGAAAAGTATGGAAATTTCGACGAAAGTAAAGTACCTAGTGGCAAGATGAAATTAGTGAAATTAGTGAATCAGAAAAAGAGATCAAACCAAGTAAGAAAAAAATTATATCAGACCAAACTGATTCTTCTATTGTTAAGATTGTATCTCATTTTAAAAATTTTGAGGAATGTCTTGTTTCACTGTTTGGCTTTATAAACACTTTACGAAAATCTCCAAAATTGTCTGTATTCAAATTATTGTCTCGTGTAAAGGACATATGCTCTCTGAATACTTTTGTATTGAATTTTCTTGGACACATTCTGTCTTCTCAAAAGACCAGTAATCTTAAAATGTTTACAAACCTTCTTAGACCACATATCAAAAATAGAAAACACAGATTGACCTTCGTCATCTTTGAAAAACTTGGAACAGAAAGTGAACACTTACATGTCATCCTCACTTGTAACAGATACAACAGATGGAGTAAATGTTTCTTCCGAAAACACGAATTTAATAGACTGTGAAAGTCTAAATTCTCCTCTGTTACTTAAAGATCAAATGACAGAGGAAGACAAAAAGAAAACTATATTTTCATGGACAGACAAGGAGCAACCTTTTTTTCATGGTAATGCAATTCTATCTGACAAAAAGCAATCCAATCAATACACAGACAATGGAGGTGGAAACATGAAAAGAGAAAAATAAAGATGTTTTGCGTTCCTTACAAGCCGTAAACTGTAATGAATCAATCAGTTCAGAATGCGATTTTGAATTCTCAAAATAATCTAAGAAAATTACTGGAAACAGGAAAGGACATAAAGAAATCAATTATTCAACAATTAATATCTAATATAGTTACCACTCCCTTAAGCTTGATAACTCATACTGATGAATGGTTAGGTAATATTAAACTTGTAATTTTAAATCAAAACATTGTAAAAATGGAATTGAACATTTCTAAAATTTATTTAAAATCTTTATATAAATATATTCATAATGCTGAAAAAGTTTATTTCCAAAGTTACTGTTTAGATTTTGATAGTTACTATTATTCTGAACAAAAGTCTCAACAAATTATGTTTGACCTTTTAGAATATCAATTTAATGCTGTGATGCTATTGAGTATTTTCTAACTCGTGTATATAATGTTTTGAATATAACTAACGGAAAGAAAAACTATATTAATTTAATTGGTGAACCCAATAGTTTCAAGATTACATTTTTTAGGTCAATGATATTTGCTGGCATGGTTTAACAACTGATGCTGGCAGCTGAGAACAACTTTTTTTTTTTTTTTTTGGCAATTCAATTAATATATATTTGAAAAAATTGATTTGATTACATTTTACCAAAAACTCCAGTTGTTATATGCAATAATGTGTATTACTTTAAAGGATATGTTTGGGATGAAAGTATTAAAAGTTTTATTTAAAAAAATAGAATTGTAGACTGCTTAAAGAATTAAACCTATTTTTTTGTACAATATATTTGTTGAGTACAATTTATTGTAATACATGTACATTTTTAAAACTGGACTCAGCTTGTAACTAAATTCGCAAATTTAACAATAAATTTGTTTTGAAATTTATTATCTGAGTGTATTTTTATTTAAATTCTCCACTTCCTGATTAATCCTTTCTTCAGTGTTACTCTTCCTTTTTTCCCCAGTGTCATCAGTAGTAATTACTGCAGCGTGATCACTACTTGCATTTACTGTTGTTGCCACAGCAGCACCAGAATCAAAGGAAATTCCATCATAATAAAATGTAACACTATCAATATTCCTCTTTGAATACAATTCTTTACTATGATCTAATGTTTGAACCGTATTGTTATACATTTGCAGTTAACATTAACATAACTGTTTTCATCAGTGGGTGCATCATTTGCTACAGGATTAATTCCTAGAGTAAATGATGCCATTAATTTTACATATGTCTGCTTATTATGTTCACCAATAGTATGAGATTTTTCAATACCTTGTTGGTAACTCAAATAATTTAAAAGAAGAAGTAACGGTTTGATACCATTATCCATTACTGCATTAAGTTTCTTATTGTGTGATGAACTATAATTAGCAGAAAGACAATTTCTACCAATATAATAGTCTGTTCCAATACAAGCCTATCCATGTGCATGTTTCTTCCTTTTAATAAATCAAATTCATGTTTCATATTTAAAACTGGCATTTCTATTTACAGCTTTTGCAGAAATACCTTGTTCATAAAGTTTATATAAATGTGGAATTCCATAAGTTTCATTGCTAGAAAACAAATTGCCTTTGTCTTCAGATTTGCCAGCAGGTATTACAAATGAATCACATATTGGCTAACTATAAGGACTTAAACATCTAGGGAATTCATTCATGACTGTGTAACCCCACATAACTATTAATTCCTAGAGTAAATGGTTATTGTTATCAAGTTAATTGTGATGAAGTTAATGCTCTGGTGTCAATTCCCCTAGTCATCTAACTACCCCTTTTTTAATTTTCATTTAAGAATCCAGTTACAGTTATAATTCAACATTAAAATTCAAAGTCGACATAGCACAGCCAGTTTAATGCTTCATTTGAAATGCCTATAAAGTCTTTCGGTGATCCCCTGAAGCCTCAAAATGGGCAGTCAAAGGTCACATGACGGATAGTTTGTTCTTCCTCGCTGCAGTTGAAGTTCGATGAATCTATTATTCCCCACATGTGGAGAGATAAAGCAGATCTGCCATAGCCAGACCTGACACTGTTGAGAGCTAGCCAGATCTTGTGGGGAAGGTCATGTCCCTTTAGTGCAAGTTGATTGTCACGTAGTGAGTGCCAGGAATTAGTGAAAGCTAGACATGTAATAATTGAAAACGTCTGGTGATCTAAATATTTTTGTTTTCAAATTGAATGCTTTCAGATTGTGCATATTTTGATTCCCAGACAGTAGTAGTGGTTGATTTTTTGATCAGGTTACATTGCATCTTAGACCAGACTGGCATTCTGTGTACAGCATAAGGTATGCGAATTTTACTGTTTACGAGTATTCCCTATTTGGTTAGGGCTGATCGATGTTAGTACTTCAGCTTGTAAACATAGACTGCAGTCTACTACAGTACAGGCATTGTAAACCAGGATTGCTCATGTCGGTACACAATATGCCGTCTGCATTGTGTTAGTTGAGATGATATCCCAACCTCCGCACCTACTGTAAGTGCTCATGGGGATGGCCTACTCTACAATTGTAGCAACAAAAGTACTGGTACATCAATTCCACTGTCAAAGGTATCAGAACAATTTTCATTTATAACTTTCGTCTAGGTTGTTTCTGGACCCAGGGTCCCTTACCTCAGATTGGTACATTTACCCTTCCCCATCATCCCTGAATGTTTTCAACATCATCATGGAATCACCCTGTATAAAGAACTGTGGTATATGAATAAATGTTATTGTACTCTTGCTGTATAGTTGGCTACCAAATCAAATGAAGGCTGTAATTAAATATATTGCAAGATTGTAGGTACAGTTCACTTGAAAACTGTCATCAATTAACTGAGTAAAGAATTCTATGATACTATACTGTTCTCTCAAAAATAATGTGTGTGCTTACTAATGAAATAACAAGCCTACAGATTTTGAAAATCATTTTTTTTAATATTTCTTTCTTACTCTCTCAAAAACAGCACCATTACACTTAAAATTAGAACTGCTGTTGGTTTGAAGAGACGGGTTGCGTTGAGAAGAAAATTTACTATTGTGTAACAATCACTCATTCAGACATAACAGTTATAAAGGTAAATAAACTTATTGAATATCCCCCATTAATCTTTTTAAAATTCAACAGAAATTTTAATGTTTAATTTCTCACTATTAGTTCTGTAATTTATCACAATTTATCTTACTGTCTTGACATAGCCACCTACCACCTTTCGGAATTTGACTATTATGGTAACATTTCACCAAGGTCTGGTGGTTTTATAGAACCCTTGTTTATCTTTGCTCACTAGCCGAGTTCCTGATGTCATGACCAGTTCCAAGCTCAGGGCTAAATACCTGTGCCCTTGGGTCATCCCAACAATGTGTCAAAAAACTAAACCCACCAATATAATGCTTCATCAAAACCTTCTCAAACAATTATATCAATCATTATACTCCAAAATTATATACTTTTGAACGGAACTAGCACCATGAAAATATATGTTTCTATTAGATAAATTTATTGGTACTATCCTTGAATTCAACTTAAAAAACTTACTGGCTTTTAGGAAAATCTAAGAATGATAGAACCACCCCAAACCCTTGGTCAGTCCATGTTCAGGACTTTCTTCTGAAGAGCAGCTTGAAATTGGTTTCTCATGTTCCTACTATATTGATTGAACCTTTTTTACATTGCCCCAGTAGAGACCATCATTTTCCAGTCATGCTGCTCTTGCATCAAGATTTTCCAGATGGTGAAATAGTAACATGCAGAAGTGATGGCTGTTTCACCTTTCTGGATCAAGTAATTTTTGAGAAAAAAAGTATTAGAATCCACTTTTTAAGACTAGTCACTCAGACTCAGTGTGTGTTTTCATATGGCTATTTGTTTACTTCCACACTGTCTAAAAAATGATAAATGTATGATTTCATACATTGTCCTAAACAGTTTTCAGCTACTGGTTGGGTCTGCCAGGAAGACAATCTTCTTCAGCATCTCCTGTCCTTCCACCATCCCTCCTCTTCCACTACAGTCCAATTTGCTCTTATTTCTTGCACATTCTTTTCTATTGTCTCACCTATTTCATGGCTTTCCTTGAAGCCTCTTCCACATTTGCTTTGTGATCTTTTCATCACTTATCCTCTTTTGGTCCCCATGTCACTGAATTCTTGATTATTTAATTCTATCACGCACATATTACTCTGTAACTATATGCTCAGTTTGCAACTTGTCTACTCTCGTTGCACCAATACTTTTACTGAGCATGGTGGGTGAGTGGTAACCCTCCAACATCACATTCAGTAGAACGTAGGTTCAAATCCTTGTCTAGCCATCCAAATTTGGGTTTTCCATGGTTTCCCGAAATCATTCCAAGTGAATGCCAGGATTGTTCCTTCAAACTACCATGGCTGGCATACACATAAAGCCGTAAGCATACTGCTAAACTTCATTGCTGTAGATTGAATTCTACTAATATCTTTTTCTTTCGTCACTCGTGCTTCAGAACCAGTTCTGTAAATAATCCCATTGCAGTTCAGAGGTGCTTCCCTGTTCCAGATCAGGCCTATGAGAGACCTGTAGAATTCTTGTGCTCTTCTGCATCTTTTATTTATTTCCTTCCTGTTTCTCTTATTCTTTCTTGAACCTTCCATTTCTCACCTCCACATTTGCTGTCAAGATTATCCCCATCCTTCTATCAAGTTACTAATCCACTCTTCTTCTTCCTCTCTCTCTTGTTTTCAGAGAATTACATTCTGTTAGACTTCACTACTTTCTTCTACACATTCAGTTGTTTCTGCACCTTTAACTCGCAGTTTGCTCATACTGTCATATCATGTGCAAACACCATGGCTTTTAGATTTTTCTGGCACCTTCTTAATTATTTCATCCATTAGGAGAGTAAATATAAATGGGTAGAGAGCCCTTCACTCTTTGTGCCCATTGTGTAAATTGATTTCCTTTCCAAATCAACTTTCTCTACTTTCACACCCCCTATACATATATTTAACTCAGTAAATCATTCACTTGCTAATTCCTTTTGCTTTCAGTGCTTTCCAACTTTCTCTCTGCAGATGCTGTCATATGCTTTCACAGTGTCCAAAACATTCCATAGTTAACATTTTCCCATACTCTTAGTGTCTTTTTTTTGTAACTGTCTTATTGTAATCATCAAAAATGTTCATGACATTCCTAGTCTGAAGCCACATTGCTCTTCCATAGTACACTTTTCACCACTCTCTTTTTCCTTCTGTCTTGTCAAACGTTTTTGCAGAGTGACACAAGAGGGTCATCCGTCTTCATTCTGACATTTTCTTTTACCTCCCTTCTCAAAGATTAGCACAGTAGTACCCCTCTTCCAGTCTCCTGGAATCATTTTATTTTTCTATAGTCTTAGCACTCAGTATAACAACTGTATTCCCACAACACCTGCTGCTATTTATCATGTCCACTTATACATCATCCATGCCTGGTGCTTTGCCACCCTTGATTTCGACTTCTCTCGATGTCTTTCATTATCTCTTCACATTTGTCGTCTTAGACCTTTGCTTGAGTATCATGGGGCCGTATGGGACCTATATTATACGTACTGAATATAGGGGTTGAAGAAGGTGCAGAGGAGCACCTGTTCTTGTTTGTAAAACATATCACCAATAATAAATAAATTATTTGATTAATTTCAATATTGTTTTTATTTTTTGTATTATCTAATAATTTATACTTGTAAAAATACTTTTGAGCACTGCTGTTTATGCATGCTTGGCACTTTTTAGCACTTAAATCTAACTGCCAGTCACATTCAGAATGATTCAGGTTCGAATTCTCACTGAAAATACAGATTTTGGTTTACCATGGTTTCTTGATTTCAAGCTGGGCGTTGATGGTTCCTTCAAAAGTCCCAGGTTTGAATTTCTTCCCATTTCTTTTCCCCAGTCCTTTCCCTCCTATAAGACCTAAATGTCAGTAGGGCCAAAACTTTGAGAGAGAAAAAAAAACTGCTTACTGATCATGATTCAAATTGGATGATACATATCTCTCATTTATTAAAGGGATTGAGTGCATCTAGAATTTTCAATTCATACAATTTCAGCCATATTTTACTTTGCTTAGTTTCACTCCTTAATAAAGCATGCAACAAATCTTCTGGGGCAATTCCAACTCAAAGAAATAAAAGAGCCTAGAAGCAAGTTACAAGAGCTATGTGTGGAGTTCCTGCAGACAGCTATTAAATAAGTTGAGAATTTAAACATTGGTGAGAGTAGCCACAATTATACTCTGTTTGAAACAAATGGGGCAATAAACAAATATGTCACTAAAAATAAAAATTAAAAGAAAATCTTTTTCACAAGGAATACAAGTTGTAATCATTTTTTCAAAAAAGGGTCAGGTATACATATCTTCAACAAGCTTTCAACTTATCTTAAATGTCTGGCAGGTAAGATTAAATTCAGAATAAGATTAAAAGAATTTTTAACTGACAACTCTATAGAAGAATTTCTCTCATAGATGTCTTAAGAATATTTGTCAGTATAAATGTAATTTTTATAACTAATGTACATATTATTCTGTGACAATATATTTTCTGGTGTTTAAATTTTGCTGTAAATAGCCTCCTTTCCACATTCCACAGTCTGTCTTACCCTAAGAGTTATAGAAGATGCCAGTATTGTGTTGTATGTCATAAGAAACTTTTGTATGGATTATGAGAGTGGCCTTTATAAGAAATGAAATTACTTAGAAATTTATCTGAATATTAAAATAATTTACCTTTGATAACAGCATAATTTTATTTTTTGCATATTTCTCAGGGAGTTATTCGCTTGCAGTGCCACAACAATCAACTAATGCAATTCCGGCCATTTGTATTTGGAACAAGCTCAAGTCTATGGAGAAATTACTGTTCTGGCAACATGACTGCACAACCACTGAAACAAGAAGAGGTAACTACATGTGTTGAGATAGTGTTTAAGTTAATCATGTTATAAGAATAAATTATAATTTAATATGAAAAGTAAAGATGAAGTAGACCCATCTCTCACCAGGATGGAAGGATCGAAATGTTAAAAAATACTCCACAAATATAAACTCACAATATTTTGAGCTTTGCCTTTACTCGTAAAAACAGAAACATGTGGCTGAGCTCACACAGGTTCTCGTGGTCAACACAACCTCATGGTCGGTGTTTTGACTTACTTCAGAGAGGAGGTGATGGGGGTGCGAAAACAGTCTCATTGGAAATATTGGCTGTGGGTAATTAATTAATCAAAAATTTAAAAAATCATGGCTGTCATCGGAGATTGCTGACAGAAGTGAAAACTTAAAACATGTCAGACACCTTAACCACTGAGCCACCAGACTGCAACAAATATGTTATTAAGATTAGCATGTCAATAATGCGAACTCATAAGATTTTACCCATCCAACAACTAAAAATCTAACTTAATTCACAACACAATGGTTCATCGAATCTTCCAAAAGGAGATGTAACAAGCTGTTGTGTCAGAGGCAAGAAGGCTAATTTTTTTCTTCAGGGGCCTACCTCAGAACGTCCCGGCACAGCTCATATAATCAAATACAACTCCTAAAAACTAAGTTTGTATGAACAGCGGTGACAGAAATTAAGGTGGAGGGAGAAAGAAGGAGAGGGTTTAAGTTTCTATAAATCAAACCTTGACAGTGTTTTCTATTTGTTTTAAAGTATATGTATGTAAAATTCCATCAAAATTAGATAAAAACTGTGTGTTCTAATAAAGATTTTGTGAAAAACATCCTGCGCACATATCATAAGATCAACAGGTGGCTGCGGCCACAATCTGACGCGCAGCTGGTGGCTTCTTGCGAACTCATAGATTTACCCCCGTCCAAACATTGTGTAACACGACTATAGAAGTTTTCACTAAAAAAAAATACATGTGTAAGTGGTGAAAAATTATTTAAAAATTTTATAAAATATAAATAATAAAAACATTTATATAAATAAAATAATAATTGTACTTGTAAGTGACAGAGTCAGTTCTATCTGATATTGAGGCCCAGGAGGTGTCTGGTATCCAGAATGTTTTGATGGGGTGTGATTTCAGACATTACTGTGATGGCTGTGACTGTGAAACAGTTATTGAGGTCATGAGAGTAGTGAAAGGTGGCAACAGAGTAGTCTAAATTTTGCGATCAAATTGTGACCATTCAATCTGTTTTGTGATGAGGCTGAAGTAAAACTCTGACAGTGAAGGCAAGTGAGCTTGTAAATAAAGTGAGACGTGGTGCAGGTGGTATGGCCTTTGATGATGTATGTTTTGTCAATGGTGGGGTAGCAATAGGTTGCGGTGGGTGGATGCATATTGCATCTTTTGAAATGAGATCTATTACAAGGAAAGGAGCAGTAGGGAGGTTTAGGAACATTAGAAGGCTGGTTTTGTGCACAGTATATTTTTTATATTAGCTGGCCTGCTAAAGGTAATGTAGGGTGTTGTGATAAAGGATAATTTGGAGAATGCGATTCATTTCAGGAAAAATGAGATAATTGTAGTCATGAAGAAAAGTCTGGTTCATCGATTGCAGGCCCGTAGAGAAGTGGGTGAGAAACACAGTATTGTAATTGGTTTTGAGTTGTTTGAGTTGTATGCTGAATAGTTTTTAGCATGATATATCAGTTTATGGACCAATTATGCAGAATTATTTATACCTATAAAACGAAAACCGGGTATATTTGTGCCAGAAAAACTTGAACTCTACTGTGAAGATTTCAATAGGGTTTTCACCATTTTAAAGCTTAGAATATCAACTCAGTTGTTTGGCATGTCTTATGCTTCTGTGTTACATGACACCGGAACACTAAATGAAATTCTGAACGTATGGTGAGGAATACCGCTGATGGAACCGCTAGATGCAGCATGCTTTGCAATAAACGAACCTTTAATGAAAGCAATAAGGTAAATTTACAATAACTATTTTGCACATTAAACAAACCTTTCCTTTAATTTGGGTTATTCAATTTTTAAATGCCATAAAACAACAGAGATTTTCTTTAACCACGATCTCTGGCAGTAAGCCTACAACTATATTATCTCTGGCCATCAGCCAGGTGCAGATCCAGGGGGGGGGGGGGTTTGGGGACTCAAGCCCCCTGCCCCAAAGTATCTAGGTCCACCCCCGACATTCTAATTTTGGAGACGTTTTTTTAGCTCTACGAATTCGAGGCCAATGGAGGAGGCTATAAAGACTCCCCCATGGCAGACTCAAGCCCCCCCCCCCCCAAAAAAAATTTCAAAATCCACTGAAGGTAAGCCCTCTGAACCAAAATTCACTCATTCCAAGCCCCCCCAAACCAAAGTCCGCTCAAGCCCCCCCCCCCCAAACCAAAACCCTGGATCCACCTCTGCCATTAGCATAAGTCTTCTCTCTGAATAAAATCATTTATTTACCATAATATTATTCTTAATTCACTTTTAAAAGGCTGAATCTGCAAAAAGTGTATCCATTCACTTCACAATTGAATCAAATGAGAGTTTCTAACATAATCTAGCATTGTTTAGTAATGTAGCAATGCAATTTCTTAACCAAATTAATGAAGGTTGATACACATGAATCTTTTCGGATGAATGAAAATAGTGTACGTGCAAATAAACTTCAACCCACCTGTTTCTTGGTAGGTGGGCAAGTGACTCTAGGTTTGCTTTAATTCCGAAAAAAATTTGGCACGAATTTTAATAATCTTTGTGCAGATATTTCTCATTGAGTACGGGTAAATCTACACCAACTATACCGGGCCGGAATCTCCGCTAGTTATGGAATATTAGAGCTTGTGTCAGGTTGTTGGAATAAGAATGAATGAGCTTCAGAAGGCTAGGCTATAGGGGTTGTAGCATTTTGTGCGATAAGGATAGCAGCTAATAAAGTGCAGATATTGTTACAGGTTTTAGGGTTACACATGAAGATTCTTCAAATTTGACCAGGAAAGGATAAGCATAAGAGAGTTTTGCAAGTATCTGTAGCAGTGACTTTAATTATCAAGTGCAGCAATTGGAGTGGGTGTAAACAAGGTCAGCTAGATTTGTTTTTGAAACCTGATAGTTAGCCATGGAAAATTAAGAAATCAGGAAGGAATTAATATGGAGAGTGTTTGTGGAGGGCACATGTGAAGGTAGTGCTCAAGGCCTGGCAAAAACTGGTAGGGAGGGGGGGGAGGCATATTGGTGTAAGAGTGGTGACCAGAAAGAAATCTGCTGGTGGGGGTGTGGATTTTGTTTGTAGACTTTGTAGGAGGGATTGAGTAGTGTCTCTGACATAGGATGGGAGAGCATCTATTAAATGTAGGTGTTGACCCATAGGAGGCCTGCTCTAAGTATCTTGGACAGAAGGCAATGTTGGTGTCTGTGGTCTTTAAGGAGTAAGGAGGGAAATGGAACAGTGAGAGAGAATAATCACCATGATAAACCCATCACTTGGAAGTATAATTAATTTATTTATATTGTAGTGCACCAAGGTTTCAGAGATTTACACGGAATTCTAGCAACTTTTACAGAATATTATAGAAAGCTAGATCAGTAGTGACAGTCAGAAAGAATAGTAAACTCAAGAGGTGATGACCCACTTAGTAGGCCAAGACAGTCAGCGATTTCACACAGGCAACGACGTAATCGGGCCAGGATGGCCACATCAGGGAGTAAGATGATTGGATAGTTTTTATCCCCTCCTGGTAAAATGTGGTGGGGAGAGACAAACAAAACTCGGGAACAACTGATGGAAAGAGGTTGAACTGGCGGCCAAGTCCGCAAGCTGCAAGAAGGATGAAGCGGCTACAACTGGGGTTCGAGCAGCAGAAGATGACGGCCGTGAGCAGCAACGCGGATAGCAGCCTCAGTGGACTAGACATCACGGCATGACAATAAATACAGGTGGGAAGGAGCCTGCTTAGATGCCAATAACTATTTGGGGATGGTATAGCCTCACAGAAAGTTAAGGGAGAAATGTTAGTCTCTGGCATTGGTCGCAAAAGCTAAAACTGACCTGGCTGGAATAAGGGAATGAAAGGATTAATGGGTTGTTACATGGTTATCATGTACATAAGAGAATAAATGTAAACAGTTGTACATAAGCAGCTGGTGTATTATTTACACATTATACCGCTCACAAGACAATAGGTCTCCTATCCACATACAAGTTATCCTCTCGGTGGTGACAGAGCAAAAAAAAAGAATAGTAGCCAGTCCACCACAATATATACTATATTCTTTTTATTTACATTTTAATATTTTTAATAATTTTTTACCCTTTATATATGTCCATTTTCTTATATATGTCTTTTTTATTTTATTATGATTAATTTCTTTTTCAAGAGTAATATTTCCATGAATATTGTTTTACACCTCTCTAAAACCCATTATTCATGTTGACCACCAGTGTCTGTGTTTCTGTTTTGATGACATAGGGCACAGCCCAAAATATTATGTTTTTCTATATTTGTGTTGTTATTTTGTTGCTGTTACCTTCTCTCTTCCTTTCAGTATTAATATTGCCACCTTGCATTTCTTCCTGCTCCATTGTTACTAAAATTATAATTTGTAATTGATGTTTTTAGGGAAGTGAAGTTGATAAATTATATAAGATGTTGGAAATAGAAGTGCGAGGTAATGATCCAGCTGTACTCAAGAGTTATCAGAAATTTGCTACCATGGCAGCTGATGAGCTGGGCATTGGTGTGGGTCAATGGTTTGTATTAAGAAATGAAGTTAAAATATATTCAAATAGAGAATAGTTTTATCTCAGTCTTTAAAAAAAAATTCTTTTCTAGTTATAGTAATTACATTTAGTGCAGTACAGTTATCTAACAGTGAGAAATATTTGGATTTTTGGCCAACTTAGTGTGATTCTAACTGACTGTTGCAAATAGAGCCACACTGTGTGAAATGCTGTGTTTTATCTAGGATTATCTTGAAAATGATGAAGCTCTTAATATAAATCATTCATTAAATTACTTGGATTAATTTTCCATCTTAGGACAGAGAGAATAAACATTACTTCTAATAATAATAATTGTTGAACATTTATTGTTCATTGATCATGGTAAATATTATCATTGTTGATTCATATTTAATGAAATACAGAAATTGAGAAACATGTAATAAAAAAGCATAATGTTTTTCCTGAAAGTGTATAGTATTTCTCATCTGCTATGGTAGGCCACATACTGCACAGCAAACACACTTCAGTTGCAAGAACTGCATTTTATGTAAGACTGGAAGGCCAACGACTGCAAGTAGGAATAGCAATCCAGCAATGCGGGATCCTGCATCATTTGTCAGGCTGGCAGATCCCACAAAAAATAAGCGGATCCACAATCCGTAAAATGGAGCAAAATGATGGGTCAGTCTGTGCGACCTTTTCCTCCCCGTCATCAATTTCAATCCAGACTGACTCGATCTCTACTGATTGTATTTTCTTGTTTGCCTGTACCCTTGAAGTTCACATTTGACTCGCAGCAACAGATGTGTGTTTTTATAATCTTTCATGGTTTTTAAATAGTTAGATACACTTCTGCAGTTTTATAAGAACTCCTGTTTGCTTTTGCTGTATACATTACTATAATTTTAGTTATGTCATTCCACTGGAAAATTTGGTCCCAGATGATATACATAAAAAATGATACAGTTGGAATTGTTTTTGAAAAGGACGTAGAAATAATACAAAAAGAAGGTTAAAACTATTGACAGCTGTTTCAAAAAGGAAAAAATCTGTGGAATAAATGGTTTCCAGAATGCTTTGCAAAATAATTTTACCATAAATTGTTTCTATACTTCATCAAAATTGAGCTATCTGTTTTCACATCAAAATTGAGCTATATGTTTTCAAAAAGTGGATTTCAACTTCCTAATTATGCTAATATAAGCTCTGTAGTCACAAATTTTTCAAATACCATAAAGTTGACATGACTGTTCAGTTTGAATATCTCAAGAAACAATAACAAAGATTTTTGTTGAGTTTTGATGAGTGAACATCCCAAAAAATGACAATATTTGAATGTTCACAAGCTTTGGTCTCGATCTCTTAACTCTTGTTATTTGCTAATGTTCTGACTGAACAATTTTCATGGCATAAGTTGGTAAACTTCTGTCTTGGTACCTGCAGTTGTGCTTTTTTTACACACTACACAATTGGCTATCAATGTGCTATACAAAAAAAAACCTAATGAAACAGAAGTCGAACACAAGGAAGCAATTATGACTGACTTGGACATATGGGACAATTGAAGCACAGAGACTGATCCTAACATTGAGTCATCCACCTACTCAGATTTAATGGTCTCAAAAAATTGTGAAAAGTTGTCAAGTTTTTCAAAAAGTCTTTTATTTTTTTTATGATTTCAATCTAACGAATGAGCGAGGAGGCAGAAATGGCAAAATTTATGAATGTGGCAAACTATACTTCTATACATCTTTAGCACAGTGATGTTAATATTAATACCAACTGCTTTAGAGACCTTACTGTCAAGGAACTGTGAAGCTCCAGTGAATAGAAAATTCCACAAAAACAATTTCATGGCTGTTTAGTGACATAAAGTTATGAGATCTTGTTCTGACCAAGTCTACACTTTGCAGTGTATATTCACTTTCTGATACAGAATGGTTCCACTCTGTGTTATGTATCGTTTACTTAAAATCAAATAAAAACATATATCTGATGACTCAGCCATTGTGTATGTCTTAATTTTTACTGAAATGAAAGCAATAATATATATACTGTATGTATGATTTATTCTGAAATAAGTGCAATGGAAATCTTGCCTTTGTGTATTTTTAAGTTTGGTAAAGCAATACTATTGATGCAGGCTTAGTAAAACATGGCATGTATAATGGCCAAGTCACCAGATTTTACTTTTTTCCCAAGATTTGTAATACTGAGAAAAACCATTCTGTTCTAGGGCAGACTGTGAGGTGTAAACTTGGCTCAGAAGATCTCATTTACTTTTTGTCACTATACAACCATCAGACTTGGCCTGTTTTTACAAAAATTGTTTTCATGGGATCTCATTTCTTTACAAGACAGCTAGTAAGCTCCATGTGAAATGTAAATCTGAGGCATATAAAATTATTAGGGTAGAAGGTGATTTCATGTTTCAGGTAGATAAAGGGTTGGTATATGAAAATTTCTTTCCACATCTATTGGAAGTACTCTAAGAGTTTTGATGATCAGTCAGTGATTGTATAACAAAATCAGTGAAATTTGCATGTGAATAACATCTATAACGAGAACAGGAATGAAAAATAAATTAGTGTTCATATTTATGTATAATAGAAATTTAAGTATGTGGCATGACAAAGACGAAAGAAATTGAGGCGCTAAAATCGCCTGAATTGCTCAAGAAATGGGTAAGCATTGCTGCAGTTGACTCGACTTTGTGGGTGCACTACTGTGCACCCATATAAATTTAATTTAATTGCAATGGAGCACAGGCTCCGGTGGCAATTTCCCTACACACCCATCTCCCCCCAATCCTGCACCCACCTACATTTGCCCTCTACAAATTTTATCTTTAAATTCTTTCAAAGTTTTTGGTAAATTATTCATAATTTCTCTTGGTAACTCATTCCAATCCATGACACCCTTACCTAAAAAAGAGAATCTTCCCACACCCTTGTGCCTGAAATCGAGTGCCAGCTTGTGGTCATGATCTTTTCCCTTCCAAGCACCACTTTTCATACCTATTGCAATATCTTTCCATGCCTCATTGCCAGTATATGCCCTGTACACTCCCATGACCCTCCTCATCCTCCTCCTGTCATGCAATGAATCCCATTCCAGCTCCTTTATCATATCCGTCACTGATTGCATTCTGCGATAATTTCCAGAAACAAATCTAGCAGCCCTTTTTTGCACCCTCTCCAACTACTGTATTTGATATGTAAAATGAGGGTCCCATACTACACTACCATATTCGAGCAATGGTCTGACAAAAGTTTTGTAACCCAATTCCTTTACTTCTCTCGTACATCCCCTCATCACTCTCTCCAACAAGTGCAGAACTTTGAAACCTTTTTTCCACCCTAATGCATTTTTTTTCACTCGTTTCCTAACAGATCTGTAGGAATGTCTTGGTGCTTTAGTTCAGTTCAGTAAAAGAAGGCACGATCACTAATCATATTTGACAGGAAAATGGTTTTGACACATTAAACTGATAAATAAACACAAAACTTGGGTGTAGAACAGTCCCCAGCATGCTTTCCATACACACTACAGTCTTCTTTTGACATGGAGTTTTCTTATCTTTTTCAGCTGCATCATTCCTTCTACAGTTATAATATTCTTCATAAATACATTTTCCTAAAATTTTACTTTGATTCCATAACCTGTGTCTCTTTATAATTATACCTGTATCTACCAACCTTTCTCACTGCTAGTGTACTGAATACTCTTATATCCATAATCTTTGCCTTGGGGTTACTTATTCACTTTGCTGTCTGTTACTCCATATAGTTATTATCACACTTTGTTAGGAACATATCTAGTGGTCTCTTGTGATTATCTCTACTTCTTATTTAAGCCTCCCTCCCTCACTAAGGTGTTTGCATATCTCTGAACCCTTGTATTATTATTCTTCCAAGGCTGAGATAAATAGTTTCCATGTTCCCAAATTTCCTCAGCCTTCTAGGGTGAAGCTACCCTTAGATGTGTTTTACACACTCTACTTTATATGACCAGCAGTGTTGTAGAAGGTTTGAATGTTTCAGACCTTTCAGAAGACCATTAGTCATGCTTAATAGAGTGTGTAAAACACATCTTAGTAAAGTTTCATCCTAGAAGAAGACTGAAGAAGTTCGGCTGATTCATTAACATTGAATACCAGGATGTGGCACCATCCAAGCAGCATTGAAACTTATTAACATATTTCCAGTACATTTGATATACAGGGTGTCCACAAATTAATATCGGGGTTTTAATGCTTAATAAGATTTATTACATTATCCTTACAGTTATAAATGATATGTCAAATGAAAGAGCAACTCAAACAGTTTTATATACAAGCTTACAAGTGTTCTATGTGGGCACCATTTGTCACACGACACACATCAAGTCTGTAGCCGAGTTCTTCCCAAACATTGAGCAGTGTGTCTTCAGTAACTGTTGCAACAGCTGCTTCAATCCTCTGTCGTAATTCAAGGAGATCGGCTGGTAACGGAGGCACATACACACGATCCTTGATGAAACCCCAAAGGTAGAAATCGCATGGCGTTAGGTCAGGTGAACGTGGAGGCCACGCATAGCAAGCTCTGTCATTGGGCCCCTTGCGGCCAATCCAGCGGTCGGGTACAGTTACATTCAACCAACCACGTACTTCGTTATGCCAGTGAGGTGGCGCACCATCTTGCTGGAAAATGAAGTTCTCTGGTTCATATTGTTCCACTGAGGGAAGAGCCATTGCTCTAGTGTATCAAGGTAAGAAGTACCAGTTACAGTCGGTTCATCAAAAAAGAAAGGTCCGTAACCTTTCCGCCGGGATACGGCACAAAAAACATTGATTTTAGGGGAGTCTCGTTGCACTTGTACGATCTCTTGAGGATTTTCTGAGCCCCAGATCCGCACATTATGAGTGTCCACTGAGGTGAAAGGTCGATTCATCACTGAAGACAACATGATGTAGAAAATCTTCATCGTCATGTAACAACATTTCGTTAGCGAATTTGGCACGTAAACCATGGTCTGCGGGCTTTAGAGCCTGTAACAACTGTAAACGGTAAGGACATAGTTGCAAGCGTTTCCTTAAAACTTTCCAAACAGTCGACTTAGAAATTTCTAATTCGCGACTAGCCTTCCGAACAGATTTCTTTGGGCTACAAGTGAACGACTCACTCACTCGCTCAACAGTCTCTTCGCTAACTCTTGGTCGTCCCGCGCTCTTCCCTTTACAAAGGCAGCCTGTATCTTCAAACTGATGATACCATCTACGGATGTTATTGTCACTTGGAGGATCACGCCCGAACTTAATGCGGAACGCACGCTGCACAGTAACTACAGATTCAGTCTTTGCAAACTGTAAAACACAAAACTCTTTCTCTTCACTAGTCGCCATCTTTGCTACTACCGCATTCTAGCGGATCGCAGCGGAAACATTTCACGCACATGCGCACTAGTGCCAACGAACAAAACTGTTTGAGTTGCTCTTTCATTTGACATATCATTTATAACTATAAGGATAATGTAATAAATCTTATAAAGCATTAAAACCCCGATATTCATTTGTGGACACCCTGTATTGAAGGTCTTACCTACATTGGCTGTCCTATTCCCTTCTCAGATCTTTGAGTATGTAGTAAGTTTTTCCCCCATAGTTTCATTTTTCTCTTTCAACTTTTGTGAGCTACAAAATCACTTGTCTTCCAGACTATCTTCCTGACTGATCATGTTAATTATCTGTAAATATTAGCATGGTGTAGTGTTCGTTAATAACCGATGTGGCTATCTTTTTTGCATTCCTCCAAATTGTGCAGCAATGTAAAACTCAGTCTTCTGCACTCTTTGCTTTAACCAAGAATCAGTCCTTACAAATAACTGCAGGTTATGAATTTGCAACAAGAAACCAAACTCTGTAATTTTATTCATTATACTCCCACATTTCAGTAGCCCAAGTGTGATATCTTTCTTTGGTTTATTCTCCTCTTCATCCATTTCATCAACTTCAGTGTCTTCTTTTGTATCAGTGACTATTCTCTTTCTGAATATTTATCATTGTTGCTATGGTATCTGTTATCCCCTCACCACCAACCTCTAACCCAAAAATATACTACCATAACTACATCGTAGGTAGCTTCATTTAACACCTCAGTAAGAATTCATTAGCCTCTTCTATTTAGTTTAGGCTGTGCCTAGTGAAATCACACATACCAATAGTGTTCACAGGTACATCTCCTTTTCTCCCCCTATATTTCCCCTGATGCCTTTGAAGCAACTTCTCCAAATCCAGAAATGGTAAACCATGCAAATGCTAAAGCAGCACCAACTAGACCATTGTGTGTTTTAACTGTTACTTCTTTAACTACCAGTAGTATTTCTTCCTCACTCCCTCCCCCTGTTCTCTGCCTCAACCCTTTTTTGTGAAATCTGTAGGCAGAAATACCATATCTTCTGTCACCAGAGCAAGTGTTTTACTGGGTTTTAATATTCTTATAAACTTTCATTTCTCCCATTATCCTACTCAGGTCCCATTCTCTCTCTTAATAGATGAGGATGAAGGATTCTAATACTTTCTTTCTGATCTGAGATTTTTCTATTCCTAAATGAACCTTACAGTACCACAGGAATTCCTCATTTGCTTCTTATTTTTAATATCATGGTAATCTCTTATTTTATCAATAACATGAGTAAGGTAGGTATACAGCAAGTAAGGACAATATATTGGCATATTTATGTACATGGCTTTGATAATATTGTGTGAAGCTTTATATCATCAAACAGCACGTGATGTATAAGTGATAATGCTCCGACCTTGCATTCAGGAGGATGTAGGCTTAATTCCTTCTCCAATCATCCAGATTTTTGTTTCCCATGGTTTCCCGGAATCACTTCAGGCAAATACTGGGACAGTTTGTAGAGTCATAAGGAAAAAAAAAACTATCATCAACATAAGAGCAACCTCATTTAAGTTTCCTTAGGGTGAAAACATGCCGAGCAGCTCGCGGTGCAGGTGGCGGTGGTGGTCGGAGTAGATGTTCCATCCACGTGAAACAAAAGCATTGTTAGTAATGAGTCAGCGCACGCCGAGGCGGTCACACCTCACAGCTTTGGTCGCCGCTCACCGCGATGTCGATGAGAGAACAAACTATTTTGTTTTCAGCTCGCGGCCTAGTGCGCCGCTGGAGGTCTTCTTGGCTCTGATTGGCTGAGCTATGTCAAGGCCACGCGATCCAGCTGCTACACTTGATTACGCAGTTCGGCTTTCATATTATAGAGTAGTATTTAATTTTGTCTTGTTCTAAATATTGATTTATTTAATGGATATCATTTCGTTTATACAACTCCAGATATAAATTAACAATGTATTGACATTGACAATGCTACATTCTGTTTTAATAAATTATTGATGAATAGTAAGTACAGATTTTTATAAATTGGACAACTACCAAAAAGTTGTTTCAAGCAATTAGATAGTCAGCGGTAAATAAATTACAACAAATTTTATTATAATAATAATATTTAATTAAATTTCAATTCAGCGCACGCTCTATGGCAAATTCCATACATACACATCTTTCCCCCTTTCCTGCACCCACCTACATTTCCCCTAATTGAAATAATTATCTATTGTAGTGACTTGATTAACTATTCAGAAATTATTACACATCATATACCGACGCAAATGGAACATCAAACAATTCAGTCCTAAATCGTTATAAATTTAAAGAAAGTAAAAACAAAAATAAAAAATTCTCGTGCCAATTATTATTTAAAATAAACTGTCAACTGAATTTGAATTGGAAAATTCTGATTTTTAAATAGAAATTCTGATTTTGGATTGAAAATTTTTAGATTTGACTTGAAAATGCTTTGTTAAACGGTACATTACTTTATTTACAATAATTACCAGTTTTCGCTCAGCATGTATTGGATTGTTGTGGTAACTGTTAGAAACATTTGACTTCAGTTTGTCCAGGATTTTACCGTAAAGTTTGTGGTGTCTTTCGTAGGTGGGCACGGAGTTAATCTGGATGATTTTTCAGATCCTGATTTAAATGGTGAAGTTCGCCAATCCTTTGTCTCTGTTCATTTATTTGCTGTTAACTGAACCTTCCGATACCAGTCGTAGAAAGTAGCCACCACTCTGTGGCTACTGACAGACCACCATCATCCCTATCGTTATCGCTTCGACAAATCATTGCAGGTTAATTAAAGTAAACAATACTTGCGTTAAACAGAAAATATTAACGATTTACAACGTGTGGCACCTACAAGGGTTTTCAAAGCACTGGTGAACGCTAGCAGTTATTCCTCGACATCTACCTTCCCCTATACCGCAAGCTGCACGGCATGTTTTTACCCATCTACCATGACATCGACCTTCAGCGCCACCGCCACCTGCACGGCGACCTGCTCGGCATGTTTTCACCCTTAGACTTTATATGAAGGTAACTTGCTCCATATGAGATAGAGAGTCACAGTTATGTGTTACATGGTTCAATTAATACTAATTTTTTGATGGTTAATAGAAAGGAAATCTCTCATTGTGTGGTAATAATAATAAATTGGAATGTACTTGTTAATCTGCACTGATACTATCAAGGATATGAAAAGTAAAACCAATTTTACCAAAGTGGATGCCAAACTAGGATACAAAATACAAGGCTAATATGATTACCCAATACAGGGATTCATTGGGTTTCAAAATACTGTGTATTGTAAAGTATACAACCTATAAAGACAAGTGATACATGAAAAATACATAAACTTGTCCAGTTTAAAAACCACTTGGTGTCTGGCATCCACACTAGATCGCAGCAGTGGACAAGATAATGGTAAAGGTGGGGAAGAGTTTTTGTGTGTTACAATATGCAAAGTGTTATTCGGTTATGAATGTGCATTCATATGAAAATACAGAAAAACTGCACCTAGTCACCAGAGCTTTTTATGTAGGTTTCACCAGTTTTGTGACACTGGTTGTCTATGTAAACAGACCAGCATGGGGTGACTATGTGCCCAGAGGAAACCATGGAGCACTCGACACAGAGCTCTGTGTGCAGTCCACAAAAATTTGCCAGCTGTGAACTGGGCAGAAAACAGTGTGGAAAGTTTTCCATTGGTGTTTCCATTTCTAACTCTACTGTGTGCAGTTGGTACAACACATGACCCCCAGATGATTATTTCAGCCATTTTGATTTTTGTGCCCAAATGTGGAATCTCTGGAAAATGATGAGGACTTGGTGAGGAACTTTGTATTCAGCAACGAGGTGACTTTTCATCTGTCTGGAAAGGTGAACCATCACAACATGAGAGTGTGGGGTATTGAATTGCCACATACCTTTGTGGTGCTGGAAATGGATTCGCCAGAAGTGATTGTCTTCTGTACCATGTCAAAGAAAAAGCTGTATGGGCGCTTTTTTCTTCATCGAGCAGATGGTAACAGGATCTATTTACCTGAATATGTTGTAAGTGACATTGTTTCCACAACTGACTACTGACTCCTACAACAGCACAAGTCGCTGTAGTCATAGACTTCCGCGGCCATAGTCAGTTGATTCTTGGCTGTCCGGGTGCAGGACAAGGCTCCACCTTACTGGTGTACCAATGTCCATGACTTTCTCAACAGAGAACTGCCACATCGCTGGATAGGGCACCCTTTTCCGAGTGGTGTTCCTCTATTGTCATGGCCTTCCAGGTCACCCCATGTGATTTCTTCTTGTGGGGTTATGTAAGCTTATGTACTCCCAATGCAAGAATTACAGGAACAGATCACTGCTGCTATGACGAACATTGATAGAAACATGCTATTGAACATATGGATGGAACTGGATTATCATTTAGATGTGTGCTGGGTGACTAAGGGCACACAAAGAACGTTTATAGTATGTACCAGAAACTTTTTATGTTTCTTTTCATATATCATTCGTCTTTGTAGGTCATATACTTTTCAATACACAGTATTTTGAAACCCAATGAATCATTTAGGCTAATACTGTACTGTGGGTGACTGATCAGTTGAGAATGCATTGAAACATGTGATACAACATTTGTGTTGCAGCAGCATGAATGAGAATGTGGGTGGGAGACATGTGACCACACTATTTCAAGACAATAATTTTGAGAGACAGAAGCACACACGTTCAGAGAGGAGTAGAACAGATAAGGGTGAGCAGAAGACTGAATAAAAAGTGAAGATGAAAATAAAAACAGCAATATCAACATAATAATAGAAATATATACTAAGAGAGGGACACCTAGTGTTGTAAAAAAACAGTTTTTTTCTGACCTGAAAAAAAAAACATGAAAAAAACTGTGAAAAAAAAAACGTTTTTTTCTGGAACGTGTTTTTTTTATAACTACTAAATTTAAATTTTTTAAGGCATTTATCGTTTAATATGACTGTTTTAGAATTTATACTAAGTACTTATATTACTTTTAAATCTACTATATTTTTCTAGTGCAGTAAAAAAAAAAAAAATACAAAAATATTGGCAACATCGACTGAAGTTTTCTTTTACGAATGGGAACTTCCCAAAAAGGCTAGGTTGCGTGAGAAGGAATCCCCGTTCCCCATTGTTTGGATTGATACTCGCTATTTGAACTAGTGCTGCCAGGCCCTACAAATTTATCTGTAGACCTACGAATCTTTTCAAAAAATTAGGAAATTTAACTATTGTTTTTTGCCTCTTTTTATTACTTATTGTGCTTTCCTTATATTCATATAGTTGTTAAACTCACAGCGTATAGTGATACTGAGTCAGTAATTATGAATCATTTCCTTGCAACCATTGGCGTAAACCAACAAATAAAGCTCCTATTTTGAATGATAATAGATTTAAATTCAAACTTAATAGACCTTAATACAGAACTATCGGCGCAGTCTTCATGCACAGTGTGTACTTTGCTCACAATTTAAAATTGCAATCTCAAAAGCTTTTGCATGCAATACAACCAGTAAAAGAAAATGTAACTATTTCTGAAGTTATGGATCTAGAGGAGACAGTGTTGGTAGTACTGATACTAGTGAATGTCGTACCGACATAGAGGATGAATAAAAAATTACGTTACCTATATAGATACATTTATGAATCATTATGTAAGACATTATATGATTTAGTAAGATTTAAAACACACATGTAAAATGTAAGTTCCATAAATAAAAATATAATTTATCAAATATATTGTTTTCTGAAAAGAAAAAAAAAAACAAATTTGGAAAAAAAATTTTTTTTTTTCAATTTGCAAAACTAGGGACACCCAAAATTTTGCATCATAATGTTGATGTTGAAATTCTCTTTTTTTTGCCATCTTTATTAATATTATTCAAATGCCAATTTACTGCTTTTCACTCTCCAGTTGGTCACCACGTAAAGCTCACCATGAGAGAATGACACTCCTGAAGTCAATTCACATTTACAAGAAGCATCGTGTGCAATACGAGGTGCGCACATACTTTCGATTCATGCAGTTCCTGCGTCTGACAGGCTCCACAGCAGATACGTTCCTGGAGTACATACAGCGAAATCTTCCAGAGGGCGTGGCCATGAAGGCAACTCGTGTTGAAGTGCTACCTTTGCCTCACCACTTACAACCTGATGCACTCTCCAAGAATGCAGAGTTGCAAAAATAGGCATAATGTTTTTAACAAATTCTTTTACTCATATTTTTGAGATATTTATTGATATTCATCCAGAATTGGAAGAACTTTCAAGTGTGGAAACTGACACATAAGAGAACATTGAGAGTAGAAATTACTGGCAGAGTAGCATGTACTGGGAAAAGTGTGAGAGTTGATACCAAGATGTAAAAAGAGCCAAATTATAATAAAATATGTTCATTACAAACAGAAAGTTTGTATACCATAGTTGTATGTGTTTAAAAAAATTATTGTTGCTGCAAGAGAATTATATTTTTTTCATTTATTCTCTTTGAAATACAAAGTTATGGAATGAAAATTTTGAAAGCATATGTTTAGTGAAGGGTGCTGAAACATACTCTTTTCCTGCTTGTAGAGAAAAATTGTATAGTTTTAATTTTTTACAAATATTTAGTAATATATAATTTTTTTTAGTTTTTTTTCTCAATATAAAATGGTGTATACACTTATTTGACTGTACTGAGTGGTATATATTATTTCTGAGCTGAATAGTCTCTTATTGAATGATGTATTCATAAAAAAATATCTTTCCAACAATTGTTATCTTTCATATTGTTTTGGTGGTTGTAACCATTGAGGAAAAGTTGAAGCAGTTTTTAAAAGCAATGATTAAAGTTTCTAAAAGTTATTTATATACTTTGTGTTAACTCATTGGTTTGTTAGAAGATGTGTAAACAAATCTATCATTAATCCAAAAATACAATTTGTACAAGAAATAAATCCAGTAAATTCAAAATAAAGCTATAAAAGTAATCACAAAATCAGGTAATCTGAATGAATATTTCTTTGTTTACATTTCAGTAAGTCTTTATTTGCTCATTTTATGACTAAGCAATGTCAGCAAAAAATATTCTTTGGTAAATGTCTCAAGTTTCTCCCCTAAACTGAGTACATTTTGTTAATTATCAAAATGAATATTTTGTCACCAGATAAGCTCCTTGCTCTTTGTTGATTCAGAAAGTAGGCAATGTAAATAGGCTTTGAAAATGAAATAAATTTTTCTTGATTTCAGTAAACAAATATGATTATGTAGTGTCATTTATTTTATATCCAAACCATGTGATTTTGGAAATGATTGTGTGTATAAATTTTTCCACCTGCTAAACAAGTGTCAAATTTTTGTATGTGCTTCTATAAAGGAGAGTCATATGTTGTAAAGTATGAAAGAACTGTAAGATTTGGAAGCCCCATACACACCTTGAGATTAAATCATCCATTTTTCTTTCATGTTGTAATATAGGGGGAAGCAAATTGAGAGCTGTGCAAGGGTAGTCTAGATATTTCTCTAACCTAGACACACGTTCAGCATGATGAGTAGTGGTGAGGAAAACTAGGCAATTCACAGTTTCCATTATGATTCAGTCCACGTGAAGCTCGTTTAGCTACCTTCGTTGAGTTCTGTTTGTTTCTGTTTCAACTTGTCCCATAGAGATTTGTAGTTTTTCTTTTTCCCTTACTTCCTTTTTATTTAATTTTTAGCAAGTTCTAAAACCACAACCCCTACTGTACTCCACAGATGGAAACCAACCTTCCAACATATCCTTGATTCCAGACATTTCCCTCTCAGTAAGACCCTTCCAGTAAGGTATGTGGTATATCAGGATTACAATTAAGTTGATGGAAAGGTTTTTTTCTTGCAGTGTACAAATTTCCATATTGGTTTGATTGATGGTCCCTGCATTTGGAGGGCGGTCATACTTGCCATGGACTCCATCTGAATTTCAGAGGCAAAAAGAAGCTTTCTCTTCTTATTGGTGATGAGTAGGGTTCAGATCTTAATGAAAAAAAGCAAAATATACATGCAAATGTGACTTTAAAAATTGGTAAATATGGCCTAAAAATAACAAAATGTGACCAAACACTTAAATTTACTATACATCAAAACATTTTCAATTATATATCATTCATTATATCGAGTAGTGTTGCTTTCATATAGACAGAATAATTTGCTTCCATGCACTCACTGCATGAAATTAAATTTTAAATTGTTTTGTTGAAGTAACTTTAATTTCACATAATTTACAAAAAGAACTCTGTCATCTGAACTAAAATACTCCTCTCCAAATTCCTTTATGTAACTCTGTAACTTTGCACATGCAGCAAATTTTTTTTTCAGCATGGCAGAACTCAATGATCCACTCCAGTTTTAATACTGACTGAGGATTATTTTCAAAAGTATTGGTAACAATGAAACATTGATTGACAGGATCAACACAGGCATGCTGCTGCTGTATTGTCGAGATTAAAAGGCAAGCAGGACATTAATGTTTAGAAAGCAACAATAATGTATAACTTTAATTGTTAACTGGTGAATTCTGACCAATTCAGTGACAGTTAATTTTGTTTTTTCTTCCAATGTATCATAGTGGTACAGTTCTGATAATAATTTACCTTAACTTCTTCTCACCTTTAACTTCTAGTGAATTCCTCATACTATCAAAAAATTACAAGCTTTTTCCTCAAAATATAACCATAAATATTATCATAATATATTAAAAACTAGGAACGTGACCTGGTTAGGAATTTATAGGCTATATACAATCATAAATGTTTAATTCAGCTTTACAGCTCAAAAAGAAGGCAGGAAAAAATATGGCTTGTCATAAAGTTCAGAACCCCAGTGATGAGATCAGGAGATTCCAGATGAGTGAAAGGGATATTCATTTTATTATTATTATTAGTAAATGAACTGATATGCATAAAGGAAATTAAATTGCCTGGTGATTAAAATTTGCCCAAATTAGAAATTGTAACTGACATACCAGTATGTACTGATAAAGCAAACTACTCCAAATCATTGAATCAAAATGTTTAAGCAATATTTAGCAAAATTGATGAAATTACGTTATGCCTAGGAGATTGCAGAAATTTCAATATAGATATCATTTTTCTTATACAGGTACAGCTCGGCTTTCCATCCGAAAGTATAAATTTAGCTCTCATTATTGTAGATGTAATATGGAGAAAGGGGAAGTTGCCATAGAAATAATATTCATTGTAGCAGTGCAATTAGTAAGTAAGTATTGTATAGAAAATGTTGCTGTGATACAAAAGCCGAATACAACATGGTAAAGAACAGCTCTTAGTAATAGTGATCTATTGGGCCTCCTATGGAAATTTCAGTCTGTTTTATCACATTTAGAGTCATTGCTATTAAGCTTTACAAATAAACAACAAATAGTATTGATATGGGTGATTTCAATGTTGACTTTCTCCATCACTGCATTGATAGACTAGGTATGGAAGTCTTGATGTCTTTTAATTTAACGACAGAAAATTTCCCCAAAAAAGTACAAAATAATACAACCACACTTGATTTTTTTTATTTTTCTATAATTAAACATTAATGAAAACAATATGAAATGTTTCATAGATTGCTTAAATAGTGATAACTGGTCAGGTTGTTAATACAAAATTTGATTCCTTTCTAAATATATTTCGAACACTTTTTGAAGTTTCTTTTATTTGAGTTGTCAGTATGTAAAAAAATAAATTAGCTAATGGGAGGATTACAAAAGGAATGAGAGTTTCTAGTAAGATGAAAAGGGCCTTTATATAAAAGTATTAGATAACTGTACACTGAAACCTCACTTTAATCTTTAGTCTAAAATAGTGGAAATTAAATCAGGAAGGGCAACAACATGTATGTATCAAATCTGTACAAGGATAGTTTGGCTCTCTGTGTGTGTGAGTGAAGTGCTGCATGGTAAATCGGGATTTATTGCATCACTGGATAAGTATTGTTTACTGAATTAGTTTAAAACTCAAATTATCAACTAAATGGTTAGAATTATTTTTTTACCAAAAAGAAATATTTACATTTAAAAATAGTACTTTTAAATTCTGCTATTGTTAAGATCAAATCTAATTTCTTTATTGCTAGCTTTATTAATTTATAAATAGCTGAAAGCTAGGCAATTACACTGGTGGAAATTAAAAATGCAACACCCAGACAAGAATGGTTGGATTTTTAGAAAACTTTGTAGATATATCCAAGCTCATACCCAGAAGAAATGATAACAAGTTGAAACATATCAGGCTAAGTTTATTACCTTTAGATATAGTTGCCAGTAAGAATTGCGCCCATCTTGAGTACCCATACATTTGTGGATTCTTGCCATCGTAAAATCAATAAGTGTTCAGATGTCTTCTTGGGGCATGTCTCTCCACGCCTGTGTGTCTTGTGCATTCAGTTAGTTGTTGCACAGTTTGTGCTGGGTGACCATGTGATTTAGTGTGGCATCCCAGAAATTCTCTATCGGGGATAGTGTAGTCTAAATTGTTATCATAATCGCTTGCAAGGCTTGTGTCATGATGGTCACAGTATGAAGATAGGCATTATCCTGTTGGAAGATGTGATTTGGATGGTGGACATGAAGGGTATTACAATAGGGTGTAGCACCTTGTCCACATAGTGGTGGGCAGTCATTGTGCCTTCAACAACAACCAACTCAGCCATGCTGTCAAAACTGATTGCCCCAAAATATGACACCATTGGCTGGACCTGTGTGACATTCTTAAATCACAGCAGGTAAGCTATTTCTCCACCACACCTGTGTATATATTGTTGATTATCAATATAATCGAGACTCTTCTCTAAACACAAATGATAACAAGTTGAAACATATCAGGCTAAGTTTATTACCTTTAGATATAGTTGCCAGTAAGAATTGCGCATGTCCATGTGTCCATTTGTGTTTTACATTGCACCATGTTAGACGAAGCTGGAAATGAAATCAAGTTAATGGGACACATTTCATAGGGATCAGAGTGTGTAACCCAGCTTCAAGCAACTGGTTTTCAATAATCCGGGAGGGGGGTGGGGAAATTCTCTCTGTAACCACTGCTTGGATTTGGCCTACAATCAACCATCTGCCAGCAACAGCCTTTCTTACAATTTGACGGTCTTCACTTGCTGTTGTCCTTCAGTATGGACCTTTGCCTGCTCTAGAAGTACTAGACCCTTCTTTCATCCACCATGTAACAAGTCTGTATGCTAACATTACACTATGGCCACTCCTTAAGGAGATTTCACGATATGATGCACCCATTTCAAACATGCCAATTATGTTACAACACACTGTTCACCACTTATATGCTAAAACACATAGCAATTTTGCATAAAAAATAGCCCTGTAATTCTCATACTATTACATGTAAAACTTTAAACTTTTAATAATTTAATACTATTCATATGGAGATACTTGGGGCCAAATTTCACTCATTTGCCACAACTCTGCCCAGGCGATGCATTTTTGATTTCCGCCAGTATAGTTTAACGACAGAAAATTTTACACTATTTGATCAAAAGTGTCTCAGTCACCTGTCTGAAAGTGCGCTTAGACTTTACTCAAGTCACTTTTTGAATTGTTGGGAGCGATGTCATCATTCTAACTAATTCAAAAGATGTTCCAAGTACTCAGCTCAGGATCTTGGGAAGGCCAGTCCATTTCAGGAATGTTATTGTTTACAAATCATTGCCTCATGGATGCAGCTTCATGAGCATTGTCATGCTCAAACAGAGTTAAGGGAGCCTCCATAAAACAACGTAGCTCCATTTTGGCTTCCTGTGAACCCCCCCTCCCCCCACGTAGCATGTAGCTTTTTTCCTTTTTGATTCTAGAAGACATTTTGTACTGTTTTCTCCTGTCAGGCTTTTATAAATTACTTACGGAAATAATTAAATCATGGAAATAAATATTCACATGCTGTTGTGTGTTCCGTTCCTCATTTCATTTTAAATGTGAAAAATGTTATGAAAGGAAAGCTACGTGGCCTGGCTTGGAAACCCCCCACCCACATAGCCCAGCGTGACCTTCCAGCCACCCCCTCCCCCCCCCCCCCTGGACCGAGCCACCTAGTTTGAGCACGCTCCCTAAGATACAGCAAGGCCGTAGGGAATACCTGAAACAACCAAATAGGGAATTAATAACAGCAAAGAAGTGGGCTAAAGATGGTTTTATGAAGAAAATTATGAGTGTGTGGGAGGGGGGAGGAACTCATGACTCTAGAAATTTGTATGGCTACATTAGAAAGCTAAGGGAAGAGCAGTTAAAGAGACAGTTATAGACAAGGATGGGGAAGAAGATACAGAGGATTTGAAAAAGGCAGAAATTTTAAGTTGCTGGTTTTGTGAGAACATTAGGGACTATGATTAGGAATTTTAGGGTGTAAATCAGAGAATGAGCTTACAATACAGTTAGGAAAGAGCAGACTAAAACATTTTAAATTCATTGTTAGAATATCTTGGAAAAAAAAACCACCATAAATGGGCTGGTGTAGGTGATGATATGGATGTCTTAAAAATGGCAGGATGTGACATTTTACCTTATCTTGAAATACTATTTAAACTGAATCTGGATACTTGTTGCTTATCAGAGAACAGGTAAACTGCAACAGCAGTACTGTTCTATAAAGGAGAGATTACAAATAGGGTTGAAAATTACAGGCCAATCAATTTGACATCAGTGGTAGGTAAAATAATGGAGAGATTGACATGCAAAAGTCTGTGAGGAACCTTAAGTGGTTTTCAAGTCAAACAACAAGGCTTTAGGCAAGGATATTCATGCGAATCAGTTAGTAGTCTGTATGCAAGATATTTTGGATGAAATGGACAAGGGAGGTCAAATTGATTGTGTAGCACTAGATCATTCAATGTCTTTTGACAGAGAGAGCCACAAAATTGTGCTAAATAAGATAAGAACTATCGAATAGAAAGGGGAAAAAACACCCAACACTCACCAAAGTTGAAGGGAGGAGGGCAGCAGCAAGACAAAACAACACACAAAGAAAATGCAATGTTTCGGGTGAAAAGCCCTTTTTGCTTTCTATGAGTGGCTGCGTCGAACATAAGTTTTGCGCAAGCTCAGCCACCTACCTCTGTTAACTTGAAAGAGGGGTTTTCACCCGAAATATTGTATTTTGTTTGTGTGTTCCTCAACTTTGGTGAGTGTTGGGTGTTTTTTTCCTTTTCCATGTAAATATTGCCTCGCAGCATTTCTTTCCTTTTACTGTTACCTATAAAAACTATCAAAGTGGATGAAAAGTTATTTGCTGGATAGAGGAATTTTTAAAAGGTAGAAAGCAAAAAGTGGGGTAGCAAATACAGTATCAAAAGAAGTGGATATGTCCAGACATGAAAAAAGTTTTAAACACAATAGTAATTAAAATGAGGTGTAAGGGTTTGGGAGAGGCTTTACTAGCCCTTCCAACCAAATGTCAACCTCTCCTTCACATGGTGCACCCCATTTGCACGGATGAAGCTCTGCCGACTGAAAGATTCCTGGTATAAGGAGTCACCACTGCTTGCCAACAGCCTTCTGAAAAGAGGGCAGAAGAGCAAATAGTGGTCCAGGTCAGCCTCTTGCCATGGCAGATGAATCAGAAATGATCAATGGCATGTGGATGCAGACTGTAGTGGGAAACCACCGCATTAAAGACCCAAAGGGTATCCTGAGGCCATATAATCTCTTCAAATTACAATTAGAATGATGGCTTCTTCCTGTGTAAAATATTCAGGAGGTAAAATAGCCCCCAATAAGATCTCCGGGTGGGGACTGCCCAGGGAGTTACCAGAATAGGTAGAAACTTTCTACGAGTGTGGAATGTTAGAAGTCTGAATAGGGCAGCTAGAAAACTTAAAAAGGGAGATGGAAAGACTTAGGATAGATGTTGTTGGGATTAGTGACATTAAGTGGGAGGTTTTCTGGGTTGGGGAATACAGACCAGTTAGCACACAAGCCATCAGAGAAGTTACTAGTGAAGGATTTGTAATGAACATAAGAGTAGTGAAATGGATGAATTTTAGATTATTTTCACGAGGGTCGAAACTAAGCCTGCACCAACCATGTTAGCACAAGTGTATATGACAACTTCACAGGAAGATGATGCAGAAATAGATAAAATATGTGATGAAATTGAAGAATTAATTCAGGGGCAGGGAAATCTACTTATCATGGGTGATTGGAATGCAGTAGTGAGAGAAGGAAAAGAGGAGGATACTGTAAGAAGTTTTTGCTTTGGAGAAAGAAATGAGCAAGGAAGCAGGTTGAAAGAATGTTATGAATAATATAAACTCGTGCCAACACACTATTTAAGAATCATGCAAGAAGGATATATACCTGCAAACATTCAGGGAGAAAGATAACAGCTAGATTATATCATGGTCAAACAAAGATTTAGGAATCAAGTTCTAGACTGTAAAGCATATCCAGGAGCTGACATAGATTCTGACCACAATTGAACAATTATGAAATTTAGGCTGAAATTTGAGAGAATAAGGAGGAACCCTGGCAAAACAGACTGGGAGTGAACAAACCTAAACAATCTAACATTAGAGAAAAATTTGTAGAAATGGTAGACGTTGGTCTAAGAAATAACTGTGAAAGGAATTCAATTGAGGATGAATGTAACTTACTAAAGAGGGAAATAATGAATGCTGGTAAAGAAACATTAGGATTTAGGAAAAAAAAAGCAGCTTGAAAACCTTGGATCAGAGAAGAAATTTTGGAGTTAATTGGTCAGAGGAGAAGGTACCATGATGCTCAGGGTGAAGCAGTAACAGAGTACAGACATTTTAGAAATCAAATAAACAGCAAAAGAAATGTTGCTGCAAGAAAAGTGTGAAGAAGTAGAAAATGAAATGGTTGTAGGTAAAGCAAAAGTGGCTGTTAGGAAGATTAAACAGAATTTTGGAGAAATGAAGAAGAGATGTATAAATATTAAAGCTGCTGATGGGAATCTCTTTTAAGTTCAGAAGGTAGAGCTAATCGATGGAAGGAATACATAGAAAAATTGTATTATGGGGATGATTTGAACAACAGTGCACTGTAAAAAGAAAGTGAGGTCAATACTGATGACTTAGAAGATCCTGTTTTAAGGACAGAATCTGATAGAGCTTTGAAAGATTTGAAATCAAGGTGGTTGGAATTGATGAGATTCCTGCAAAACTTGTGGAATACCTTGGTGAAGAAGGAACCCAAAGATTATTCAAACTGATATCAAACCGTTACGGGAGAGATTCCATCTGGCTTTATACTTGTGATGAAATCCGTAGCTGATAAGTGGGAGAATTATGGTATTACAAGTATAACATCACATGCTTCAAAATTACATACCATGATAATATACAGAAGATTAGGAATGACAGTAGAATAAAAAGCAGGTGAAGATCAGTTTGGGCTTAGGGAAAACTACAGTACATTAAGATTAATGCTTGTAATCGACGCTGCTCCACCCAGAGAACCAAGATATTACAAACTTTTATGGCGTTTGTTGATTTGGAAAAAGCTTTTGATAATGTTATGTGGCACAAGATGTTCATGCATCAGTTAAAAAGGGAGTGAGACAAGCTTGTAGTCTTTCACCATTAGTAGTCATTTTGTACAAGTATCTAGAGGAAACAAAATAAAGGAAGTAGAAGAAACATTTGACTGTAGCATAAGCAGGGCCGGCCTTGGGGGGGGGGGGGGGGTAAGCGGGTTAAATGTACCCGGGCCTGCCGGCTGATAGGGGGCCCCGAACACCGGATGCAGGGGCCCCAGGCCTCGAAGCCAAGAATCCACCTGGAATCGCCTGGCTAGTTTGTAGAGCTAAAAAAAGTCGCCCATTTTGCCGCGGGCCCAAAATTTCTAGCAGGCCCTGAGCATAAGTATTCAAGGAGAGAAAATCAGTGTGTGAGTTGCTGATGACCTTGTTTTGTTAGCAGAACAGACTGAGTGCCTTGAGAAATTACTAATTGGCATGATAAAATACTGAAGGAAGGTTTTGGACTAAATATAAACCAAAACAAGACAAATAAGTGAAGGAGAAATAATAGCAATAATAGAAGATTAAATACAAAAATAGGATTGGATGTGTTAGGAGAATTAAATGAATTATGATACTTAGAAAGTAAAATTAAAACTGATGACTGAATCTGGGATGATATTAAAAGAAGAATAGTACCAGGGAAAAGAGAAATCTTTTATTTTCAAATATTAATAAAGAACAAAGAAAGGAGTTTTTAAAACTATATGTGTGGAGCACATCACTTTATGGTTGGCAAAGCCTGGACTTAAGGAATACCAGAAATAAGGAAAATTAAAACATTTGAAATGTGGTGTTATAGAACAATGCTGATAATTAAGTAGATAAATAAAGTATGAAATGAACGTGATTTAGAAATGATGAGCAATTGGTTAATTTGTTAGTGGAGGCAAAATTCGAAGGAAAGAACTGTATAGGAAGACAGACTAGAATATATGAAACAGATAACTGAGGCTTTAGGTTATATGTTGAGATGGAGAGGTTAGCGCAAGATAGAAAGAGATGGAGGATTGCATCAAACCTGTTGAGAGACTAATAACAGTAAAAAGAAAGTAACAAAAAAGTAAATAAATGATTAGTATTACAACACTAGGCCTACATGAATATTTATCTTTTAAAATTCGTGTAGGCTTAATTTTGCAACTCATGAGGGTAATAAAGGCTGAATAAATTAACTTTTTAAAGTTTTTTTCCCTTTCTTTTAATTATCATCCAAAGATTGGTTTGTAACAATTCTCCATTTATGCTGCTTTTCTGCCTTCCTTTTTAATTCTATATTGCTGCTGCATTTCACGCCATTCATAATTTGGTTCGTGTAACTAAATTTTCCTCTGTGGTTTTTAACTTCTATCTTCTGTATACTTCATCATAATTTTTTATTACCAGTATGCTTGAGATTACAAGTTTCTAGCAAAATCAAGACTTAATGGTCATACACATTTAATTACATTATAAATACACCACATTAAAAAAAGTAAATTTATATATAATTTACAATACATCAAGTTTGTAAAATACCTTATTACATAAATAATGTTTATTCCAGTTCAGAATTCATTCCCAGACACCGATCATGGTGGGTGAGTGGTCATTCAGGAGGATGCCAGTTCGAATCCCCGTCCGGGCATCCAGATTTGGATTTTCCAGTTTCCCCAAATCACTCCAGTCGAATGCCGGGATGCTTTCTTCAAAAAGACTGTGTCCCTATTCCTTCCTGTTCCTTGTTCTTAGTCCCATTCCACCTTTAATGACCTCTACATTGAGGAAGCGTAAAGCCATAAGTAAAAAAAAAGTCATTAAGTCATTGCCAGACAGAATTTTAGATGAGGTGAAATCTTGTTATATAGCCCAGCTCCCATTTCATAGGCACTCTTCTCTGCTGCCTTAGAATTATGTCTTTTGATACGTCAATCTGAATTGATTTGAGTGTCATATTTACAAATTTCACTATTTGTGTAATTAAAGTTTGGATTACATATAATCAGTAATAATACCCTATATACATATAATGAAAATACTGTGAGAACCCTTGCGAAAATTTCACGAATACGATGAATGGTGAAGTTGGGGGTTTCTAATAGGATGAAACCGAGCGTGGCGGTGTAACGGATAGCGTTCTCGCCTCGCATTCGGGAGGACGGCGGTTCGATCCCCGTCCGGGCATCCAGATTTGGGTTTTCCATGGTTTCCCAAATCACTCCAGGCAAATGCCGGGATGCTTCCTTCAAAAGGCCATGGCCGAATTCCTTCCCATTCCTTGCCCCCATCCATGCCCCCCATCCTTTCCCGTCTCTAAAGACCTCGATGTTGAGAGACGTAAATACAATAAAAAAAAAAAAAAAAAAAAAATAGGATGAAAGAAGAATTACCTTATTTGTTTCAATTGCCTATTTGTTTCATAATAGGTACATGAGTCAATGCAGCAAAGCAGTTTATTAATATCTCTGTGATATGTGCTACTGTTATCTAGTGGCTTGGCTCTGAACTGTCTCACACACACGTTTTTCACAGTTATTACTTTTGCCCTTTAAGGTAATTTTTTTTTAAAAAAAATTGTTCTTAAGATATGATGTGACCAAAGCAGAGACCTTAATCTTTAATATAATAGCTTATTTATCTATTTTGGTTAGATATCAAGGGAGATAAATGGTTCGTGATACAACAGGGTGTTGTAGAAATATTGATGTCTTTGCCCTTTAAGGTCGAATTCCGAAAAATTCCTTTCTTAAAATATAATTTTTCCAAAGCGGAGACCTTAATCTCTAAAATAATACCTCATTTCTCGATTTCAGTTAAATATCAATGGGGATAAATAGCTAGTGACAAAAAAATACGTTATGGAAATAATAATAATTTTTCCCATTAAGGGTCAAATTCCGAGAAACTCCTTTCTTAAAATATGATGTGAGCATGAGGGTAGAGAGAAAAGTCATGTCAGGCTACATGGAGGGGGGGGGGGGGGGGGGAGGTCACAGGAGCCAAAAAGGAGCTATGTGGTTTATGGAAAATCCCTTAGGAATTTGTCAATGTATTCATAGGAACTTATGTTCAGATATTTCATCAATGCTTCCTTTACTAGTCATTAGTCTTAATTTATTATCTATATCACAATTTTTTAATTCAAATTTTACTAAAAATGTTTTACTTTTATTTCAAATTAATCTATTTATATTAAAGATGCAACTAAGGAAAATGGAAGCGGCTTCTAGGCGATATAAATAAGAAAAGAAAGGGAAATTAACCCACCACATACCAAAGTGGACGGATGCGATGAGAGAACGCTAATGCTGACAAACAAACAACACAATATTTCGGCATATGCCTTGCTCACAAATAGAAAAAACGGGCCATTAGGCTCGGAACGTGTGTGCACACCGAACGTTACCTAATGACTCATTAGGTAACGTTCGGTGTGCACACACGTTCCGAGCCTAATGGCCCGTTTTTTCTATTTGTGAGCAAGGCATATGCCGAAATATTGTGTTGTTTGTTTGTCAGCATTAGTGTTCTCTCATCGCATCCGTCCACTTTGGTATGTGGTGGGTTAATTTCCCTTTCTTTTCTTATTTATTTTTTCTATTTATATTAAAATAATTTATAACTCATTTGAGGTCTTAGTCACTAGGAGTTTCGGGCCCGGGGTAAAATGGGCGACATTTTTTTCTATTTTTTTTTTAGCTCTACAAACTAGCTGGGCGACAATGGACGGATTCTTGGCTTCGAGGCCTGAGGGCCCCTGCAGCCGGTGATCGGGGCCCCCCATCAGCTGGCAGGCCCAGGTACATTTGACCCATTAATTCCCCCCCCCCCCTCCAACGCCAGTCCTGCTTAGTAGCAGTTGTCTCTATTGATGAATCATTGTTATCTCATCAAATTGCTATAGTGTCATCTTCGTATGTTATAATTATACTTTTATTTGATTTAGCAATACCATTTATATATATATATAGCTTATTAGATAATCTCCTGATTTTCTAATTTGCAAAGTAATAGGTGACTATTATCACAGTCAAATGCTTGTGGGAGATATAGGAATAAACCAGCAACTTTTTATTTTTAATCTAATTTTCCTAAAATCTCATGTAAAAAAAAAAAAAAAAAAAAAAAAAAAAAAAAAAAAAAAACTGGGTGACAGCAGTGGTAGTGGATAACCCTTTCTGAAACCCATATTGGAATGGGTTAATAAACGGAATGCATCTCGCTATAGAAAGACCTCATAATCAATACGGAAGTGCAATCTTTGTACGTCCAGATGTACAAGTAATGTCCACTGCATTCACGGAACAAAATGACATTGAAATTCTCACTCTAGAAATGACGAACTGTACCATTTCGTCTTTTTATAAACCACCTGGTGCTGTATTCACTGTCAACAAACCACATAATTTCCATAATAAAGACATACAGATCGTGATTGGTGATTTCAACAGTCATAGCAATGTTTGGGGCTATGACCATGAAGATGAGAATGGGACTGCAGTACAAGAATGGGCTGAAATAAATCACCTCTCTCTAATCCATGATGCAAAACTACCTGCAACATTCAACAGTGGTCGGTGGAGGCGTGGTTTCAACCCTGACCTCATATTCAGTAGTAGCAGTATTAGCCACCAGTGCATTAAATCTGTCTGTTCCCCAATACCCAACTCACAGCATAGACCAATAATGTGTCAAATATATGCCGCAGTCAGACCACAGGAAGTACCTTTCCGTAGAAGATACAACTTCAAAAAGGCAAATTGGTCTGAATTCTCAGAACTATTGGATTCCGAAGTTCTTTCAATAGAACCAACACCAGAATGCTATGACATCTTCACCACGGCTGTAAAGAGATGTTCCAGAATGTCTATCCCTCGTGGTTGTCGGACATCTTACATCCCCGGTCTCACATCAGAACAAGCTGCTCTACTTAAAGAATACAACAATTTATTTACAGAAGATCCTTTTGGTGAAGCAACAGTGGAAGCAGGAAACAAACTCATTTCCATTATTAAAGAGACAAAGCGGAATCAGTGGATTAAAACTGTTGAAGACTTAGATTTGGCAAGAGACAGCCATAAAGCATGGAGACTACTGAAGCATCTAAACAATGATCCAACTAAGACCAAAACTCATTATAATGTTACCGCCAACCAAATAGCACACCAACTGCTATTAAATGGCAAAGCTAATCACAAGTCCAAAATGCCCATACTGCGGAAAGAAGGCCAAGAGGAGAATAATGACCTCACAATACCATTCAGCATGGAAGAATTGGATAAGGCTATAAGAAATTGCAAAAATGGAAAATCAGCAGGCCTGGATGACATTAGGACAGAACAAATTAAGCACTTTGGTCTAACAACAAAGAAGTGGATGCTTCAGCTCTTTAACAACTGTATGAGTAAATGTCAAATTCCAAAGATATGGCGGAAGAGCCGAGTGATCGCCTTGCTTAAACCTGGCAAAGAAGGAAACAGTCCAAAGAATTTTAGACCTGTTGCACTTTTATGTCACCTCTACAAACTGCTTGAAAGAATGATCTTAAACCGGCTGTTGCCTGTAGTTGATCCTTTGCTTATTCCTGAACAAGCTGGATTCCGCCCGGGTAAAAATTGCACAGGACAACTACTAAACCTCACGCAGTTTATAGAAGATGGATTTGAAGCTCGTAAGGTAACAGGGGTGGTATTTGTTGATTTGTCAGCAGCGTATGACACCGTCAACCATCAGCTGCTACTAGTCAAGTTCTACAATCTGACCAGGAATTTTATTCTTAGTAAGTTCATTGCTACTCTTCTGCAGAACCGCAGATTCTTTGTTGACTTCCAAGGTCAGCGTAGCCGTTGGAGGCCACAGAAGAATGGTCTACCCCAAGGAAGTGTGCTAGCCCCATTATTGTTTAACATATATACCAATGATCAGCCTATACCACGCAAATGCAGGAGTTTCGTGTATGCTGATGATCTTGCTCTGGTCTCACAGAGCAAAGACTTTGAATCAGTGGAGAGCACCCTTACCAACGCTCTGGAAGATTTGTCAAGGTATTATAGCACGAACCAGCTTAAACCAAATCCTACGAAGACACAAGTATGTGCTTTTCATCTAAGAAATAAAGAAGCAAATCGTAGGTTAAAGGTAACATGGTCGGGGGTCGAACTAGAACACTGTGATACTCCAAAATATCTAGGAGTGACCCTTGACAGATCACTTACATTCAGGAAACATTGCATGAACTCCAAGCTGAAAGTTTCCAGTAGGAACAATCTCATAAGGAAACTGGCTGGATCGCAGTGGGGCAGCCAACCTGAAACAATTAGAACTTCTGCCTTAGCACTATGTTATTCGGCTGCAGAGTACGCCTGTCCCGTATGGCACAGTTCAACCCATGCCAAACAAGTAGACATTGCACTTAATGACACGTGCAGAATCATAACAGGCTGCTTAAAATCAACTCCAGTCGAATGGCTCCACCGTCTCGCAGGAATAGCACCACCTTCTGTTCGAAGGGAAATAGCAGTGAACAAGGAAAGGAGGAAAGTGAACCATGAAAAATCTCATCCACTATATGGGTATATCCCTCACAGGCAAAGACTTAAGTCCAGGAAAAGTTTCCTAAGAATATCTCAGGAACTTACAACAACAACTGAAGAAGCCAGGTTACAACTATGGGAAGCTAAGGCTCCCCTTCCGCATGGCTGGGGAAGAGTGTCTGAATCTTTGCCACCTGGTTATGACAAGGGATGGTTGACATGGAAATCTTTGAATAGGCTGAGATCAGGAGTGGGCAGATCCAAAGTGAATTTAGCAAGATGGGGCTATACTGAGATCAGTGATATCAAGTGCGACTGCGGTGAGGACCAGACTGTCCAGCACATGCTCCAGTGTCAACTGTGTCCAGCATCCTGTTCGGCAGCTGAACTGTATGAGGCCTCAGAAAATACACTGGAAGTGGCCAAGTACTGGTCCAGTATAATTTGATGACTGTAATTGTGTAATTGTATGTTTCTGATACGAAATAATAATAATAATAATGCTATTTTGAGATATGAAGTTATTTAATCTCACTAATATAACTTTTTCGAATAATTTGCTCATAAAAAAGGTCAGAGTAATAGGTCCAAAGTTACCAATTATCTTCTTTGCTGCCTATCTTATAGGCAACTAACTATGCTGGTTTTCAGACAATTTGTAAATTCTCCTTTTACTATGGATTCATTTATAAGAAATGCCATTGGCTCTCCAACGATTTCCTTAAATACAATGCAAATGTAGTTATACCATCCTGCCCACTAGAATTCTTATTTCATCACTGGTAACCCATCCAGCTTACCTTCAGCATTTGTCTGCAACACCAGTCCTCATATGCCTCCAATCATTTCCTTTCTGCAATCTATGATTCACTTTCATTTAAGTCTGTGCTCCATACATGTGTTTTTAGAAGATTCTTACATGACAGGCTGATGTAAGAAGTGAAAAGTTTCTTTCGTTTATTAAAAGTGTGTTTAGTTTGATTGGTTCTAGATATTGTATCTTTTCTGTTTCCAAGCATCTTCTGTGGCTATGCTACCCAGGTATCTATATTCTTTAACTTGTGAATTAATTGTGTGTTTGATTAATTCAAGAAGTTAAAGAATTCTGAAGATGTTTATAGTTATTAATGACAGTAAGGCGATTGAGGAGTGAATCTTTAATCTATTAAAAAAATAAGTTAAGTTCATAGTATAAAATTTATTAGACTATTCTATTAGTTAAATTTGAAATTTATCTAATATATCAATTTTAAGACTTAAGGTTCTTTTAGGAGGTACCAGAAATATTTCAATAATATAATGCCTGGATAGTGTAATGCCCGTTGCAGGTTCTTGATGAAGGGAGTGGATTGCAGTGAATGTAAGAAGTGGTTTTGTTGGTTAGGTAGTGGAGAGGGAAAAAAAGGAACTAAATAAAGCTTTTCATTGGTTTTTTTTTACTTTGTTTTAGAGACAGGAAACTTTCAGAGCAGGAAGGAAAGATCAAGATGTTACATGTAACTATTAGGGGCCATCTGGCTCATCATATGAAGAAGGGGAAAAAAGAAGGTGGGTAATGTGAAAAAGATGGTTGGGAACAGATAACAGATCGTAGGGGAAATAAATTTATCAGGATGAAGAAGCCAGACACTTCAGATATTGTGAAGAGAAATAGGTTTGACCTGTTACCAAAGTTAGGAAGGGACGAACATGGTTAATGTGCTTTACTACTTTACTGGGTGGACACCCCTAAGGTATACTAAACCTGCGAAATCTCATCCCAAATTTAATTTTCGAGGTCATAAGGTCCCATTGTGAGACCAATTCAGAGCAATTAGTTTGTCAAATATATCGCATGCAAATATGCTACTTTCAGAAAAAAGTTTGGTTAGGCGTGTTACCTTGAGTTTATATGATCTTCCTTCTCCAGAAAAGATAATTTCTCGACGTTACTCGAATGCACTTGAAAGTCATCCTGATCTGCAGTTTTATATCAAGACCATGAGTTCAGCTCACATGTCAATACATAATTTATGGAAGTCTATGGCTTTCAGTGACATCGTTATTATGTAGTCTATGAAATGTTCTAATAGCAAGTTGAGAACTTATCAAGTTTGATGCAAGTCCCTATCTAATTTCCACTGAGTTCACATAGCATGCAGTGCTGTGCTGTGAATAAGCACCTGTTATCCACCATAGCAGCTAGACTGATCGAGCACCTTTAGTGCATACATTATCATCCAGAAAGTGTAAATTACAAATAAGGTGAGCATCTTTATTATCGTCAGTGGCCTCATCAAGTTGCAGTCGAAATTCCTTCTCTTTCATTTTATCCATTAATTGGTCGTTGAGCTCTTCAGCCATATGATTTAACTAATAGTGTTGTGAGACAGAGGTACGTTTGAAATTAGTGTTCCCATCGATTCTTCAACCATAATATTAACCATGTCAAGAGCAGCCTGAAGAATAAGCTCTTCGTCGATGGTGTGAGGTTTATTGAACTTCGACACTCTGCATGCCACCTTGAAAGACGTTAGTGGGGCTTTGCTAGGTACTGAAGATTTTTTTGCCTTTGTAAATTTTTCACCTTATTGCTAAAACAGTTGCGAGATTTTTCAATAATGTTAGGGTCTAAGATGTCAATTTAGCCTATTTGAGAGCAAACTTTTTTTGGGGCCATCTCCCGCTCCCCCAATGTTAATGCTTGATCACTCTCACTTGATCTGTCGGTCTACTTATCCAATAAATATTTTTCCCATTTTGTGACTGAATTTTTATTTAAACACAAAGTGAAAAACTTTAAACAAACCAAACGACCTCTCATGTGCGTTATTTTGGTACTGAGTGAATGACTAACTGAAGATCATGGAAGGGTCAAGTGGCGCTGTGGCGCCCTGGGCGCACACTTTGGGAACCCCTGCTTTAGCGCAAAGAAGATACCTTCAGGGCCGCATTTAGGCTCTGTGGGTTATACATGTGGTGCGGGCCCCCCTGTCGGCAGTGGCCCTAGCTGCCTCTGGCTATGAATGCTTAAATTTCGAAATACGAAATATTCGAAATTCGGCCCTAAAAATTTATGGGCGACCTTTTTTTTTTTTTAGCTCTACTACTGGCCCAAGGGCCCCTAGGCCTATGCTTAAATGTGGCCCTGGGTACTTTCCAAAGATATGGTGAAAAAATCAAGGAATTATTTTTCTAAACCATTGATACACTGCCTACGTCACATTTCACATACATTCTTAAGAGCTTTTTCTACATAGTCTTATACTTTGTGTTCATTATCATACACGCCAGCTTAGAACGTGTGACCGAGTTCTTTAAAATTCTATGTTTCTCTTTCCGTCTGTAGGAAACTTTGAAATATTCTACAAAAACTTATATGAGGTGCTAGATTCTTTATGCAGTAGCTATGATTATGTAATTCTGATGGGGGACTTGAATATTGATGTATTAAAGAGCAATAAGATTTAAAAAGAACTAGAAGACATTTGTAGTTGTTTTGGACTTAAAATATGCATAAACAGCCCTACAAGGGAAACTAGTACTTCAAAAACAGCGATAGATAATGTTATAATTAAGTTAAGGTGAATGATACAACAAAGATATTACACACATCAATATCAGATCACTATGCACAAGAATTTAGTATTAAAAATAAAGTAGAACATCAGGAAACTTGGCTACTTGAAGACTATAGACCCTACACTAAAGAAAATATTGACTTATTTAAGAAACTTTTAAGCAGAGAAACTTGCACTGAAATGTTTAATTTTGACACAACAGACGGAAAATATGATGCATTCATAAGTGTAGTTAATTATTACAAAGACATAGCCTTCCCAATAAAAAAGAAATAATACATAAAACAACACAAAAAATGGAATTCGGAAGATATTATAGAATGAAAGGAACATATAAAATTGGTTAGTAGATTATGTAGGGAGGGATACCTGTCACTGAAGAAATTTCTTCTAAAGTGCAAGAATGAATTAAAAAATAAGATTAATAAGGTAAAGTCAGATGACATTCATAGGATACTACACAGAAGTGATAATAAACAGAGAGCATTATGGAAAATTATAAATAGGGAGAGGGGAAGAAATCAGACTATGAAACAGGATCAAATTATTGAGCAGATTGTTTATAATGAGGGTATAGTAGATGATTCTAAACAAAATGCATGCACATTAAATGAATATTATATAAGTATAGCAGACAAACTGACAGACAATCACAGCAACAAGTCAAAAGGCAATGGTATTATGATTAATACAGATTCAGTATATCTACGTCCGACTACAGGAAAAGAAATCAGAAAATTTATACAGTAATTAAAAACCAAAACTTCTACAGGAACTGATGAGACATCAAATATGCTTATAAAAGAATGTAATAATTATCTCTTACAACCTATGGTACACATAATAAATCATTCATTTACAAGTGGAATATTCCCAGAATCTCTGAAGATTGCTAAATTTATACCTGTATAACGGTCAGATGTAAATAATTATAGACCATTGTCACTAATCTCTAGTATATCAAAATTTTTTGAGAAAGCAATGGAACAGAGGATTACTGACATCCTTAATAAGCATAACATAATTACAGATGCTCAAAATGGATTTAGGAAACATAGGTCCACAGAAACAGCAGTTACAACATTTGTAGATTCGGTAAAAAAAACCTTGGATGTTGGAGAGTACACAGCAGCAGTTCTTATAGATTTATCAAAAGCCTTTGATACAGTCAATCATCAAAGATTACTCAACAAATTAGAAAAATGGGGTATAAGGGGAAAGGCTTACAAATGGATAAAATCATATTTGTCAAACAGAAAACAATATACAGTTATAAGAAGCAATGCAGACTTTAACAATGTTACACCAAACACACTCACTATAAAATCAGGAGTGCCACAGGGCTCAGTGCTGGGGCCTCTGTTGTCATTCTATATGTAAATGATATCCCAAGACCAAATGGAGAGAATGATGCAGTGGTTATTTGTGTAGATGATGCAACAGTAAAGATATCAAATATAAATCTACAGAATCTAGAAACAAATCTTAATCTGTACTTACAGAAACTAGCAATGTGGTTGGAAGAAAATTACCTTGTAATTAACCTAAATAAAGCTCAAATGATAACATTTCAAACAAAACGAAGAAAGTACTCTGTAAACTTAAATATAAGCAGTGAGCAAATATGTGATACAAAAGCAGCCAACTTGCTAGGGATTCAAATTGACAACTACATGAACTGGGAAAATCAGTGCTGTAGGAAACTAACCCCTATTGTACCTTAGAGAATTCTGTACTAGCGATATTTTAATGACTATCTATTTCTCTCTTTTTGAAAGTCAATTAATATATTGTATATCAGCATGGGGAAGACCCACAGAGAATAACATGAGGAAAATATTGAAAAACAGAAACACATAATTAGAGCTATACTAAAAGAAAAAAGAACAGTATCATGCAAAAAAATATTTTGTAGATTTTAAGATTCTGACATTTCCTTATATATATATATATATATATATATATATATATATATATTCACTCACAAAGAATGTTATTAAAAAGAATGAACAAGTACATGAGTATGAAACCCGTAATAATACTGACTTCAATTTACAAGTACACAACACAAAACAAATTGAAAAATTCCCCTCCTATTCTGGAGCCCAATTGTACAATAAGCTTCCTACACAATTAAGGTTCATCAGCAATAAGAGAGAACAGTTGAAGCATAGGCTTAAAGAGTATTTATGTAATAAAGCTTTCTACTCAATCATCTGAAATTAGATTGTTTGCAGATGACATAATGCTGTATAAAAGAATCAAAACGATAGAGGATTGTAAACAGTTGCAGGGTGATCTGGACAAGATATCTAGTTGGGTTGGTAAACATGGAATGAAGATAAATGCAAAGAAGAGTCAGCTTATTAGATACACAAATAAAAAACAAAAGGTTAATTATGAATATAAGGTGGGGAAAGAATTGCTTGCTGAAGACTTGAAATGTAAATATCTTGGAATTACTTTTGATAACAAACTTAACTGGGCTGGACACATAGGACAGGCGGTAGGAAAAGGTTTCAAAGTTCTGCACTTGTTGGAGAGAGTGATGAGGGGATCTACGAGAGAAGTCAAGGAATTGGGTTACAAAACTTTGGTCAGACCATTGCTCGAATATGGTAGTGTAGTATGGGACCCTCATTTTACATATCAAATACAGGAGTTGGAGAGGGTGCAAAAAAGGGCTGCTAGATTTGTTTCTGGAAATTATCGCAGAATGCAATCAGTGACGGATATGATAAAGGAGCTGGAATGGGATTCATTGCAAGACAGGAGGAGGATGAGGAGGGTCATGGGAGTGTACAGGGTATATACTGGCGATGAGGCATGGAAAGATATTGCATGGAAGGGAAAAGATGACCATGACCACAAGCTGGCACTCGATTTCAGGCACAAGGGTGTGGGAAGATTCTCGTTTTTAGGTAAGGGTGTCAGGGATTGGAATGAGTTACCAAGAGAAATAATGAATAATTTACCGAAAACTTTGAAAGAATTTAAAGATAAAATTTGTAGAGGGCAAATGTGGGTAGGTGCAGGATAGGGGGAAGATGGGTGTGTAGGGAAATTGCCACCGGAGCCTGTGCTCCATTGCAATTAAATTAAATTAAATATTTAAATGATGAAACAAAGGAAACAACAGCATGAGTAAATAAATTGTGAATAAACAGTGTATAATCTTATCACATATTTGCCAATGAAAATATCATAAGGTAAAAAATAATGTAAATGTATGATCAGTAAGTGACTGACATAAAATTAAAAATGTACAAGTAGAGATATTTATATTTAAGGCATTAAACTTTTAATCTTTGAGTTGTCCTAAATTTCATTGTACAATGTATGTAAATGATAAAAATGGGACAAAACAAGTGAATGAATGTTAGTGAATCGTTTCAGCATTCTTCATATAACTGCATTTGTAAGTGAAGTGGTCGCTGTTTATTAAAAACTAGTGTAAGCCCGTGACCGTTTTTAGCGTATAGTCACGGGTCTAGATTAGTTCCAGTTTTTAGGATGAAAGATTATGACAGGATGATCTGATTTGACCAAATATAAACTTAACATGTGTTTCAGGATGAATAAAATCTCTCGCTGCTGAAGAACCCAGAAGCATTAATTGAGGTAGGTATTAAACATGAACAGGGACGATAGCGCAATCGTAAAATTGTTTCAAAGGTCATAGACTCGAACTTGCTTAAATACAAACTTGACTTGTGTTTGACCCTTAAAGTTAACTCTGCAAAATTAAAAAAAAAATCCTATTTGCTTGGAAGGTATTACAATTTTTTTTATTTTTTTTGCCAAACTCTTGTATCCATTGGTAATAGTATATGTAATGACCATAGAACTTAATACACATTCCATATTGTTAAACAGTTAAGCAACTCGGAAGAAATGGATTGCCAGAATAATTGATTCGGTAACATATTTGGTCTCATGTTCACTTAAAATAACCTAATAACTCACGTACAGTGAACATGAATAAAGACCATCGACAAAAGTGGTTAGTACCATACCTGAAAAGCAAATAAACCATAATGCATAAACTTTGGTCAAGCAACAACATTACTAAGAGTTTTAATTAAATAGGGAATTTGACTACTTCATAAAAATAGTTCTAAATTGTTTATTGGGACACCTTATTCACCGAGTGAAGAGATTTTTTGACGAAAGTGCATTATTTTGCGTAAAATTCAAAGTTAAAATTTAAAGAATTTAAAAGCCTGCCAAAACGCTCCTTTGCTACCTGGCGCTTGCAATGAAAGTCGTGACGTCACACGTCTGTAAACGCTGCCGCTGCGAATAGTGTTTTTCCTATTACCCAAGTTTTCAACTATTCTTATTGTTTGTTGCTGGTTATTTCGTGTTATTAATGAAAGTTCGTTTTGACTATAAAATCGAAAACAATTTGTAAAAACCTACAGCGGAAAAATATTGAAAGTATACGCCCTATTTGTGGGATTAGCTATGGAAACAACCACTGAGTTTTATTCTGTGGAGCTTAAAAATGTAACAACTTTAATTTGATATTGCGACAAAGTCACGATTTTCTGTAAAGCTCATTTACACATAAATTTCGTAGAGTTAAATGTAATATGTTGTTTAAGGCGAGAATTATTAGGGTGAGGGTCCTAAGGTTCGATCCTCGCTTCAATTTGTTTTCTTTTGTCATTTTCTTTGGATACTTAGTTGCTGTTGGTTGCATCACATAATCATTTTTTCCCGAAAATCAACCAAAATATCAATTTAATTTTTCTTTTTCCTGAAGGCTTCACAACTTTTTGGATAACAAGCGAATTACAACCATTTGAAACAACCAAAGAAGATTTCAAAAAGGAAATTGGAAGTTACTTGCACACCGAAAAAAGAAGGTTTTTTTTTTTTTTTTTTTTTTTTTTTTTTTTTTTTTTTTTTTTTTTTTTTTTTTTTTTTTTTTTTTTAGAAATGAAAATTACTTGCACATTAAAAGTAAATGCCGGCTGATAGATGCATTTATATCAGGAAGGTAACCTACAGGTGTTTCGTCACATAAAAATTCCAACGAAAAGGACACAAAGCATTCCGGAAGATTAGCATGAAATTTGTACAAGTGATATCACTTCTAAAATAAATTCCATTATTCACCACCGTGCACCAGTATTTTTTGCATTATATCATTTCTCTGGTAAGTTTAAAAATTAAAAGTTTTCATGTATGGTAGCAATTTGTTTCAAACGCTTGCATGACGCTTAGCAACTATTATGAATTCTTGGAATAAAAACATGGTAGTGCAAAAAATAGCAAACAAAAACGGAAAAAATGCACGCAAGAAATATTGTCCTAACCAATGTTCAAACGTACGACGTTCTGAATTCCATTACCACTCTTCAATCACGCAGCTATCCAGACACTACATCTTAATTGCTTCTCAGTTTCTTCGTGTGAGATGAAGTGAAACGAGGTAGCTAAATGAATATACAAACAAATTAAGTTTTGTGGACAAAAAATATCATTTAACTAACTATAATCTTTAATCTGCAATTAAGAAGAGTGCCCACAACATTCAATTGTTCCGAGCATGGTGAGTGAGTGGTTAACGCTCCGGCCTCGCATTCGGGAGGACGCCGCGTAAGTGTAATATTTTATAAATCTAGAGGGAAAACTCGGTTTTGATAATAGTCTGCGCAGTAGATAAACCATATTCCTCGGAACGAAGGTTTATTTTCCACGAATTTACGCCTAACAATAGCAAAAATAGTTTGAACAATCGGCTTCCTGCGATTCACCGATCAAAGCGCTCCAGTCGGCCGCGCCATTCCATTGATCTTAGTCGATGATTACGCTGTATTTCTGCGTGTTATTAGTGATTTGTGTGTTGCTATTGCTTGTGGCGAGCCTCATGGTAAGTTTATGCATGATTTTTCCGTGATACATTAGCATCATTAAAACAGAGCGAGATTGTTTTTAATTTAAATTTCATGTTGAATTTTAGTTCATTATACCACATTATAGCGATCTCTTACTATTATTATTATTATTTGCGGATAAGCCCATTAGGACTACGCAAAGTACTCAGAAGCGTTTGTTCGCTTCCTTTGTGCCCATATTTCCTTCATACGCTTTCTATGGGCTTCTTTTCTCTCATCATACCATGTTGTTCCTGATCTTTTCTTTAATCTTTCCTCCCGGTCAACTTGCCACTTGTGAATCTCTTACTATATTTATATGAAAGAGCTGCTTATTAGCTACAAGAAATACTTTCATTTGTTTGCGCATATTTATGACACCCATACAACTTTTCTTTATTTTCAGCATGATTGCACAAATTTCGCGTACAGAATTTTTCAACGTATGGTTTGCTAACGCAAAACAATCAATCTCTAACTTTCAGTTTAAATATAAATGAGTCTCAAATTGAAGCTGTTACATTTTTAAGCTCAGCAGAATAAAAGTCAGGTTTTTTTTCTATTGCCAGTACCACAAATAAGGCGTCTATTTTCGATATTTTTCCGCTGTAGGCTTATACAAATTGTTCTCGATTTTGTATTCAAAATGAAATTTCATTAATAACAAGAAATGACCAGCAACAAAGAATAAAAATAGTTGAAAACTTGGATAATAGGAAACGCTCCATTTCCAACAGCAGCGTTTACAGACGTGTAACGTCACTCAAGCGACCACCAATCCTAGAGCGTTTTCTGTCACGTGACCAGAGGTAAGAAAAGTCTAATTTTTATTTCGCTTTTTTTTATTAAAAATAATCCACTTTTCTTTTAAAAATTGAAGAAATTAGCTTCCTGAAGCATTAATCTACGAGAATGAGTTCAGTTTATAGTATTATTTTAATACTGTCAAATAGCCTATTGAAATTTATGCTAAGCCCGAATGACAATTGGCATTCATGGTTACAGTAGATACCATGAGAAATTTAATTTTTTTAAAGTTTTTTTTTTTTAAGTTGCTTTCATTAACAACATATTGAAAAGCAGATCAACGTTTTTTCAGCCGCAAAATTTATCATTATTTTTTAACTATGAAACGCTACGAAAAGCAAACTTAATGAATGTATTATGCGCCAATTGATTTGGTAGGAGTTGCTTAGTTATTAAATTGTAGACATAACCATGAATTCTTTCTAATGGCATCTCTGTTTGCTGTTTTGTGAGCGAAGGCTGACACGTGACACCCTTCTCCAGCCAATAGCTATCGGGGTGAGTGGGTGACCTTACGAAATTATATAGTAGACATCTGGCGACGGCTATCAACGTTATGAGGAAATAAAAGAAAAAATCGTTATTTTAGTCATTATCACTAACAAGAAGGTATTTGTAATTATTTTAACTGTACAACGCTGATTTTTTTCTACGTACATCAGCGAGACCAGGGCTGCCGTAAGCGGGCGTGCAAAGCGTGCTCCGCACGCGTGTGGCACGTCGAGGGGGGCGGCAAAATGAGTGATTGATAGTCGCCGCCCCGCGATAGTTGCCACTCCATTGTCGCCGCGGCAGAATTTGCAGAGTATTATGTAGCGGGCGTCCTTTTTTTTAGCTCAACAGCTGCTTTGGGCAGCGGCAAATAATGTTCGAAGGGGCGGCAATCTCAGTTTTTTTACCCTGTTCGGAAATTTCCTAGATCCACCACCAGCTGTAGTTAGACAGGGGCGCCATAATCGGTATTGCACGCGGGCGCTCAAACAGCTAGCGGCGGGCCTAAGGCGAGACTTTGGGATAGTATTAGTAAATTATGGGTATATTATACCTTAAATTTAGCTTATGTCCTACCAGTGATACTGTACCATGAGGTAGTGGTTTCTAGAGTCAGTCCCCAATCCTTTAATCATAAACCTTTATTTTTTCTGTATTTTTTTATTCTTTTTGACAGTATCTTTACTTTATATTGACTTATTCAGCTGTATAGTCTGTCAGTTTCCGCTACTGATAGTCTTCCAATTGTATACCATTTTGTCATCTGCATAAAACTTAATTTCTGACTTCAAACCACCAACACAATCATTAATTATAATAATTAATAGCAATGGTCCCAATATACTACTCTGTGGCACTCCCATTTTCACTTCCTCCTTTTTCTATACTGCATTTACTATCCTACAGTCTGCCACCTCGTTCTCTCTTGACTCAGTTGTGTTCTCTTTTTAACAATCTGTTTAGCTTTCACCCATTCTGCTATGGTATGTGTATTCTGTACCTTTCTCTATTTTCAACCCTCCAAGTGTACGGCTTGTAAGTGCTAGGCATGGGTTTGGTGAACCCACAATACCCAAGCTTGAAACTTGTGAGCGCCGAAAGTTTCTCACAAACTGTACGAACTCTCTAAATAAGCAGAGTATTTAAGTCTCTAACATTTGTCTGATATACTGACCCGAAGTGCTGTTATAAGTGTCAACGGTATATGCATACAAATTGGACCTGCAAAGTAATCCCCCCCCCCCCTCACTTTATGTCCTGGCTTTTTGAAGGAATCGTCCCGGCAGTCGCCTGCAGTGATTTTGGGAAACAATGGAAAACCAAATCTGGCCAGACAGAGATTCGAATCTGCATCCTCCCAAAAGCGAGACCAGAGCGTTACCGCTAACCCACCAAGTTCAATACCAGTAAAAGCAATGCAACCTATGGTAAATTTGGCATGGTGCACATAAGCCTGGTACCATGTACACACTGCCAAAGATGTGCATCAACTGCTACAGGCAGCACCCAGCCTGGAGTGTAGGATGTACCTAGAAGAACGAAAGATACGGGAATTAAAAACTATGGAGAGGATTTGATATAACGAAGCTAAAATGCAATTAAGGCTATAGCCACACCAGTTTACACTCAAAGCTTCGCTAAATGGCCAAAACTACTGTAAGGAAGGAACATGTTGGTATTCAGACATCTGGACAAGCACACTATGCTTCCGCAAAAGTAAATTCGGAGCAAAAACCGCTAAGGTCAGAACACCTACGACCGCGGATTTCAGTAGTAACATTTCTGCAAGTGCATTCCAGCAGCAGCTAAGGCTACACAACATGCAGCATCAACAACAGCTATAACTGCTGTATGTACATACAGTAGTTACGGAACCAACAGTAATAACATCTACAAACAGTAGGAAAACTCGACAAAAAGCTTGGGGTGAGAACAATGGCATATCTACACAGTTGAGGCCAGTGGCAAATTCATCCGATGTGGCCCTCTCGCATCTCCAGGTGGGGCTAGGAGCACCTTCCAGCATGTGGCCCGTGGCATTTTGCCTGTCCTGCCACCTTATAAGTACGCAACTGGGTGAGAAATCTCGACAGGCAGACCTATCAAAATTTGTGAGGTCTCCCTCTTTGTTGCCCCCATTTGTTGGGAGAAGAAGGGTAAGAGGTCTACCAGAAAGAAAGAGGCAATAGGTTCTTTGGAACCTGAAATGCTGCTGTCAAATCCCTATCTGAATTTGATTGGTAGTCCCTTTAAAGCAGTGATGTCGAAGATACGGCTCGCGGACCGCATCTGGCCCCCTGGGCCCTATCAATACGGCTCGCGATCGCAATGTGACACAGAAAGAAGAATCATGTTTTTTAGAGCTTTTAGACCTCACTTGATTTCTCTACGGAAGTTTTAAAATGCGCACACTACATTTATAAGTAATTTCAAGGGCAGCACGTGCCTAGACAAGCGAGAGAGATATACAGTAGGCCTAATGCCATCTCTTAGCAACAAGCGGAATCTTCCACGCGCTTCGAGTATAGACTAGAACCTTCCTTATCGATATAAAACGAGTGCGTCGGTGCGACGTGAGTCAATTGTGAAGGTATTGTGCATTTGTTTGTGTCGTGTGATATCCATAATTGTTTTGTCGAGTTCCATAATTGTTACGATTTTGGCATAATGTCACAAGTTGATAGTGAGTGCAGAGTTGTTCAGTCTAAATGGGAAATTGCATATTTTTTCATAGAATGGAACGGTAAACCACTGTGTTTGATTTGCAATCAAACAGTTGCTGTTTGTAAAGAGTTTAACTTGAAGAGACACTATGATACAAATCATTTAAAATTCGATTGTTACACTGAAAAAATAAGAATGGACACATTGTCATCTTTAAAATCTAAACTTCAAGGTCAACAATCGATGTTTACTAAAGCTAATACTGAGAGCGAAGATGCCCTGAAACCAAGTTTTATTATTGCATTAGAAATCGCGAAGAGATCAAAACCTTTCACTGATGGTGATTTTATTAAAGACTGTATGTTGAAAGTTGCCGATGTTTCATTTCCATCTGAAAAGTCAATAATTCAAAATATTTAGCTGTCAAGAAACACTGTTGCTTCAAGAATAAATTATTTATCTCAAAATTTGGTTCTTCAATTAAAGGAGAAAATTAAGGAATTTACAAACTTTTCACTGGCTGTTGACGAGAACACTGATACTGTTGATACAGCTCAACTTGCTGTTTTTATATGAGGTATTAACAGTAACTTTGAAATAACTGAAGACCTCTCTCTTTTCTTTATTTTTTATCTGCTTAACGTCTCTCTAACAGCGAGGTCTTTGGAGACGGGAAAGGTTGGGGGAAGGGGGGCAAGGAATGGGAAGGAATTCGGCCATGGCCTTTTTTGAAGGAAGCATCCCGGCATTTGCCTGGAGTGATTTGGGAAACCATGGAAAACCCAAATCTGGATGCCCGGACGGGGATTCGAACCGCCGTCCTCCCGAATGCGATGCCAGAACGCTAGCTGAAGAACTATTAAAGTGTGTTCCATTGACAGGTACTACAACAGCAAATGATACTTATTCTGCAATTGATAGCAGAATATGAACTCGACTGGAACATACTTAGCAGCACAACTACGGATGGCGCTCCTGCAATGGTCGTTCCATTGACAGGTACTACAACAAATGATATTTATTCTGCAATTGAGCATTTGATAGCAGAATATGAACTCGACTGGAACATACTTAGCAGCACAATTACGGATGGCGCTCCTGCCATGGCTGGCAAACATTCGGGCATTGTAAGTAAATTAAAACAGAAAACATCAGGGAATTTTGTGGGATTTCACTGTATAATTCATCAGGAATCATTGGCATCCAAACATTTAAAAATGGCCAATGTCATGCAACCTATAATTAAAATAGTAAATTTTGTAAGGAGCAGAGGATTAAATCACCGACAGTTCAGGCAGTTTTTACAAGATTTGGATTAAAAGTTTTCTGATGTCCCTTATTTCACCGAAGTTCGTTGGTTCAGTCGAGGAGCAGTTTTAGAAAAGATAATTGCATTACGTAATCCTATTCAAGCTTTCATGTTTGAAAAAGGCAACCCAATTGATTATGACAATGACTGGTGGGTTGATTGTGCCTTTTTGGTAGATATGAATAAACACTTGACTGATCTGAATGTAAAGTTACAGGGTAAAAATCTGATTGTCACACAAATTTGAAACAAAGTTGTGGCTGTGGGAAAATCAGGTAAAAAATCAATCTTTGGATCATTTTCCTCATTTAAAATCATTTGGCACAGTGAACCAAAAAAATTGGATCAATATTCTCAACTTCTGCAAAATCTTATCAAGGAATTCAACAATCGTTTTGAAGACTTCCACAAAATTAATGAAATGGAATTCCCAATTTTCAACAATCCATTCAATTTTGAAGCTTCACAGGCACCAGTTCATTTACAACTGGAGTTGATAGATCTTCAATCGGACAGTATTTTGAAAGAAAAATTGAAAGAGGTTAAGGCTCTTACATTTTATACACAATATTTCAAGAGTTTGGATAACTACTCGCAATTAAAAAAACGTGCAGCACGCATTCTGAGCATGTTTGGTAGCACCTATTTATGTGAGCAGATGTTTTCCGTCATGAAAATAAATAAGAACAAACATCGCACAAGACTTACAAATGAACATCTCCAATCAATTCTTAGAATAATTACATCAAATATGATACCTGACATCAATGAGCTTGTCAAAAACAAGAGAAATCAGGTATCTGGATCCTCGAGATCAAAATAACTACCCTCTTTTATAACTTTGATATGATTTTTAACAACCATATATTATTAAATAAATAAAATGTTGTAATAATTCAGTACATTTTTTTATTTGAATCTGGCCTGCCTACACATTCTAAATTTAATATATGGCCCTCTGCAAAAATTGAGTTTGACATCTATACTTTAAAGCCATTAATTCTAGTACAGTGTTCTTTATTGCCTTTGTTTCTATATACAGGGTGGCCCAAAAGAAGGTGTACAGTTACATATACAAAAATTTTAAGATGGGTTTTAGGAGAAATCATAAACTTTAACTTTGGTTTCTGAAGTCTGCGTTAATGGAATTTAGCCATAATTTGTAACTCTACATGTTTTATGCACCAATTTAACAAACTGATTATTTCGATGGCTGGAAATCCGAGAGCGAGGAGCGACGGTCGATCCTTTAGACCTACTGGAAGTAAGAAAATTCAGAGATCGTGCGTAGTTTGTGGGAAGTGCAATTTCATTTCCCTGGGCCGTCACATCTTACGATTTACCGCATTAGAGACACATCTGAGGCCACGAGTTCCATCGCCAATGCACCGAAGTCTGGAAGACCTCGCTTGCCGTCGACACAGGAAAATGAGGTGAAGGTAGCCCTTACATTCCTAATCAGTCCACGTGGCATGCGTCTCGGGATCTGGGTATCCGAAGGATGTCATTACAATGTCTGATATAACAGCTGCACCTTAAGCTGTACCTCCCCAGATTTTTGCATGTTCTTGTTGAGGACAATCCAGACCACAGTTCTGCGAGATAATGGCAATCAATTGACTGAACAACTAGACCTGCTTTCGAAAATCGTGTGGACAGATGAAGCCCGTTTTAATTTGTCTGGTCACATCAACTGTGTCAATGAAAACCCACATGTCATTATGACTGAATCAGCCAGGTGTGTGGGGTGGTATATCCTGCGATGGTGTTGGGGACAGGTTGCAGGAATGCATCAATGCCGAAGGTGGACATTTTCAGCACCTACGGGCACAGCTGGGCACAAAACAGTTAATCCGTTAATCGTTAATTAACGAAGTTAAAAAAATTGCGAAAATTTAACTTTTAAGTTAACCTAAAAAATCATTAACGGTCTTCTTAACTTCCGTTAAATTGGACTTCCGTTAAATTTAGTCCGTTACATAGGTTGTTGACGTCTTTTCGTTTGTTTGAACTGTGCGCCACGCCACTACTCGTATCATCGTATGTTCGGTGTAGTAGTGGGCGCCGCCTGCTAAAATCTTGGCGGCGGCGCGCCGAGCATTTTCAGCCGGCGGCGGCGTGACTATTTTATATTGTGAATTCTGCAAACGTAAATAAACTAAAAAGCGTCATAACCCATCTTATTGGCAAATCAACATTATTATCTGTAATGAGGTGTATTAATTTGTAAACATCGTTAACAATTAAAAGTTGCAAAACAACACTCCTACCATACATAAGAGATCATTATGTTATGAAAGAAAATGTGCTATGACAACATGGAAATATGTTAACGTAACAGAACAAGATTTTACATGATTTATAACAAGGATATTAAGAAAATGGCAATGACACGCAATAGTTATACCCTTTGCTATACTTCAGAGGGACCGTCCATAAACCACGTAGCTCGGTCGTGGGGGGGGGGGGGGGGTTGGCTGGAAAGCTACATTGGGCTACGTGGGAGGGGTTCCGAACCAGGCCATGTTGTTTTTCATTCGTATTATCGTATTATTGTCACAGTTAAAATGAGGTGCATAACACTCAAGAGAATGTAAATATATGTTTCCGACATTTAATATTATCTCCGTATGTAATTTACGATAGTCTAACAAGAAAAAACAGCCCAAATTCTTCTGGAATCAATAGGAAAAAAAGCTATGTTAGTATCGCACTGGAGTCTGCAAACAGTGTTGCAGATCAGCAAAAAACTCAACTTTCAGTAACCAGTGCGAAAAAATTCAAAGAAATAATACATAAGTTACGAAAAAGGTGATGTTCAATTTTAATTCGAAACATTTGTGTGTATTTTTAAAAGTAGAAGCTAGTTTGGCAGTTTCGGCCGTGTAATGTAAAAGGATGTCGCTGACTAACTTCCGTTCTATTTGTTCACGTAAAAACATGCAGGCCATGATTTAGTGAAACCAGGCCGGGTCGTCTAAAGGGGCCTTTAGGTCACAGGTAGGCCGTGGCACAAAGGTAACAGTAACCTTTGGTCGTAGATTTTAGGTTGGCCGCAAATTTCACAGGTCGCAGTTTTCACATATTCAGGTGTCCCAGTCCAACTTATTTTCTGTAATATTGTTGCTTTTCATTCTGCATTCATGTTTTTTTTACTACTTTTTTTTTTATAAAGTCACGAGTACCTTAATTGTCTCTCGTAAGACAATTTGCAAGTGTTATGTTGATCACAGTCTCAACAAAGATAAAAACAGACAGGAATACCACTTCATTACTGTGGCGATAGCGTAACCACAATTTGTTAATTTTTATAAATAAATCCACATTTGCATCATGGTACATAACACCTTGAGATAGAGAGCAGTTATACATACCGTACTATAATACTAATACATCAGTACAACTTTTGACTAGTTAACTTTTAACGGATAACTTTAACTTGCGTTAAATTTATAAACATTTAACGCTTTAACGATTATCGAAGTTAACTTTTTAAGTAGCGGAATAATGATTAACGAAGTTAACGTTTGGATTAACTGTGCCCACCTGTGCCTACGGGATTAATTATGCTGTATATGTAACAGTATACCTACTTTTGGGCCACCCTATGTTTAGCTTGCCCTTACCCGATATCCTACTGTTTCAACCTTTATAATCCGGTTGGCCTTTTTACAGCCAACCATTGTTAATGTTTTAGATTTTTTTTTTTTTTTACTTATGGCTTTACGCCTTGTTGACGGCTAAGGTCATTAGAGGCGGGATAGGACTGGGGACAAGGAACGGGAAGGAATTCGGCCATTACATTTTTGAAGGAAGTGTCCCGGCATTTGCCTGGAGTGATCTGGGAAACCATGAAAAACTGAATGGCCGGATGGAAATTTGAACTTCCAACCTCCTAAATGGCAGCCACATGCTTTATTGCTCACCCGCCAAGCCTCTCTCTTCTAATCTACCAATGGTGATCCTGTGAGAGATCTCATGCCTTCCGTAAGTAGCACCTCGCTTCCTAGGCCTTACAAACCATACCTACATCAACATCTACATGAAGCTCTTATTCCCCTGGCTCAAAACTATTTTTCTCAACAATGTCCAATACATTTATTCTGTTTATACTATTTCTGATTCAACCTATTGCCAGATTCCGATCATCCTTTTCTACCTTGCCATGTAACTTCTCATTTTTCTGTAAAGACTGAGCCTGAAGGGCCCCAATCATTTCATCCCGCTTCCTGCACCTTTCTTCCAGCTCTAAAATTTGTAATTTATTACACATTTACCTAAAATTTTAAACATGGCTGCATTTCATCCTATTTAACTAAAAGTTAGATGGGAAACAAAACAAGATAATTAGGAAATTTGAATAAGGATACAAAAGAACAATTTCAATATAAAAAAAGTCATGAGTTTTATAAAGATAACACTAGCCAGGAATTTTATAGTTCCAGTACACACCAGCAATGGTAAAAAAAAAAAAAAAAAATAAAAATTATAGGACATAAATATGATGGCTGAAGCACTTCTACTGAAGAAGGGTTTACGTCTAAAAATTTCACTGTTATGTATACCTGAATGCTTTCATTTTTCTGTCATCCTATTGTCACCAGTGTTAGAAAAATTTCTATCCTCCTTTAAACAGAAAAATAAATATTGTAAAAACAACTTTGCAAATAGTTGATGTCAAGTGGATAATAAAGAAACACATAGTTTTCTAAAATATATTGATATAATTTGAACAACAATCACGAACATTCACATCATCAAACAGATTTCTTAACAGTCACAGAAAAAATCACAATCCAACACACAACAGTTTCAATTACAGTAATATACATTCAAATAAAAAAGATAAAATGATACAATTTGACTGGGATGTGACTGAATTGGCACAAACTCTAACAAAAGAAACAAAATAAATAGAAACCTATTATTTATTGTTACACTGTACACATTTGGGATCTTCAGAATTAATAAAATGTTCATTATTTACTGATTTAACACGCAGGGTTGTTAGCCTGGTTTTTCATTTCGACACATCTATCCTATATTCAGCAAACACAGGTACACAAAATAATTACATGATTAACAACAGACATGATAAAAGTAATAAGTATGGAACTTCTGCTGCAATAATGCAAAAATCTTAAATTACCTTACAGCTATATTTATGGTTACATCGGCAGTTTAATTCTTATAACCGCATGGTTACAAACTCTAATGAACTGTAAATGACTAAATTGTACCTATATTGTACTCAAATTCTTTATAAGGTAATATACAGAGAAAAATCACTCTACTCATTGAGATGAAATTTTAATGACTAAAGATCCTAAAATATACTACTGCAAGTAAGTATTATTTGGTTTACAACAAAAGTTTGCTAGAAAAAGGGCGACAGCATGATCATTATAAATGCCATGAACAATTTATCTTTAATCACAAAGAAAAGTCATTGGTCTATGCGCATTCTGGTTATAATACAAACAAGTCTTATAATGCTATATACAACACAAAAACAATGTACTAACTACTTCTTAATAGCAGTACAAGTTTTCTTCCCTAGTTATTGTTCAAATAGTAGTACAAGGTTTTATTCCATCTAGTTATTGTTCATCATCTTTAGGTCTTTGATAGACAGAGCCAAATTTAGCCATGTATTTTTTTATGAAGTCTCTTGCCTTATGTTTCACATTATCATTACACTCAAGATCTTCAACACTTCGGCAATGCTTTAGTTCCTTCAGCATTACAAAATGGGTCAGCTGAAATCCAGAAAAAATACCATTATTTCAATTTTATTAGCACTTTTACTAAATGAAATAAAAATGATTGTTCCTCATCTGTCATTCCAATCGTCTCACCACCACCCAGTGTAACTTCTTAAAAGATAAGGAATAAATAAGCCTGAGGGAACTAGCTATTTTTTAACTACAGAAAATTCTATATTGCTTCTGCCAAGATACATAATAGTTTCTGTAATAAAGAGAGATAGAAAACAAATTTGCATTATCTGAACTGCAAGCTAAAAATTTTTAACATAAGCTTGAGATTTGAAAATAGGGTAGGTAAAAACAACCTTTCACTCACCGCAGATGACAGCAGTAGTCATGAAGAGTACAAAATCACTTTACAAAAATTTGATACAAACCTTCATCATTATTAGAGGAAAATGTATGGAAAGGGGATCGGATGTGTACAAACAGAGGCTCACCACATAACTAAACCAAAGATGAACCAAGCAGGTAGGGTACGGATGGCAGTGGTAGGGCAAAGTTGATAGACAGTAATTACTGGAAAGTATAAGCTCTATAATGGCCAGTCAAAGTAAAATAAAATTTAAAATAAAATATTTTGTATCTGAAAAACAAAAAAGTAATTGCATTATAACAGTGATAGGTTTATTTGTGGGTTATTAAAGAAAGTTTTGGCCAGGGGGATGCTGGTTGTCTAGTTCCCACCGATGGAGTTCTGAAGAGATGACAGTTTTGAATTGTAGGAATAGTGTGGGCTGCCACTGGATGGTCCAGGTTGCCAGTACAAACTATTTGCCTTTGCCCATTCATCCTGATGGAAGGTTGGTTAGTGGTGAGACTGATATGAGAAGCTGTGCAGTGAAAGGAGGTAAGTTGATTAATGAGGTGTATGGATGTGTAAGTAGGGATTGCAACCCAGCAAAGCGGGATCCCACATCATTAGACAGTCTGGCGGATCCGGCACAAAATTAAGTGGATCCGCAATCAGCAAAATGCAGCTAAAACACGTGTCAGTGCATGACTCACTACCCCACTCGGTCTCTGTCAGACGTATTGCACTGTTTGCCTGTACCCTTGCAATTGGCATTTGACTTGTGTGAACAAACGATTGTTTTTGTCAACCTTCGTCATTCGTAAGTAAATAGGTACACTTTTACGTATTCATCAAAACTTACGTTTGTTTCGAGAACACATTTCTGTAATTTGAGTTATGTTGCATATTTAGTACGATTTTCTAACTATATAATTATTTTTTATGTGTCACACATGTTTTCTGAACTACAAAGTTACAACTTTTTATTCAAGGTATCATTTTTCCCATTTTGTGTATTTGCAGATAAAGTAATTGCGAAAATTTCCTTATTTGCGGCAGAAAATTTGATTACTCGTTGATACGAAACTAATGTTATCGTAATTTTAACGATCACATACCTATTTATTTAACAACTATCAAAAGGCAATTGTATATCCTTTGACTTGTTGTTTTGGCCGCTGCCTCAATGCGTTTCTTTGACGAAAGTCGCCTGCTTATATGTGATGCTCAGGCTTTCGACTAATCCCTCTTCGACTAAAGGCAAAAAAAAGTTATAATGAAGTTTCCACGGGTGTATCGACGAATTGTGTTGTAGAACACCATACTTCGACGGCTGCCTTCGCCGTCCTCCTCACTTGTGAAATTTCGTGTTTTTACAATGAAATCCGGAGATACAACCTATGAGGGCTTCACTGCAATCATTCGCCGAGAAAGCCTCCTTTCTTACTTAAAATTAATAATTTCCACTCTAAAAACGTCATTACGCCACACAAGTACCATAAAACTAAAATACTTGACAGTTTACGTGTTGGTGAGTAGTTTCTTTTAATAATATTGAATCAAATGTAAGATCAATCAAGGAATCAGGAGACATAATAATGAATCCCACAAAAACAATTCTTGTAAAAAAAAAAAAAAAAAAAAAAGGCCAAGTCTTGTGCTTGTGCAGTGACAAAAAGTTAATGAGATCTTGTTCTGAACCAAGTCTACACTTTACAGAGTATATTCACTTCACTTTGTGAAATGGAATGCTTTCTCTCGGACAGTTTATTTACTTAAGACATGCTAAAAAGTTTTAATGTCATTTTGCCAATTAAAATATTGTTAACTGTTAATTTTTATCATTTAACATTAAAATTTATTTATTAGTTTAATTTATTAACATTTTAAGTAAGTATTTTTTAAATATATGCATTAAAAAACTGTTTGCGCCAATCCCGCATGGGTCCCGCAGTATTGAAAACACTGCAGGATTGCAATCCTTATGTGTAAGTGTATATATTTCACTTCAGTCCAATTACCAGACACAATCATTAATAAAGTAAACAGTTCCAATTTACTGGACAAAAATTGGGAATTTACAAAAGAAAATGAAATATGATTCCCCATTTCAATAGTAATAAGAATTTGTTGTTGCAGAAGGATATCTTTTCTCAAAAGTTCACAGTATGGAACCAATTTATGTTTAAAATGTTTTCATAGCCCAGCAATGTTTTTTTAACTAAGAGATCATTGTAAGTACACTCCCTAATTTTTCTTTTGATTTCAGATGGTTCGAGACTACAATAGAAAAAGAAGAAAAAAAATTGAAACATATCGGCAATCATAATCTACCGAAGCTGTTATTTCTGGCAAATCTGGAAATTTGAAGTCTTCAAGCCAATTTCTAAAGAGAGACATTAAAAAAAGAAAGGAAAATCCTGACTTCAAGATCGATAAAATTTCTGAAAAATTTAATAACATATTGAGGAACTTGTGTTTGTTAACTACTTAAAAAATCGCATGTCAAGGTTGGGTCATTAGAGACATCAAATTTCATCTGTTCGCAAACATGAAGCAACATCTAGGGCAAGTCTAACAGACTGAATGAATGAAAAAGCTGGTGAGGTTTCAGCGAACTCTAATGATAACATGCTGGCTAAGAAGGTTCAATATAATGAGGCTAATTGTATCACTACTGGGTGCTCTTGGATAACAATTGTCAACAGGGACTCTTCATTTTATGTTTCACCTGATAGTGCCTATTCTAAAAGTTAATAAAGTACAAAAAGGACAAATCGGAAGAGGGGGAGGACCGCTGTTTCAACAAATTCCTCATGCAAAAAAAAAATAAATATATATATATATATATATATATATTAGAAGTCCCTATTAAGGAAAAATAGAAATAGAACTTCACCAAAGAAGAAAAAGCAAGGATAAAACTATTTAAGCAAGAGAGTAAAATTAAGAATATAAAAAAAAACAAAGGAAAGTGCCTGAAGATAAATGGAAAGAAAAAAATAGCTGAAGAGAGAGAGAGAGGAAAAAAAAAAGCTAATGAGATTGATTTTTACGATTCTCCTGACTGTGAATGCTTATATTGCAGTCACTTTACTCAAAGTCAGTTGAAGGTAGGTAGCTTGTTCCATGTGAAAAAATAGGCACACAATTTCTATTCAGCAATAGATAGTGAAAACGATGAGGCTGTCCTAGTGTGTGAATTTTGTGAACAGGCCTAAGAAAAGGATACAATCAATGAAAACTGTAGTTAAATCTTTAAAGTCACTTAAAACTAAATAAAGGTAACAATGAAAGGAAAGAAATGCCGCGAGGCATTACATGGAAAATACACCCAACACTCACCACAGTTGAAGAGAGGAGGCCAGCAGCAACACAAACCAAGAAAACACAATGTTTCGGGTGAGAATCTCTTTTTCAAGTTCACAGAGAGGTGGCTGGACTAGCGGAAGACATGCGTTGGACGCAGCCACTCATAGAACGCAATAGACCATCGGAGATGGTGGGGGGAGCAACGATAATATAACCGTGAGTATAAGAAAGATTAGAATGGTTGAAAAAATAGTAGTTATGAAAAATATATGTAACTATTGTACTGGCCAGTGGTGTGTGTAAAGGGTGAGGATGGAAGATGTTAACGGAAATTAAGGCCTGGGGGATGTCTAGTCTGCAGGATGTGTTGATATGCCAATTCCCACCTGCAGAGTTCAGATTGGGAGGTAGTGTCTGGAAGTACTCTAATGGCTCTGACTGTGAATCAGTTATTAAGGTCACGGGTGTTGTGAGTACTGGCATGGTGAGCAACAGGGAGGTCCAGGTTTTGGGAGTAAACTGTTTGTCTGTGACCATTCATAAAACAATTCATTAAAACTAAATAAATATTAAGAAAAGTTAATTTTTTTGGATTTATATTAATTTTCTTAAAATGTTCTTAAAATTACTTGTCCTCACCACACCTGCCCCATGCCCGGGACAGATCAGAACAAATGACACAATGTTTTTTTTTTTTTTTTAAATATATTTTTCTTTTGTTTTCTCGCAATATTATTATATTTTTGTAATTGTAACATTACAATGTTTTCATAGAATAATCTGTAGCTCTCTTAATTGACCCTTTTGAATTTTTAGAACATAACTTTAACTTGGTACCCTGTTCTGTCCCAAGATCTACATACATGAGGAACTGTAGTGTTTTAGTAGAGTTAAGAGGAACTGTTAAAAATGTGATGTGCGAGTCTTTTAATGACTTCTGTTGAAATTTACTATCGAAAAATCTCACAGAAGACCCAAAGAAATTCTGTCATTTAAGAAAAGTCAGTTTTACAACAACGATATGTCAGCACTAATATATGACAGAGCTGAGGTTAACAAAAGCCGCGACAAGGCTAACTTAATATATGGTATTTTGGCCATCCTTCCGCAGTTGCTTATTACACAATTGTAAATAAAAACACCGTCTATTAGCAACTGGTTTTATTGATGTAAGCTCAGACGCGTTTCGCCCTCGTGGAATGGGGCATCGTCAGTGACTGTGGATGTATATACATGTTGGTGTTAACAAAATTACAATATTAATATACAAAACTAACTAATAATAAACTACATTCTACTTACGACTTATGGTTGAGGCAGTTACATGGAACTTTACTACAAGATACAAAGAACACATCAGAGCCATTACATGTACAAATCACTCAACTTTTGCAGAACATTTGTTAGATCATAACCACCAACCCACCACGATTCAGACAGACATGAAAATATTGAAAATAAATAATCACAAGAAACACCTACTTACAGTACAGGAAAGTTACCATATTCACAAAGCAATTGCATCAAAGCAAACTGTACTTAATGAATTCACTCATTTAACAAATGAGACATTGTTTAAAACAGTGAAAAATAACCAAGACACAGGAATATAATACACATAAAAAGTAAATTACAACACTGACACAACTGCACAAACAGAGACATAATTTAATAACACATAGACGTTATATTACAAGCAAAAAAATTAGGTTGGCATCACTGTAAACGAATGTAAACAACAAGGTTTGCTGTTCATCAGACGAAAAAGTGTCAATTTCAATATATTTGAAAACAGTGGTAGGATTACCTCCAAAAACAGGGTAACAACAGCTATTATCATAGTTATGTGGAACCATAACTACAGTTCACGTCACAAAAAAGTGCAAATGGAGCTATTCCCGACCACCATGTAACTGCCTCAACCATAAGTCGTAAGTAGAATGTAGTTTATTATTAGTTAGTTTTGTATATTAATATTGTAAACACCAACATGTATATACATCCACAGTCACTGACGATGCCCCATTCCACAAGGGCGAAACGCGTCTGAGCTTACATCAATAAAACCAGTTGCTAATAGACGGTGTTTTTATTTACAAGACTAACTTACTTAACACAGACTTTAAAAATTCATTCACTGACAAAAATATGGATAATATATCCATTCTTCCACAATGGTTGGAGTTAGAGCTGCATTCAATATAAATAGATAGTGCAGTTATTGCAAAGAATTGGAGCACCTGAAATAGGCGAAAGTTTGAGGTAGTATCCCACTAAGAGTTTTTTTCAGAGCATATAATCGAAACTGAACTTTTCTGTCAAACATATACACGTCCTTAGAAAAGAAAAAAAAAGTACCTCTAGAATGAATTGAGAAGGCAGTTCCAATTTTCAAGAAAGGATATCCTAGAAATGTGCAATAAAGTTCTGGAACATATATTCGAACATTACGAAATTTCTAGGCGAAAATGAATTGCTCACACACAAAAAACAGATTTCAGACTAACAGATAACGTGTAACACAATTGGCCATATGTTCATATGTCATAATGAAAGCAATTCACGCAGTCACAGGCTGAGGCAATATTTTTGGATTATCCGAAAGCTTTTGACTCTGTACCATTTAAATGCCTTTTAGTGAAGATTCAAGCGCATGTTACATCAAATCATATTTGTGAATGGGTACGAGACTTTCTAACAGGTCAGTTGCAGTATGTCATTGTTGACAGAGAATCTTCTACTAATCTACATGTTGCATCAGCCAGCTCTCAAGGAAGTGTAATAAGGCAACTTCTTTCTTAATTTTTATAAGAGATCTTGGGGTCAATGTTAATAGCGATTTGAGACTGTTCATTGATCATGCAGTCATGTAAGGAATTGGCCAACTGCTTAAAAATTCAATGCAATCTGGACATTATTTTTCATGGTTTGATTAATAGCAACTAATACTTAATTGCAAAAAGAGCAAAGCAATGCACATAACTAACAGAAAGAACCTATTTGTTCAGAAGTACAAAATAAATAATTCAATACTGGTTGATTCCCTGAAGTATATAGGCATAATGGCACAAAGCAACATGAAATGGGATCTGCACATGACTTTGGCTGAAGGTAGAGGTAGTTCTAGGCAGTGATTAATGTGCAGAATTTTGAAGAATCATAACACTCAAAAGAGATAATGTACAAAACTCTCATGCGTCCACATCTGTACTATCGTTGTGCCATTCTGGGTCTGTATGACGAAGGATTGATTGACAGTATAGAGAAGAACCACTCGATTTCCTAATCACAGAATTGATATGTAGATTGGGCTGGGTTTTTTTCTGGCAGACAGATGACATAGGTTTTGTTTAACTTTATTTACGAATACTTCTTATGCCAAGCTACTTAGGTCGCAATGACAGGAAAGAGAGAAGATTAGAGAAATTGGGTGTTGTACAAATGCTTATATGAATTCTTTCTTTCCTTATGCTATTCGTGATTTGAATGTACGGAGTTAATTTTGGTGCAAAAGCACTCTTTGAAACCCACAATTTTGTGAGATACAGATGTAGAGACATTTTGTATCATTTAAATTTAAATACAACCTTTTGCGAAATGTGTAGATTTTCTGTGTAGGCCCAATACTTATTATTTACAAATACATGCTGATTAGTATTTAGCTATTTGGTCCTAATAATGCCTACTGTTCCTTAAAACTTACAAATCTTTTGAGAAAACAGTTCACTAAGGGTCACATTAACAGTTCAAATGCAGATGTGTCAACTTTTTTTTTTTAACTGCTTTATGTCTCTCAACAGCGAGGTCTTTAGAGACGGGAAAGGATTGGGGCAAGGAATGGGAAGGAATTCGGCCATGGCCTTTTTAAGGAAGCATCCCGGCATTTGCCTGGAGTGATTTGGGAAACCATGGAAAACCCAAATCTGGATGCCCGGACGGGGATTCGAGCCGCCGTCCTCCCGAATGCGAGGCCAGAACGCTATCCGTTACACCACCACGCTCGGTGTCAACATAAAAGCAAATTAAATTAAACAAACAATTAAATGATTAATATCAACACCCACATCAACACTCACTTTTCTTGCAAGATGTTTGAAGTCTTCTGTGTTTGTTATACGTCCTTTCTGACAGTCAGATTTTCTGTAGGGATTTAGATATTGCACAATTACTCCAGCCATTTGGAGGCGGAACTGGTCTTTTATTTTTCTAGCAGCATCACTTGAAGTATCTGCTGCAACTGTGACTGGTTTCTCTGCTGATTTTGTATTTGAACGCGGTTTGCTCTCACGATGGTGCTTTTTTGATCTTTCCGTTCGCTGGCGACTTTGCACAATTTCTTTCTTTCTTTTCAGCTTCTCTTTTATTTCTTTATACTTCTTGGTATCTGTCTTGTCTTCCTCTCTTCGAGGCTGAAACAGATGAAACCAAACTAATTGTACATACTACATTACACATATATCTAAAGGAAATTAAGGATACACAGGGATATAAAACATACAGAGAAATTTTAGTAAGCATGGATAATCAGTAATGCATTTTCATTAAATCTTTCCAATAAGTGTTACTTTTTCAATTACATTAACTATAACTAAAATTACTTTTTTTTTAAATTGCTAATCATTTGGTCAGGATTATTGTAATTAATTATATATTAGTCAGCAGTGTGGCTCTAATCTAACGGGATTATAAAAACAAAGGTGGAAACATATGATGATGTATAAACAACTTTCAAAGTTAAAACTTTTTAAAACAATCTTAATAAAGAGGCCACAACCACGAAGGAGATGGACAGTCAATGAAAGCTAATATTCAAAACTTTTCTTATTTCTTGAACTTACTTTTTTGTTATTTATGGCTTTACACCTTGTCAATGCTGAGGTCATTAGGGGCAGGATGTGACTGGGGACAAGGAACGGAAAGGAATTCGGCATGGCCTTTTGAAGGAAGTATCCCGGCATTCGCCTGGAGTGATTTGGGGAAACCTTGGAATATCAAAATCTGGATGCCCAGACAGGGATTCGAACCCACGTCCTCCCAAATGCGAGGCCAGAGCGTTAACCACTCACCCACCACGCTCAGTAACTTACTTATCAAAATTTCAGCTAGTACAATTATGATTAAATACGGCATATGATCATCAAGCAATCAAAAAACTGCCCTACTGCCTATACTTGTATCAAAATTTGTTGATGGGTGAATTTATACCAAACACAATCTACAGACATTCTAAGATATGCTCTTGACAAAAATTTATTATTTGTGTTACATCTTAATAACACCCTGCAAGAGAAATATAGAAACAAAAGAAACATTTAACTTGTTCAAAACCACAATGAAATATATATAAGAAGTTCACTCTACTAAACCATCATAAATGCGTTCGATACTTTTAGAAAACAGACGGCCCTCCTGCCTTTCTCCAGAGCAAGTGACAGGTTTATTTCCTCTATCCATCCTTATTATGCTTCCTTTCAAGCATTCTTCTGATATTAGGAAAGTTTAGTTGCTTGAATACAATATACTTCTAACTTGCTTAAGAATACTAGCACAACTAATATTCAAACTTAGTCCAAAAAATTAAAATCAATACCACAGAAACAAGTTATGGAGCCTTAATTAAAGCTTGAAATGTCAAATTTAAAGAGATCAGAGCTTAATTACTTTATTAACGTAGTAAAGCATTAATAATTCTGCAAACAGAAAAATATCATTTCACCTTTTTGTTTTACAAAAACTACCATACAAATGCAAACCATCAACACTTCTACTCAAAACCTTTGGATTCCTAGTAATATGAAAACCTAAAAAACCTCTGGGTTGAGTCGCGTCAATTAGTGGAAACCTGACATTTCAGCCATCTTGCTATGGCTGGGGAAGCCCTCCCCCACAGGACTGCAGTCTTCTGAAGAAAGCCAAAGCATGGTTGAAATGTCAGTGTAACAGCCCTCAAACCTAAACTTAAATGGAATTGTATTTTATTGTAGTAAGCTAGAGTTTGGTTGAATATGATCTTGTATATTTGTTTTGCAATTTCCTATAAATCAATGTATATAGACTGTTTTATGAAACGAAATTACTTAGAGGCCATTTAATGTCTACGGACAGAACTGTACAAGAGAATTGCTTAAATGTTCAGTAATTGTAAGTGTTAAGGTGACCCATGATGTTTAAAGGACAATTTTCTACAGTTTAAAATGATTTCTGTGGAAAATTTTGTGTTTAAGTATCTTAATTTCCATTTCTGACCATTTTGTAATGATTGTAAATGATTATGTATTAATTCTGATTGTTTTTTAATATGTTTCAATTGTTTAAGTATTGTTAATGTTCGAGAAATGTCTGTCGGAAACCTTTGTAGTATTCTAGAAATTTCGATGGAGCCTATATAAACCGATCGCAAAGACAGAGACAGTTACAGTTTTTCGGCAGAGTTTTTACAGACTCAATTTACAACGGCCAAGGACTGTATTGTCTGTGGAAGAAGTGTTGTCTCCAATCGTTAGATTGTATTTATGCATGTAACCAATATCTTTGACATTGTGCTTATGAAAATAAAAACAAGTCTAAATTGAACTGTATGGTGGACTTGTTATTTATCACCACTAACCATCTAACAGTCAGGTTTCCAAAACCAATGCAGTTCCACCCGAGAACCAATAAAACTTTGACAATGACCACGGAAGTCTGTGCAATAATATGAATTTTGTATGAACTCAACTGTAAATAGTAGAAGAGATTAAAGGAAGGTAATATAAATTACTGAAAGTAAAACACGACCATGGGTAGGAGAAATGAAAAATAACAAAATAAAAAGTGAGTGCTACAGAAAAAATTAACTCTAGCAATTATACTCTCATTATTAAAATGTTTGAAATTCTTTAGCACATACAGACATTATGGAAAATTTTAGTATTTTTTCTAGTGCATAGTCTAGAATACACAAATTGATACTTTCCAGAAATCTGAACTATTCTGTACAGGTGTCCTAAAGTTTTATGTGCAACCGATATTCTACTGTGCTATTTTTATTCTTACACTGATAATCCTTTCTTGCACTAATCCTTCACGCCTTTTATCTTTTCTTTTGTTTTCATCTGTTATCAATCTACCACTTGTTTCCTCCTCTTGCAATGGGCTACATTGCTCTTCAGGAGAGTCTATGGCACCACTGCTTGCTGTTGGCAAGTCTTTGGCCTCCTCTTCTTCCATTTCTTCCTTCTCATCAACTACATCATCCTCATCTTCATCTTCATAATCTTCAGTCTAGGGGCAGAAAGCATAAAAAATAATTGTAAGTCTTTTACTCTCCACAAAATAAAACTGAGACACCTTGATCTATATACTTTATTACAAGTATACAAAAATCGTGCATACATAACAATTAAAAAAATTTCATTTTTATTTCATTTTGTCCCCATAGTTAACTGAAAAATCTATTATTATTTATTGCCACGTTGAATTTCTCCCACATATAACAATAATTGGATATTAGTAACATCATAGTGATGATAGACAATGAAAGTAAGTAAAGATAGGGAATGTAAACCGCCATTTACCACAGATTAAAGCAAGAGTACCAGGCAAACATGAAAACAAAACCACACTTTACGATATCTCAGTTTAAAACCTTTTTCATGTATAGAGTATTGGGCTGTTTGACAAGGAGTGGTATGCTCATGCCACGCCCTATCACATGACTTATCTACTCCTTGGAGAACAGGGTAGGGGAAGTTGAGTTGGTATGTATTAAACATTTGGATAGAAGAATACCCACAATTTACCAAAGTTGGAGATTGCTACGGTCTAAAAACACGGAAAAACATGCACACACAGGGAGCTTTGAAATTTTTGGGCTCAAACCCCTTCTTCGATAGAGAGGTAGATGCATTTGCCACATAGCATCCTATTCACCAGATTTAGATCCCTTGGATTATTTTCTGTTTCCTAACTTGAAAAAATGCTAGAAGGACATTGATTTGTCACATTGAAGAAATGGAGTCTGTAGTTGATGGCTATTTTAAGGAGCTCGATGATTCTCACTATAAACAGGGTACTGAAGCTTATTGAACATCACTGAGAAAAGTAGTGTTTGAGCTAAAAGACAAATAGATATTTTCCCCCAATTTTTTGTGCGTTTTTTGTTTTTGTGTTTTTGTTAGGTTGAGTACATTTGGTATTATCCAGCAGAACAAGATATCGCAATCATCAATTAAAATCTTTGATTATTCCATCAATAGGCAAGAATGAGTATTTCATGTTTACCAATTTTGGCCCAAATGTTACAAACTTGATTGAACAATATAGTTACATCGATTTTTTTTTAAAAAAAATTATTATTCTTTTGTTATTTTTGGACAACAGAGAATAGACAATCTGTATAAATAAAAATTAAATGCTGTTCGCAGATAAGCGCATCACTTGAGAACAGCTACCTATTTTTTTTTTAAAATGTTCTTAATAGCCCAAATAAGGTTTTTAGAGAAAGAAAAATTGGAGAAGTTGCATGAAAAATGTGGGGAAAAAGAGTGTTTCTTTTCTATGGACTGTTTTGGCTACTTTTTAAAAAAATATTCGTGATAATCAAAATAAGGTTTTTACAGAAAGAAAAATTGGAAAAACGTGGGAATTTTGGGGAAAACTGAAAGTTTTTTTGCATGGACCAGCCAATTATTATTATTATTATTATATACAGGGCGTTCGCAGGAAAACGATACCCTCCCAGTCTGTTGCCGTCGGCAACTTGCTCGGTCAGTGGAGCCAGCAGTTTCCGCCACACGGCACCGTGAATCACCGCACTGTTTAACACCTCCGCTGCCCCAACAGTGCAGTGCAGTGACCCTTACATTGTTAAGAACGGTTTCTTTGCATTGTAGATAGTTTGTGACTTCAGTCTCTTATTAATCAGTGTTGTGAACAAACGTTTCTTTGCGGTTTGGCTGGTTTGGGGTTTCATACTCTTATTAATCTGTACCGTGTTTGAGTGTGAGTAAAATTATGGTACGTTACAGTTTGCAACAAAGAATATTTCTCTACGATACATATGTGAAGAAGAAGTCGTTTAAAAAGTGTCACAGTAAATTTCGTCGCGAATTTCCTGGCGCTTTACTGCCAGCTAAATCAACAATTCTGCGTCTGGTTAAAAAAGTAAGAGAAACGGGTTCATTTTTTAACAAAAAGAGACTGTCGGTCAACCGTATTCTCACAGAGGAGAAAATTGACGATATCGCTTTTCGACTAGAACAGTCACCCAAAAAATCATTAAGTCAGTTAGGGCAGCGTGTGTCTCGAAATATGTTCAGAAGATGTGAAATGTGCATTACACAAGAGGGTCAACACTTCCAGCATCTTTTATAAGGTAAGCTAATGAATTACGTCACATTTAAATGCTTAGCACACAAGTTTATGAAGCGTAATTATTATGAAATAGTCCGCGGCCGACGGTCGAACAATGCCGGAAACTGAGCGCTCGCTCGCCGGGAGCAGTTTCTTCCTTGTAGCGCTAACAGTGGGTTGCGTTTCACGGCGAACGCCCTGTATATATACATATATATAAAAATAAAAAACAACACGTTCACTTAAGTCTGAATATGGTTAGGAGAAAAATAAATTTAAAAGTTCCTCAGTTAAATGGAAAAAGTAAAAGTACATTTTTTCTATGGGCCGATTTGGCTTCTTTTTTTTTTTCTTTCTAATATCTGCAATAGTCCAAATAAGATTTATTCAGAAAGAAAAATTTAAAAGTTCCCAAGCAAATTGTAAAATTCAGGAAAAACTGAAATTGCTTTTTTTGTGTGGCAGGTTCCGGCTACTTTTTTAAAAAAAATATTCGTATTAGTCCGAATAAGGTGTTTAGAGAAAGAAAAATTGGAGAAGTCACCCAAAATATTTGGGGGGGGAGGAGTATTTTTTTTCTATGGACTGATTTGGCTTCTTTTTTAAAAAAAAATATTCGTGATAGATAGGTTTTTACAGGAAAAAATTGGAAAATTTGGGAAAAACTGAAAGTGCTTTTTTTCATGGGATTTTTGTATGAACTCGGTGAAAACTAAGGATACTCAGGAAATGTGTGGAATTTGCTCCTGTTCCAAAAACTGATGTGTGCAATGGCTCTGGCAGCAAGACCAATGGTGCTAATTAGACTTTGCCACTTGTGCAACATAATCTAGAGGTTTAATTTCTGTATTTCAGTGCCTTACAACAGGATTTCTCAAACTTATAACTTCATGTACCCTATAAAATTTTCCAGGCTTGAACTGTGAAGATCAAGTTTATATCGCAATGCATGCTGACACTGGAATTCGATACATGGGATGTATTAATTCACGTGTGTTGAAGCTTTCCTTTTCTAGTGGCAATATTAGCGGTGTTGGCGTTAGGCTGAAATGCATCCTGGACCAAGTTTTTAGAGCACAAGGGACGATAAATAACAATGAGCTTTATTTTATAACAATTCTATTTAGTTAAGCAACTGAGAAATAAATTACCATAACACTCAGTTAAACCCGTCATTTTTGACGGGCTTTGGGGCTACTATACATATAAAAGGAAGGATAGAGATATATGACCCAACACTTTGAAATCAAAGATATACACATAAGGACTGTACCAAAAGTAAGGTTCCCGTATATTTTTTTAAAAAATAGACAGCATTGTATATTCTCATAACCAGTGCTCAAAATTGACCGGGCGTTAGGCGTAATTATGCCTGAATATTTTCGTTTTACGCCTGCAATCTCCTTCAAAGGCGTAGAAAATACGCCTAAGCACCAAAACTTAAAAAAATACATTTCGGAACTTGTTTTCAGTTTTGCGTGTTCAAGGTTAAATTCTAATAATTATTTCAATTCTTGTCGTTTTGATCTATTTTAAAGTTTCCAGTAATACGTTTCTGAAGTTCAGAAGTGGCAAAAGTGTAGGGGGAAGTACCGCGAAGTGAAAAAAAAGACAATTCTAGCGCGTGCGTTATTCTTCTCTGTTATTCGCTTAACAAAGGAAGTAAAAAGATGTCTCGTAAAATTACTGAATTTATACCATTTGTAAAGACAAGTATTGGTGATAGAAGTGTTACAAGTACCGATAAACGAGGACTGCCAGAAAATGAAGAAATATCAGCTGCTGACAAATCAATAGGCCCTTCAGCTCCTACCAGTATGCCTGCTCCGACTTCACGCAATCCAGGAGGTCAAGAAGCAAGTAAACGATCAAAAACAGTTGGTAATTTATCAGCTACTAAGCCTGCTGTTACCACCAGTACATCGACAACTAATGCTGTGGGTAAACACACATTAAGTAAGTGGCAAAAAAGTTTTCCTTGGTTATCAATAGAACAAAGCAGCGAAAATAGTATATTTTGCGTTTTTTGTAGGCTGTTTGCGAATTCACCTTTAACGAGTTTCGTAAATGCAAAGGTCATATCTAGATTAGAAACAGTTAAAAAACATGACAAAAGTGAAGTCCATCAGAATTCGTGTGCGGCAGATGTGGCGAAAAAAAATTCATTGCAGACACCGTTAGCTCTTACGTTGAGTACCATGAGTGGCAAAGTACACCAAAAAAATGTGTGTTTTATTTAATACTGCTTACTCCGTTGCAAAAGGCAACTTTGCGTTCACAGGTTACCAACGTTTGTTAGAGTTAGAAGAAAAAAACAGTGTCGAAATTGGTTCAGCATACAGAAATGACAAGTCGTGTACTCTTTTCATCAGTAATATAACAGCAAATTCACGTTTTCAATTACAAGTAGTGACTATATATCAATTATGTGTGACGGATCAACTGATAAGGGTGCAATTGAATGTGAAATCATCTATGTAGCATCTGTTAAGGAAGGGCAGGAACGAGTAGATTTCTTAAAATTAAAGCCATTAAGTGACGGATCAGCTAAAAGCATATTCGAATGTACTTTGGACACCTTAAATGAAACATTCGATGGTGATTCTTGGAAAGAAACTTGTAGGTATCTGTCTAGATGCGGCAAATGTTAATATGGATGTTAGCAATGGAGTGGTTGCAAAATTGCTAACGTGTGCGGGAATATTATATCGGTGCATTGTATTGCTCATCGGATAGAACTATGCGTTTCTGATAGCCTCAGTAACATAAACTATGCTAAAACATGCGAAAAAGTAATTAAAGGTGTATACATTTTTTTTTCTAAAAGTCCAAAGCATAAGAAAGAAGTTAAAGATTTTGCTGAAGCATTGGATGAATCAGTCGTTAACCACCTGTCTATCAGTAAAATTCTTCAAGCAAAAGTGACGAACAACTTAAAAACTTTAAAATCAGTGCGGTTCATGAGATTTTTGTGCTTTCTGATTGATGTAACTGATGTTTTGTCAACATTTTCCAAAAATATGCAATATGAGAAGGTGAACATTGAGAAAGTGATGTCTAAACTTACAATCTGCGAAATGAAACTGAAAAATTTAATTCCTGCCAATGGAGCAACTCTGTCTCAATTTGATAAGGACTGTAACTTGGGTACTGGTACTTGTGAATATAAAAGCATAAAACTGAGTAAAGAGGGTCTGCAGAATTTTTTATGTGATCGCGAAGATATAATCAGAAATTTCTTAACAGGATTAACAAAACGCTTCGAAGATCTTAGAACTAATTGCATCTTTAAAAATATACACATTTTTTTATGCAATTAACATTCCAAATGAGGATATATTAAATTAAGGAGTAAAGGTGTTTGAAGAGGTCCTCAAGGATTTACCTGCAGCAGTGACCATAAGCAAATAACAAGCTTCTGATGAATTTTTGCGCTGTAAAATATGGGCTGAGGACAAGAAGTCTCTATCAAGTCTTCAGCTTTGGAACAGAGTATATAGTGAAAATAGTGAAGACAACCAATATCCAAATTTATTAAAAATCATTTCATGTTTCCGTGTGCTTCCATTCACCACTGCAATATGTGAGCGAGGCTTCAGTGAGCTTAACAACATGAAAACTGAGAAACGACATTGTTTGGATACCCTAAATGTAGATGACTTATTGCTCTTCAAAGTGAATGGATCTTCACTGCACAATTTTGATCCCAACCCAGCTGTGGCTTACTGGTGGAAAAACACACAGAACCCCCGAAGACCAGAATTCCTTGAAAAGAAGTGACGCACAGCACTTCAGGTAAGGCCGTAAGGCATTTTTCCAGATATTGAAAGTGGAGAATCATTGCATTTACTATTCAGCTACGATATATTCAATAATGTTTTTGTTTCTGCGATCTTACCGATAAATTCTACACAGAAACTGTGAAATCAAATTATTCTTAGAATTTGTACATCAAGGAAAATATTTTACAATTTTTATTTTACATATTGACATATTTGTATTTAAAAGAAATAATCCTCTGGCGATGAATCGGGAAAAATTCGAAAGTATTTGGTAATTAAATCTTTGAAGATGAAGATCATTGTGTAAAATTCAAAAGTTACTGTCAAAGTACAATGAAATCAATAATCATATTAATTTTTTTCACAATTTTGGTGTATGATGTATTGGCACATGCAAACCATATTAATTTTTTCTGGGCCTATTTACAGTTTTAAACTGTGTTGGAGTAGGTTGTAAGCTATAATATCTGTATTTTCATAATTATAATATAATTACGCCTAACATTTTCATTTTACGCCTGAGTCTGAAAGTTAGGCGTAACAAATACGCCTAGATTTATAAACGAATTTCTAGCACTGCTCATAACTATTTACACAGTTTAAAGGCTTGAAAATTGTTCTATTTTTCTACATTGTCCCCATTTTTTCCACTCATTTGTGTAGACGGTGCTCGGAATTCTGTCTCCCTATGACGGAGAACTCTGCCGTCAACTGTTGAGGAAGCGTGTTATCTCTTCTTTCACTTCATCGTTGCACCCGAAGTTTGGGTCACCCAAGTGTTCCTTTAACTTTGGGAATAAGTAATAATCAGTGGGGGCTAGGTCTGGACTGTAAGGGGGATGGACATAAAAGTCCACCCCAAATTTTTTCCAGAAAGTCCTGTGTTTGATGAGAGACATGGGGTCGAGCATTCTCATGAAGCAGCACCACTCCCTCCATATGTTTTCCCCACTGGCGATTCTGGATAGCTCACCTAAGTTTGGTTTGAGTCTCAGAATACCTGCTCGAGTTTATTGTAATCTCAGAAGGCATGAAATCGGTAAGCAATATCCTATTACTATACCAAAACACAGTTGCCATGATTTTCCAGCCGACTGTACTTCTTTACCATTGGTGAACCTGAGTGAAACCATGCTGTTTTGTTTTGGAGGTGTAATAAAAGACCCACATTCCGTCTCCAATAATGATAGAGTTCTCCATGTCGTCTTCACATTGCTGAAGAAACTTGCGAGCCACATGAAGAGGTTAGCAGCTAAACTATTCATGGGGTGCCTGGAACAGACCTTTTTGGAGAACGTCCTTCTCAAAACCCTCGTGTGACTTAGGTTCGTAGATGATATTTTTAAGATCTGAACACATTGCAAAATCAACATCCTAAATTTTCTGAACAACCTTAATACTTTAATAACTCACTGAATTTCACATGCCCCTACTCCCACACCCAGGCCACATTCTTGGATGTGGATCTGTCCCCTCTCCAATGACCACCTCAACTCCACACCAAACCCACAAACTTACAGCAATAGTTCCATTTTGACAGTTGCCATCCACATCATACCAAACATTCACTCCTCCAAAGTCTTGGCGTTTGGGGCAGTCATTTATGATCCAACTAGAAATCCCTAATGGAGTATTCAACCAAGATCTCGCAAGCATTGGTAACCTGCAGCAACCCCCCACTTTGGTTCACAAGCAACTTTCACGAGCCACAGTACAGCCTGCTCAGCATATTGACCACACCAAACCCCCAAAAACCAACCATAGTCCTGATCTGGTCACACAATACATCACTTGCTTTGAATCCATCAATAGAATCCTTTACAGGGAGACGATTTCCTGCTAACGTGCCCAGAAATGAGATTAATTCTTCCAAAAATCCTCCCTGCTCCTCCCAGAAGTTGTTTCAGCAGGCCTCCCAACCTCAGCCAACTCCTAGTCCACAAAAACAGACAGCCCCAAGGCTCTTTCCCTTGCAGTAGACCCCACTGTAAGATGTGCTGCATACATCATGCCTCTACCACTTTCACCAACCCTGTCACTGGTGAGAGCTTACTCATGATAGGACACGTCACCTGTGAAATCTCCCTTTTAATGTGCCAGATAACCTGCAAACACTGGCTGGCTTCCTATATAGGTTTGACTAACAATCCACTAGCCACAAGAATGAATGGCCACTGACAGACAGTATACACCCAAAACATCCAGTAGCTGTCCATTCCATCTCCCATGACACCACCAATTTTAATTCTTGTTTCACGGTCCTCGCTCTCGAGTCCTTCCAAACAGCAGCAGCTCCTCTGAATTAAGATAGTGGGAGCTTGCCTGCCAATACAAACTGTGCACAAGGCAACCTCCTGGTCTCAATTTAAAATAATACCCAATCAGTACTTTTACTTCCCTCTATCATCTCCTTGCCTCCATCTACACTGTCTAAACGGAACCTCCACATACCAGAGGTGATGTTTAAATGCACAGATTCCTTTTTTTTTCTCTCTATTTTTTATATATATATATTTGGCTCACTCAGATTTATGTTGTGAAGATTTTACTGTATTACTCTACTCTCTTCACAACATTTTGCATTGCTTGGGTACTAGCTTCAATTCACTATCCCCCCATCTCCCTGTCCTCTGTTTGAATTTACCTCCTCCACGTTCCTGACTAACAGTTAGTCTATGACGTAGTCTCCTTCAACACCCACCCTGCATAATGTTCTCCTATTGAGAAAGGACCAAGACCTGAAATATCTATGTTATTTGTGCTCTTGTCCTTTTGATGTATTCATTCCATGCAACTATCATCTAAGGTAAGTGGTGGTTCATTTCACTATCCTAAATTCATTCCTTTTTGCTACGTAGCACCTATTATTTCCTGGCACTATACAGCAGATACATTAAACATTTTGATAGGAGAATAACCACTGCTTACCAAAGATAAAAATTTCTGCAACGTCAACCAAAGAAAGAGACATACACATGCAACAGCATTGAAATTTTCGGGCTCATTCCCTTCCTCAATGATAGAATGGGGTAGCTGCCTTGTGGAGGATTGCAGCTAACTCTCCATCAAAACATTCAGTTCACCATGGAATTGGGAAAGGTCTGTTTCTAGATGTGTTGGTTACAAAACATGCTGATAAAACACTTAGACACCTAGTTTATTGTAAGCCTACCCCTACCGACATGTATTTAATCGCTAACATCTGTCATCATCCTGCAAAATGCAACACTGTTCTAACCACCCGGGTACATAGAACAAGAAGGGTTTGTGACTTGTGGGTGAATTAGACTATTTCCAGAGAACTTTCTTGAATAATTCCTCGGGGCAGATTAGTTGCACATTAAGGAAGAAGGAAAACCGACAGAAAGACCTTGTTGACACAAAGGGCCCTGCCTTCCTTCCATTTGTCGGTGCACTAAATGTTTATAGGTCCATTGTTGATGAGGTATTGAGTGAAGACAATTTTCAGACCACCTGCAAAAATTACTTGGTTGCCAGTGTTAAGGATGACCTGATACAACGAACACCTGTTGTTTACTACATACCTTGTGAATGTGGCCGAGTTTACATTGGACAAGGCCAGCAGTGTATTGCGTAGCGGTGTATCCAGCACAACAGTAATGTCTGTTTGCCTGGGTCAGGAGTTGGTTGAACACGGGGTTCAAGTGGGATTTTAAAAAAAAAAATTAGGCAGAGCCAGAGTTTTTTGGGACAACATTCTCTGGTAAGTTGTTGAAATCGGAATAGCCAATTTTTTTGAAAACAGGGATACTGGATTAGTGTGGCCTGGAACTCTGTGATCAATAATTTGCAACAGAAACATGACAGTAAGGAGCAGAAAAGTGGATGATGTCATATCCTAGGTTTGGCTTTTGTCTTTGACAGTTGCTACACCAGTGCCAAAATGAAAAGTTTCTATGTTAGGATTGAAAATAAGGTCAGAGATTGATTCACTTGAAAAGTCCCATTAAAGTGACATTTTTACAAAGCTGGGAGCCCAAGATAATTTTATTTATTTAACTATTATTCTGTTACTGTACAGTCTGTTACCTTGTCATCCTGCTCTGCCTCATCGTCATCCTCTGAGCTTGATGTATCATCCTCATCTTCATCATCCTCATCTTCATCGTCGCTTGTGGAGCTCGTGCTATCAGACTCTGGCTGTGGTTCCATTTGGCTCCATAAGGGTGGCTCCCACTGAGATACCCTTGTCTTGACATGGTAATAATACACGCGTCCTTCCGAATCCTTAGCAGACTTCCATTTGGGTGGTAACCTAATAGGCACTGGAGGCATCGGAGGAGCTGGGGGAGTGAAGGGATGCTGGACCGGAAGCGTTGTAGGATACTGAGTGTTATGTGTAGGAACATATGCTAGGTGTGGTGGTGGCTGGCTGAAAGGGAGAGTCTCTCTTGACGGGGCATCACTCTCCTCACTATGAGGAGGCAATGGACAGACACGGGAACTATACGGAAGAGACCCAGGCTCAGGATGATCACAGGGGCCAGGAGGAGCCACTTGCCGTGGGGATGGGTAACTTGAAGGAAGAGGAAGGCGGGGCAATGGTGGTGTTGGGAGTAATGGTGGTCGAGATGACACTCGTGATGGCGGGAAGTAACTAGGCATGTGGCGTGGAGGTAGAACATGTGGAGGGGGGCAATTTGGGGGTGGTTGGTTAAGAGGTAGAGGTGGTGTATGAGGAGATAACAGCTCATGGCCATGCGGAGGAGGGCCATGTGGAGGAGGATGATTATGAGGTGGTGGGTAAGGCCCATGGAGTGTGTGAGGAAGTGGATGTTCAAGTGGTGGCACATTTTGAGAGTGCATAGATGGCGGCATACTATGGTGTGGTTGGGGCACATTAAGGTGAGGCTGTATACCAGCATGGTGAGGTGGAGGTACATTGTGATGAGATAAGAGAGGGCCATTGTGACGAGGGGGTGGTGCTAAAGGATGTGTACTTTGCATTGAAGGGGGAGTGTGCATAGGTGGCAGCCCATGCAGTGGTTGCACATGTGGAGGAGGACCACCTTGATGCGGAGCTCCCATATTGGATGTAACAGCCAGTTGTGGTGTAGGAACTTCATATGACGTCTCTGTTGGTGTAAGAGAATTCTGGTCTAGAAGAAAAAAGAAAGTCACATTATTCATCAGTTATATGACCATTTAATATTTTGAATGCCATTACATTATTAAGATTTTGTTCATTTAGGATTTACTTTTCGTTCTTGAAATCTTTATACCCCACAAATGTTTAATATTAAAAAAATCATACAAGTATGTTATATCCGTAAAACAAAAACATAAGTAAAAAGCACCTGTCAGCATCAATGTAAAGCCAAAAATACCTCTGCTCGTATGATGAAATATAAACATTTTAGTAAAGTGATTTTTTATGATTCAAATTAATTACTATTAGTCTTATAAATATTTTAAAAAATAGAGAAAGAAAACCAAGAATCCAGAACACCAAAAACAAATTATTAAAAAGTAACAGTAATAAACTTTTTAACAAACAGAAACAAACTTCAAAAACCCCCATATAAGAATCATTTACAAATCCACTACAAAATGAGAAATAATGTTTATGAAACACTTCAATCAATAGGTTGTGTTAACTAGTCTATCAAATCATATATATTATTTCTGAAAGGTGTTTTTTTTTTTATTTTTTGTCGCAAGCCTTTGTCTCCCTTCATACCTAAAAGAAATCAATAAATGAGGTATCATTTTAAAGATTAACATATCCATGTTGGTCACAGCATGTATTAAAAAAGTAATTTTTTCCAAATTCGACCCTTAAAAGGAAAAGTATCATTATTTCCATAATGTGTTTTTCTTGTCACAAGCCATTTATCTCCCTTAATATCTTAACAGAATTAGATAAATGAAGTTTTGTTTTAAAGGTTATACTTTCCGCTTTGGTTACATCATAAATTAAGAAAGAATTTTTTTCGGAATTTGACTCTTAAAGGCAAAAGTATTAATATTTCTACGTCATTTTTGTCAAGTGATATTTATCTCCCTTGATATCTAACTAAGGTCGGTAAATGAGGTATCATTTTAAAGATTAAAGTCTCCACTTAGGTAACATCACAATCATGAGAAATTTTTTGGAATTTGAAGGAGAAAAGTAGTAACTTTGAAGGTTACACAGTTCAAAGCCAAGCCACTAGATAGCAGCAGCAGATAAAACAGAGACATTAATAAAATGCTGTACCAGTGTCGATGAGGACAGTTTATTTTTAAGAGTTGTGCTTAATCATATGAGCTATGCCAGATCGTTCCGTGGTTCGGATTCCACCTTAAATATTAGGTTCCAGAGGAAAGGAATTAAATGTCCTACCTCTGACATAATGGCTTAGAATGCCTACATACATATGTACAATTATTATGTAAACATTTTATTTGCGGCATTTTCTCACGAGCCACGATCAAACTAACACATATCACAGGGCTATGGATATTCAGGTAAGTTGTATTCCATTAAAGCCAGTGACAGTTTGTTATGCATATATTTCACACTTTCAAAAGTTTTTCTCCCAATTGTTATGTAATATGTTGTAGGTATTTTGTTACAGACCTATTACACTAAACAAATGCTACAAATGATGTGGTTCTTCTTTCATCCTATTACAAACTGACAACCTCACTATTCACCACCATATATGTGAAATTTTCCAATCTAGTTACTATTTACAACCAATTTTTTATTATTCTTCCGAATGTCTCTTTTCTTTTTATTAATGATTTCTTTAGGCACTGATACCTCTGAAGTCTGTGTCAATTAAAATGGACTTTTCCAACAGAATAGAAGAGAAGGTGGTGCACAATTTAGAATCACGAAATTGATATGAAACGTTTTCTCTTTAATGCTTACAGAGTGATGGCATATGATACTGCTGGTAGTATTTCATCAACTGGAAGGAGACACTGAACTTGATAGTGTCTATATCATTCGGAACAGAGGGTCTGAACGGGCCAGCACCACCTTTCATCCTTCTTTAACCTCCCATCACACAACAGAATTAATACACTACACTTAACATATATACACACCACAGACGTCCACACAAACATTAACACCAATGACTGCTTTCAAAATGGGGATGGGAAGGGATGCCTTTTCAATTAATTATCGAATGGCAGGATAACAAACTCCAAGGCATCCAACTACATCTGGGTCACCGAGTGTGGCAATTAATTCATCAATATATTTATAAACATTTACACATTTAGTGTTATTTTTTATAGTTTTGATAGTTACTGCTGCTACAATTAGAAATCACAATAAAAAAAGAGATATTAGAAAGAATGATATAATAACAGACCACTAAATATAAATAAAAAACAGGCAGAAGGGACATTGGAAGACCTAGGAAGAGATGGTCGGAAGAATGAGGTCGGAACAGGCTTTTGGCCTATCCATGAAGAGGAAGTAAGTAAGTAAGTAAATATAAATAATAACTGAATAGGCAAATCTGTTGATGGTGTTGAGTAAAAAATTATTTTTACTTTGTAATGGGTTTGTAAATAGATTTTTACAAGTTTTTTTTTAACATAAAAAGTTTGATCATGAGACAAGGTTGCAGACAATCCCATTAATGTTCAATTTATGCGTAAAAGAAGCAGTAACATAAGTAAATGAAAAATATAAATTTGGCATAAATGTTCAAAGAAAAACAATCAACATGTTACAATTTGCTGCTGATGATGTCCTGTTAGCAGAACAGGCTGAGGATTCTGAGAAATTACCAAATGGCATGAACAAAATACTGAAGGAAGATTTTGGACTAAACATAATGGGCAAACGCGGACCATGAGAGAACTATCGTACATCAAATGGGCAATCCTGGACTACCCATAGTCGCCACCTGTAGGTCTCCCATGGAGCACATTTCTACCCTCGTGGACTAACATCTCCACCTATCGTCCACACCCTTTGGCCTTATGTCAGAGACACTCCTCACCGCATAGAGTCATCAGTTAGTACTCTCCTCCTTGCAGTTTCCTTCCTGGTTGCCATACACCAAAATTCTCCATTGCCAGAGCCTCAGTAACCTTGAACACTATCCCAGCATGAGCCCTCTCCATCTCTGCCTTCCTCAATTCATTGGCCCACTTCATCAAAACAAAAAATTTCTTTACCTTCCATTTACATGTTTACCATCAAACATGAAGCACTGCTATGGGAACTTGCAAGGCACCTTCTAATGTCAATCTGGAAAATTAAGAGGCATCACACCGCCATGCTCCACTGGTAGGAGACCCTAGAATTTCTGGACACAAAGGAATTTTTCCCTCAAAAGCTTACATTATAACTCATGTGGTTCATATAGGTTGCATCTTTATGATCTGCACCTTTCGTGAAAATCCTTTCCTACTTGAATTTCTTAACTCTCTGAACAACATCCACTCCTTCACATGGTCTTACTCTTATAGTAAAATTACATTCCTTGACATAACGCACATCTGTATGTAATGGCCACTTACGTACTTCTGTCCACATCAAATCCACAAATCTACACCAGTATCTTCACTTTGATAGCTGGTCCATCCCCTTCAGTCTAATCATCATTGCATCTAATCCAATCAAAAAAACCTTTACTGTTTACTCCAACCACCCCTATATCCCATAATTATCCTCCGTAGCTGGCCTGCAAACTGAAATCCTGAGCTAAAAACTGTCCACCACACCAAATTACATGACCCAAAACCAACCACAATTATGTCTTTTCATCCAGTATTCTTCTGGCCTGGAATTCCTGAATCTGAGCTTCGTTGTGGCTACTACTTTCTCAGATCTTTCCTTGAAATGCATTGAATTCTCCCAAAACTCCCCCCCCCCCCCCTCCAAAACAACCTGTATTACCTTCAGCAGGCTGCCTAACCTAAAAACATACTTGTGCAAAAATACGAAACCCATTCTGGTCCTCAACCATCCTTCCCTTGTGACAGGCCTCATTGCAGAATGTGCATTCATCAACCAGAACCTATTGTAAGCTTACCACTAGCGAAATTTACCCCACTGTAGGTCATGCCACCTGTTTTATGTCCCATCTCTCCTGGATGTGGACTTATCCCTCTCTAATAGCCACCTCAGCTCATCTCACCACATCAAATCTACAACTGCTATCCTTATCACGCCAAATGCTTTCTTCCCTACAGCCTTGGCATCCGCAGCAGTAATATATGCTGCATCCAGCAGGCCCTCACACTGCATCCCAAAATCATCTCACAAGCTCTGATATTCTGCAACTATCCTCCAAATTTTGTGTTCCACAATCTGCTCAGCCTATAACCATCCTAAATTACCAAAAACCAACCACAGTGCAGTCCCGGTCACTCAGTATTTTCCAAGTATGCAATAAATTAACCGAGTCATTCCGCAAAATTATGACGTCTTTCGAGCCTCCCCCCAAAATCCTCTTTGACCTTACCAGGATTATGCTTCAGTAGAACTCCTTGTTCACAAACAGTTTTCCACAAACTTCTAGACAGTCCCAAGCATGGGCGCCCATATGATAGTTTGTAGGTGGGGGGGGGGGGGGGGGGCAAGACCTGATCGATTGAGGTATTTTTAATATCATACCTATACTGAAATTTTTCTCGCTGTCCTCCGTCCCTCCCCCCCCCCCCCCTCGAAAAAATGAAATAAAAAATACTATCGCTTACTAAATTTTCGATGTTCATGCGGTTAAACTTCAGCATATTGACACACTGCAGAGAGTATCTACATATACTACTGAACGCTTCAACAAAATTACATCACCCCGCGACACATAGTGCAGGAATTAGGACGTGATAGATACATATACGCTTAAAAAACTACCTTCTGTTTACATTGGAATGCAGTAAACTCAACATCATGTCTGACGTTTTAATTTATCACTTTTTTGCTACTAAAAGATATTCACAACTTATTTTACATACGGCATATGTCAATGCACCTGCACAATTATATTGCTGTACAGCAAATAGTTGAGGATAGATGATGTCATAAATAATGATATGCGCCAAAGACGTGCTTTTCCTAAAAATGGAGCAAAAATTACCCTTCAAATATTCATCCAGTATTTCATTATGAGAGCACTTTCAACAAACTTTAAGCACACTTTCAGTAATTTTTCAAACATTTTCTCACTTACATGTTTATCGTCAAGAATAACGGAATTAGAACGCGCCGCGCTACGCTATGTCTCTCTCTCCTTCCCTCTCTCTTTCTCTGAATAGGGTAGACAATTTAGTTAGAGTCTATACGAGAAACCTAATTTAAAAATCATGACTGTGCCTCTTGTGAAGTGTTGCTCAAAAGTGCTCCTTTATGCCAATCAGGAGCAAATCGAGAAGTTCCAGAACAGGGCAATGCGAACTATATTGAATTGCGATATATATACACCAATGCGGGATATGCGTAACGTTTTAAATTATTTATCAATTGACGATCAATTAAAGCGAAATATTTTAATATTTATTTTTAAAATGGTACGCGGAATAAAAACTCCAGAAACGTGCGATCGGGTGGAATACTTAGGAAATCGGACAGGGAGAGTTACACTACAAAGCAATCATATTGCTCTGCTGTTTAAACGCACCTTGTCCAAAACAAAACAAAAATTGTACAAATTTTACAAGTTGAGAATGATAAATAAAATGATTTCTTTCTCTCTCTTTTGTTTCTACTATTTTTGTTGAATGGGAAGACCACGTGGCCGACCTCGGCGGCGGCTTTATACTGGCCCTTTGTAACAAAACAATAATACTTTAAGTACTATATTGAAACCATTTAGTATTTAACAATATAAATGCAGAAGCAACTTTAATACACACTTAAGAAGATTTTACACTAGTAGTGATATAAAAAGCAAACTGTGAAATAAATTATTATACATTGGTTGGTTATGTATTTAACACCAATATTTATGTGAAAAAGTAAACTGTAAATTTCTTTTCATCTTGCCGAACAAGTCAATCACTTTGTCCTGGAAACCAGGGTTTGCCACTCTTTTCCTGTGAACACTAAGAAGGCACAAGCTGGACAGTCGGTCCTCGCCAGTAGTACTTCTCAGCCACGTCTTCGCTCTACACAGCGTGCTGAAAGAACGAACGTTCTATGGTGCAAGTTGTTGGGGGGATGGTCTGGTAGAATACAAGCAATCTTCTTACAGCTGGGTAAAACATAGTTTCTGCAAGTATATCATTGAGCTTTGTTTTTTCCAAACACACTTTATTCGTCCAAACGTCATACCATAATCTGGCTTCTGCTTCCAAGTTGTCTATTTGTTAAAACCTTTGCATACCTTTTATATCTCTCATGAAATCATCTTTCTTCTCCTTTTTCAATAAATGTGGGTGAAGAATCCCACCTTTGAATGGTGTGTCTTTGTCTTTTTCAAATCTTGTGATAAGTCACGTGATTGTAGAATCCATGTACGGATTGTAAATTGCCACTTTGAAATAGTCTTGGGGTGATGAGTAATGGACATTCACATTGCATCTGAGGGTCTGCCTTCCAATCAATCTTGGGATTTTTACATCTATGTCAAGTTCCTTACAATCTTCTTTCACTGCCTCGAAAATGTTTCTGAATTCGTCATCGCTTTCTCTCTGATTTTGAAAATTGGCTATCAAGTCAGTGTAGACAAATCTGTAAACTGAGTGGAGATCCATATCAGTACTCTGGAGTTTGTTCACTATTGGCTATGGAAATGAAGAACACCTCGATATAATGTGTAGACAAATGATAAATGTAGTTGATGATGTTGCGCAATCAAGTTGGCTGGCACGTGATCAAGTGTCTTGATTGTATTCACTGTTTATATGCCAGGTGATTCAGACTATCCTTTATTAACAAGAAGTTTTCTTTGAATATCCTGATTGATTTATATTTATGGGACCATCTAGTTTCACAAAACAGTGGAATGTTAGGTATTGTTTTCCTACGCAATAGACTTTCTCTATAGAACCTAATAACTTCTTTTATCGTTCTGATTGTGTTATGAATTTCCTGGACACTGTTAAGATCATTGACAACTAAGTTCAGTCTGTGCGATGCACAGTGAAAATAGACAGCTGAAGGATACTTCCCTCTGATCTTGGCCTGAACTCCAATTTCATGGCCTGCCATTGTCGAACAGCCATCAAGGCCTAGGCCAATCAGCTTATTCATATTAAGCCCTAATTTGCCAACAAAATTTAAAATAGATGAAGAAATTCCTTCAGCATACTTTGTAGTAAGCTTCGTAAACCCTAAAAATTCTTCTTTTACTGTAAAGTTCTCTTTCTCGTCTACAAATCGTACTCCCACAGACAGTTGCTCTTTTCCACTAATGTCAGCCGTTTCATCTGCCAGTAATGAAAATGCTGATGATCTGTTTACCTCATCAACAATCTCGTAATGTATCATGGAGCCACATGTACTTATTAAATCGTTTTGCACTCTATATGAGGTATATTTCGCTTTTCCACAATAGTTTTGCATATGATCCGCCAACACTTTGTCCCCCGCACTTACTCTAAACAAAAGTAAATCCTGAAAGTTTCCTTCGCTCGAATTATTTCCTCTGATGGATATTTCATGAGTACCACAGAAAATTAAAGTAACAAGAATTGATTTAAGTTTTTTTCTGTTGGTATTAACAAGCTCCGTGATCCCACTATCTAACTGTTCGATCAGGTTTTCTTTCCAATTCTAAGGATTCACAAAAACTTTTAGCCTTACTCGTAGATTCTAGATGCCATCTGCTCTTTTCATGGCCTCGAGCATCTTCATGAAAATGTTTGTAATCTTGATGAGCCTTTATCACGAATGAACCAAATATTCCTCTTCTTAAAACAGGTTTGAAAAGACTACAAAACTTACGAAGGCCCCCCCCTTCAACTTGGGTGAGTATAATAGCCATGAGTACTTTGGGAGCCAAGATTTTTGAAAAGGCCTTTTGATAGTTTTATTCTCATCAATGTCCTTTTTGAAATCATAAGTCATAATTAGAGCATGTATGTTTATTATTAATTGATACTTTTCTAATTTTTAATTTAATTTAATTGCACAGGCTCCGGTGGCAATTTCCCTACACACCCATCTTCCCCCTATCCTGCACCCACCTACATTTGCCCTCTACAAATTTTATCATTAAATTCTTTCAAAGTTTTCGGTAAATTATTCATCATTTCTCTTGGTAACTCATTCCAATCCCCGACACCCTTACTTAAAAAAAGAGATTCTTCCCACATCCTTGTGCCTGAAATCGAGTGCCAGCTTATGGTCATGGTCATCTTTTCCCTTCCATGCGCTACTTTTCATACCTATTGCAATATCTTTCCATGCCTCATCGCCAGTATATGCTCTGTACACTCCCATGACCCTCCTCGTCCTCCTCCTGTCTTGCAATGAATCCCATGAAGCTCCTTTATCATATCCATCACTGATTGCATTCTGCGATAATTTCCAGAAACAAATCTAGCAGCCCTTCTTTGCACCCTCTCCAACTCCTGTATTTGATACGTAAAATGAGGGTCCCATACTACACTACCATATTCGAGCAATGGTCTCAACAAAGTTTTGTAACCCAATTCCTTGACTTCTCTCGTACATCCCCTCATTACTCTCTCCAACGAGTGCAGAACTTTGAAACCTTTTCCTACCACTTGTCCAATGTGTCCTGCCCAGGTAAGCTTGTTATCAAAAGTAATGCCAAGATACTTACATTTCAAGCTGACTCTTCTTTGCATTTATCTTCATTCCATGTTTACCAACCCAATTAGATATCCTGTCCAGATCACCCTGCAACTGTTTACAATTCTCTATCGTTTTGATTCAATTATACAGCATTATGTCATCTGCAAACAATCTAATTTCAGATAGTAAACAATCAACACAATTATTCATTAGAATAATGAATAGCAATGGTCCCAATACACTACCCTGTGGCACACCCATTTTTACTTCCACTTCTTTTGATACTACATTTCCTAGCCCTAACTTTCTGTTTTCTACCTTTTAAAAATTCTTCTACCCAGCAAATCACTTTCTCATCCACTCCAATGGTTTTTACCTTATTTACTACCATTTTATGGCTTTGTCTTACACTGAATCATTTATGTATTCACCTAAATCAAAGCTGTGATTAACTGTTAATGAACTACTAACGAACTCTGGCTTGTTAACGGTGGAAACCGAAGCGGGCGGGTTGACGTCATCCAAGTCAGTAGCATCAGGAGTAATGATATCAGCAGACTCAGGGCTAATGGTGGAAGGACATTGTAGCAACGTTAAGTCAGGAGTTGGTGTTGAGAATTTAGAACTAGTTGTGGGACGCACTTTTGAAGGTATAGGATCTGGAACTTTTAATGAGTCATCGAGGCTTTTCTGTGTAGCAGTAACACCTTTTTGTCCAAAGAAATTCCTGATATCCATCCCTGAAATAAATATTTCTGACTCGATTTGGTCAGAACAAGTGAGCTACTATTCTGCAAGATCAATGTGACAGTATACTCACTAAATATTGAGAGAAAAGATGAAGCCTGATACTGGCAATGAATAAACACGGTGGTATTGCCGGTTGAGGGTCAACAGGAGAAAGATCAAGGATGTGACAAAATCTCTTCCGTTCGTCAAACCACTAGAACCGAAAGATGTAAGACGTAGTCTTTGAGAGAAGGCGAATATAAGAGTAAGATTAGATAAGGCTTAGATTAGCGATACTCCTGGAATTTATAGTAATGTCGGCGTATATTGTCTATATACCCTAGGCGCCTCACGTCGACTGCGAGCGCGACGCACAACCTAAAATGTGCGTCTCCTAGCGTAGCGCGAAGATATAATAATATTGCTTGGTTGGCGGTTGATTTGAACCAACACTATAGGACAGTTATGCTAAACTAGCAAGTAAATACTGTGTTATTATATATCAGGTTGACTAAAAGAATAAATATAAGATAGTCGCGTGCATAAAACAAAATAAATAAAGCAATTAATGTTTTAACTGTGAACACTGTATATATTTGCCGAGAGCTAGGGGGGGGGGGCGCAGCCCCCCCCCCTGCCCCCCGGGCATGGATGCCCCTGGTCCCAAGGCTCTTTTCCTTGCAACAGATTCTGCTGCAAAATGTGTATCATATGCCTTGCCTTCACTGGCCCAGTAACTGGGGAAAGTTTCTCCATCATAGGGCATGCCGCCTATGAAACCTCCCACGTAATATATCAATTAACCTGCAACCATTATCCAGTCTCCATCAATCTGACCACAAAGCCACCAGCCATCAGAACAAATGACCTCAGACAATCGTTATCCATCCAGAACCCTAACTACCCAGTATCCTTTTATGCTACCATGCATAAAACCAACAATTTTAATTTTTGCTTCGCTGTCTGTGCTATCAATCCTCCCAAACAGAAGCACCTTCTCTGAACTCAGAAGGTGGGAATTGGTTTACCAGTACAAACTTGATATCAGACAGCCACCAGGTCTTAACTTAAGATAACACGTAGTAATCTTTCTTATTTTCCACACAACTCCCATTCCACTTAACTTTTTCCACGTGAACCACCACTCACCAAGCTGATTTTTAAGTATCGTGCAATATCTTTGAGTCTTTATTAAAGTTTGCTTAATTTCATGTGTATATAAAAAAATTTACTGGTCAGTATTTTCAGTCAATCCATCTGTATGCCAGAACTTCTTTCGTGCATATAATTTCCAATTTTACAGGGTTATTTATGGTTTATACTTTTCAACTCCCAATCCATACTTCTTGCCATGTTGTCCCCCCCAGTCTTCACCACAAGCTGCCAATCAGAAATCTGAGCCTCCAGTTAGCTGCCGGTCGCCATCATACAGCTACCTCATTATAATGTTGTTGAAGGTATATAAATCTGAAAATTTTAATACCTGAAGCGTGCATGTGTCTATCCATGTTTTGATGCCACTGCAGCCTTCAAATTTAGTAAGTGGTGTTTTTTCTCGATGATTAATTTATCTGTCATCTTTTTTAAATATCTCTTTACATGTCCCCATTTTACTTTGTTTAATTTATTTATTTCCATGATTGATATTTCCACTAGTACTGTCGTTGCTCCCTCTAGTCCAATTGTAACAGTCAAAATCACAATTCATGTGGCCGTGTTATTCATGAGTGCCCGCATGAGCTTAGTCACATAGTTCTATGCTACTGCCCTTTCCCCTCAACATTGGTGAGTGGTGGGTTAGTTTATCTTTCCTTTCCATATAAACATCGCCTCGTGGCATTTCTTCCATTCCACTGTTGCTAAATATGATTTACAGTATAAACATGAAACCGAAATTTTTTCATAAAAAAATACACATTTACTGTATAAAAATGATAGAAAGTACCTTATTTGAAATATTGTCCATTGCTAGATATACACATTCCCCATCTCTCTGGTAATTTATGAATGCCATGTCAAAAAATTTTTTTTGTTCTTTTGAACATTGAGCCATTTTCGTACATTTTCATAAGAAGTGAAGCGCTGCTCAATGAGTGCGTGTCCCATTGATGTAAAGAGATAGAAATCAGAAGGAGCTAAGTCAGATGAGTAAGCCGCATGCATCAGTATCTCCCAACTAAGTGCCACAATCATTTCCTTGGATGGTTTTGCTGTATGTAATGATACGTTGTCAGGAAGCAAAATCACTTTGTGTTGCCTTTTCAGGTATTCTGGCCTTTTTTCCCCACAATGCTTGATTCAAACTGATCATTTGCTGCAGCTAACATTCAGTATTAACAGTTTCACCAGGTTTTAGTAACTCATAATAGATCACACCACTTTGATCCTACAAAACACAGAGCACTGTCTTCTTTCCGTAGCGATTTGGCCTTTAAGTTGATGGTGACTTCACCTGGAGTTACCCATGATCTTTTACACTTAGGGTTCTCGAAAATGTATCAACTTTTCACCATTTGCCACAATTAGATGGACAAATGACTTTCTTTTATAACTGGTGAGTAGCATTCCACAAGTGGTTTTTCATTGTTTTTTTTTCCCTCTGTCTTTCATTCAGTTCATGAGGAATCCATTTTCGCAGCTTCTGGATATTTCCCATCACTTTTTAACGTATGGAGACAGCTTCCCGTGTTACATTTAATTGATCTGCAAGTTGTTGTTGTGTTTGAGCATCATCCTCCTCCAACAATGCTTGCAACTGGCCGTCTTCAAACTTCTTCCAACGTCTTTGTTTCTCAAGTCAAAATCACAACTTTTGAATTTTTTAAACCACTCAAAACACTGCGATTTAATGAGAGCACACTCACTGTAAGCTTCAACAAGCACTCGATGCGATTCTGCAGCAGTTTTCTTTAAATGGTAACAGAAAATCAACAATGTCTACAAATTGTAGTTTATAGGCTCAAAACTAAACATGTTAACATTGTTAAAACTACATTATCGTTTGAAACTTTTATTGTTGTGAGTTGAAAATCTGTCAGCTGTCAAAAAAAGAAACTGGCGACAATGACACAATCTGACGGTAACTGCATTGACAGCTTGAGCCATCCATTGGTCAATTCCGGTTTCATATTTATACACCTGATATGCACAACATCTCCGATTTCCTAACACATATACATCAGATTAAGAAAATTTTTAATACTGAAAATATTAAACAAACCTATAACTGCAAGAGTTTTAACACTAAATCTTCTTCAGCACTCAATAACAGTAACATCCAAAAATAAAATTCATTGTTCATTACACAAAAACAAATATGTAATTTTTTTATTTGTCACAATGATTCCTAATACATATGAATAAAATGATTTCTAAATGTTAAAATTCCAAAATTTTTGCCCTCTTATGCATATTACAAAACCATTTAACATTCTATGTCAAAAATAACATTTCGATGTATAATCTACCTTAGAGAAATTTTTCAGTATAGAATTCTGTGCCATGGAAGAAATTTAGACAAAAACTGAAGCTGATATTAAACTCGTGCTCAGCTCAAAAGCCTTTGACTTTGTCAAAGCAATAAAATAGGCTAAATATAGCTCACAATTTTTAACCATTATGTATCATACAAGACTCACTTTGAGGAGGTAATGGCAGCCACGCTCGGGTAGAAGGCTCATAATAGCATGGGTATCCTTGAAGTGGTGGACCCAGATCAGCAGGGCCACCTATCCAAGGGCCTTGTTGCTGTTGCTCTTGATTTTGCTGCTGTTGACGACGTTGTCTTTCCTCTTCTTCTTCTTGGGCTACACGGAGTGCAAACAGCTGCCTCCGTTCTTCCTTTGACATCTTGGGAACTGGTATCAGCGTTCTTGTGCTGTAGACAAGGGCGTATTCAGAAATATTCATTAAGGCGAAGGTGCACTGTTGAAAAGTAGTGTATATGCAGAGCAAAAAAAAAAAAAAAAAAGTTACGTATAATGAAGCATCACAAGAGTCTGGTACTTGCAGGGGTTACTCATGAAGGGAGAAAAGATAGTTGAAGATTGTACTGTTTCTTATTTGAATAAGTGTGTGTAGTGAAACAAACATTTTCTTTATTACTGACAGATTTACAGATATTAGAAATCTAAGCAGATTAAATCAAATATATGAAATAAATGACACAGGACAGAAATTAAAAAAAAACACAATGCTGTACTAATTGGTTACATCGTATTTAGCAAGAATTTTTCAGTTTCTGTTACGGTCTAATGTACTGTTGTAAACGTTTAAATCGTGTATTTTACATTTACAATAAAAACAGGTTCTTATAACCTAATTATTGATAATTCTAATCAACAGTTATTTTCAACACATTACCAGATTTATTTATCATACTGTTTTGCAAAAATTCATGTTCAAAACATTTTACAAATTACTAAACAATTATATTCTTTAATTTTCTATTGTCACTGATATCCGGGGTTATTTTTTTGGTGATATGAACAAACTGGCTTTAGAATCCTAATTATACCTGACGCTGTTAAACATCAACTTTTCAACTGTTAGTTATCAATGTAATAACAGACAGACTAATTTTTATATTGCAAAAAGCAGTTATTAAAAAAAAAATCTTTACAATGTACAGCATACGGTATAGTGTTATTATGGCACAACTTTCAAAACAAGAATCATCTAACAAAAATAAGAAGTTCTTATACTGTCATCAAGACTTCATGTTTTCTTCAAAAATCTCAGTAAATGCTATGCTAGCATCCATATCTGTTTCAAAACACACGTCATGCAACAGAATAAAACGAAAACTCTTAAACAACTTACAAGCAAATAGTGATAGATTAATTTTTTTCATAAGAAGTTAGTTCAAAGGAGGAAAAAGTATCTACCTTCTGGAACCATATTACATAATTTTTGGTTCTATGGAAGTCAAATGTGACTTACAAGTTCTTCAATGGCACCCAAAATGAAGTATATGGGGTAAGTGGAGAATGAAATGGCACAACTAAAAGTCGATTTCTGTACAAAGATGCAAGAATTTCACCAACGTGAGAGATACTGGTAGTCAAATATAAGGGACTTGAATAGGACAAAAATTATCATTTCGACCATCTACTATTCACTACAGTCCAGCAAGTTTAATAACTCGGAGTCCTGGCAGAATTCCTTATCAGGCAGTAGACTTATTAACAATGTCTTGTTTTTCTAAAGCTACATAAGAAACCTTCATTAAAGCATGGCACAATTTTTACATTTGGACTTTACTTTAGACCCAAACATTAAAAACTGTATCCTGACACTTAATAATGATCTAAGCATTCTAGTCTCTGAAATCAGCAATTCTGACCTGTCATCAGAAATTTAGACAATTTTAATATCTCATTTTTAACCTTTTTAGATGAATTTATAGCCTGCTATCCAACGAGTACCATGGAGGAAACTCCACAGAAAGATAAAGAACGGCCGGAGCATGGCATTGACCCCATCACATCCATTCTATTGCCAACGGTTGTAATGGGAATGCGGAGCTCTACCTCCGTGAATCCTATGGGACCTTTACCTTTACCTTAGATGAATTTAAATTCTGTGCATCATAATGAGTGCATAAAATGTTTATAGTACCAAATTTAATTAATATTCACAATACTGGGCACAGTTGTTTATCATTCTTTTAATTTGCAAAACCAAAAGTTGAGAATGATTGGGTAACACTGTTATATACTAAACAGCTTTATGAAGAGTTTCTCTAAAGTAATGAAAATCTTGGGATCTGTTTTGACCTACTTACGGATGTTATAACTGGCTAAAGTACTTAGTTTATTTGGGGACTTTATTCAAGAAAAGTAAATAAAGAAAGAGACGTTTCTTGTATGAAAACAGATCGGGTAATAATGACAATGATAAAACAAATAACATGTGGCATATGCAAAAAGCGCAGATACTCAGACATACCTAATGCAAAACATTATATCATAAAAGTCTACAATTACTGTACCATATTTTTCACAAATATTTTTCTTTTAGCAACCTAACCATAAAAAACAGATAAGATTAACCACTGTTTAAAACAAACAGCATCAAAAACCTACAGTTTAACTCCAAAGTCACACTTTCAAGTGCAGATACGTTCACTTGCTTCTTAGATGTTATCGGAACAAGATAATTATGATAATAAAAAAATTATATTCCTTTGCTTGTGATAATATTCAGTCTGTAAAGTTATATATATATGTATAACTAAGGAAGGATAGGGAAATATGACGCACACTTACCACAGAAGAAGGCGGCTGGGACGACGAACACATAGACCGGTCTCTGTGTACACATCTGGCTCTGCCTGGTGTCTCACTTCACTTCGGTAGGAATAAGGCTGTATGCTGAAATATTGCGCTTCTCTTGTGTTTGTTTTTTTGTGTTCGTCGTCCCAGCTGCCTTCTTCTGTGGTAAGTGTTGGGTCATATTTCCCTATCCTTCATTAGTTTTATTGCCTTAAAGCATTTTCCTGATCATTGTTATTATATATATATGGTATCAGGGATTTAATAATAGAGTCATCCCCCAAGTTCCATAATTCTGCTGTCTAACACTTCAGTGATAATTTATTTTTCTTGGTAAAATCTGAGCCAAGAATATCAAAACATCTTTCTGATTTTATTTCAGTATATCAAATAAAATACAAACCTATCATCAAATCTTGAGACCTTTCTAATTCTTTCTGGGTCAGGGGAATCTCTTGATCTTTTACGAATTCCCTTTTCATAATCACTACGGAAACGTTCTTGTCGCCAGTGCCTAAAGAACATAATACATAGTTTGATGGAAAATTAAGAAGCATTATCAATTAATTTTACAGCTTAAAAATGATGCAAAATAAATATAACTTGAATGAAATTATAATTATGCAAACTAAACATAACACTGAATAACAGAAATTGTAGTCAACATGAAATAAAAATTAAATAAATGAAATTATCACACACAGGGATTCTTATTCTCCCGAAAATAAAGAATAATATTTTCATAGAAATTAAAAGAAAATGTCAATTGAAAATGTTTAAAAAAATGATACAGTACTTAATAACTTTCTTATCTGGCCTGCAGCACTTCCATGTTGTGAAAACTGTTACAAATTTATGCATTAGTTTACATTATTTAGATTGCTTATTGTAAAATAAAAACATACCGATCATATGACTGCTTTCCATGTTGTCCCTCTTTATCTAAATATTCTTTGTAACCTCGGTCTGAAATGGAAAAATGACAATTGTTAATATACCACCATAAATCAAACCATTTTAAGTTTTGAAATAATGGCATTGGAGAGAGTGCAAAAGAAGACAGGTAGTTCTGCCTGATAAGTTACTGTAGGATGTAATTACTAATTGAAATGATAGAAGTTCTGGTATGGGAGAGAGGCAAACGAAGGGAATGGTGGATATAAATAAGGGAAAGAGTTCAAAGCAGTATATGGAAGGAAGAGAGGGCCACAAGCCTTGATTTTAGGCATGAAGAAATAGGAAAGCTTTCATCTGTAGGTAGGGGAGCCAAGGACTGGAATATGTCATCTTCTAGAAGGAGATGAACTACATATCTCAGATTGTAAAGGATTTTAAACAAAAAATGATTCTGATTACCAGCTAGGTGTGTAGGGAAATTGCATTAAATTAATAATTACGAGGGTTGAATGATAAATAATGCTTCCAAGGTCATAACTTGGAACTGAATGGGAATATTTTAATAAAACAAACACAGAAATAATCCTTAGAATGTCTTCTTTAATTACCAATATTCAATTCTCCACGTAATCACCAGACAATTGGACACATTTCTGCCAATGATGAACCAGTTTTCTGAAGCCATCACGGAAGAAGTTGACACTCTGTTTTCACAACTACAGTCTCACAGTTCTCTCAACATCTTCATCAGAAGCATAATGATGTCCCCGCAGATCTTCTTTCATTATTGGGGACAGATGGAAGTAAGACGGTGCCAAATCTGGACTGTATGGAGGATGCCATACAGTGGTAAGATTCAGTCTCTGAAGTTTTGCTGTAGTGGCAGGTGAAGTGTGTGGTTTGGCATTGTCATGCTGCAGGAAAACATTTCCCTTTTCCCTTCAGTTCCTTGTTAGCCGTCATTTCAAAGTTCACAGCATTTTGATGTGAATCTATTATCCCACATTCAAAGACATCAACATGGATAACACCATCAGTGTCCCACAACACTGTTGCCATGATTTTTCCAGCTGAGGGATGTGTATTGAATTTCTTTTTCGATATTCCATAGCTTGCGTTTCGTCTGTGGGTCATAATGGTGTACCCATGTTTCGTCTCCTGTCACCATTGAATGGAGAAAGGCATCACCTTCATTCTCGTGACATGAGAGGATTTCCTGGTAAATTTCAACTCTGTTCGCTTTCATTTCAGGCATCAGCATCCGAGGTACTTATTGTGCACAGATCTTACGATAGTCAACCAAAGCAATAATGTGACCTACACGTTCTTGTGAAATACTGACTATGCTTGCAAAATTTCTCTCCGAGTGCTACGACGATCATCCAAAATCAGTCGGTCAGCTTTCTGCTTGTGAAACTCAGTGGTTGCTGTTACAGGACGTCCAACTCTTTGTTAGTCACGCAAGTCATATCTTCCCACCTCAACATCTTTAAACTTACTCGCCCAGTACTCAAATCAACACGATCGCCATAAACAGCTGGCATTCTTTGATGAATCTCCTTTGGGGTGACACCTTCTGCTGCCAAGAATTCAATGACTCCATGTAGCTTAAATTGCATTGACCGACTGTCTGCGTAGGGTTCGATACTTTACACTGTAACACTACAACTGTTCAGTGCTAAAGCTTCCCGCCAACTGAAGCTGTAAAGGAGAGTCTAAAGAACAAACCAGTACCTGCCGCATACTAGTGCTGCATTCTGTTGAGGAGTTATGAGGTGGAGGCATTATTTATCATTCAACAAGTGGAATTGTATATACGAATAAAATATATATATATATCAATCTACTTTTTGGAAAATTAAAATAATATAGTAGAGCCAGTTCGAATTATAATCAGCCAAATGAAACTTTTCACCTGGATTATGGTTTATCCTAGTTAATGACAAAATTATGTTAATATTAGGATAAAGACAGGACAGTGTCGTAAATCCGGATTAATTTGGACCCAGGGTGGTTTGGTTATCGATCTGTTTGGATTTTTTATTCATACAGATATAAAATATTCTATAGTTTTTATTTTGCCTTCAAAATTACATTAGATCCTTTATAATTTTATATACCCCAGCTTCAATTTGGAGATCTTATTTTTTGCTGTGAAAGCCCTCATTCTCTTCAAAAAAAGAACTGGAGCAGACTGCACTCAAATTGTTGCTCATACCATGCCATGACAGTCTCTAGTACAGTGAATGCTGAAGCATCTGTTGGTCTTGTGTTAACATCATTTTCGTTGTCATCTTCATTGGTGCCATTTTGAGGAGTACAAGTTGCTCCAATAGAATTCACAATTGCACTGTCATCCAAGATAATAAATCCAAAAACATCACTTTCTAGCCATGAACTTGTGTCATTTCTATCACAGAAATCCTGAGATTGTCACAAATAATTCAGTCATCTCATACAATATTTGATCTTCTTCACCTTCAACAGAGTGTGGCAAATCTTTGGTTTTTACTGCGAAAGGCCACAATTGATTCCATGCAATCATTAAATTTTTCTCAGCAACAGAATTCCATAATTCAGATAACATACAACAGCATTCCTTTAGAGTAAACTTTTTGAAACAGCAATAACAATTTCTTCATTCCTTTCTTTCTTGACACACCACCTATATTTTTGTAGCTTCTCTTCATTTTTTTGGTAACTCCTTTGTCCATCAGTTGGAGAATTGCTGTCATGTTCACTTTTAAGCTGTCGTCTTATCATGTTTAGTTTTTCTGCAGAACGATGTGATGAAACATTTTCTAGAATAAGAGTAAGTAACATCTTATCAACTTTGCCTCTCTATTTTCGATATCTATTTACATTCAAAATAAAATCGTTAGCAAACCATTTCATAAAAATTTCATCATTTATCGAAGCACTTTTCTGTGGCACACAGGGCAATAGACTGAATAGCTGAAATATCTCAGTTTCTTAATCTTTCCAACAATAGAATTGCACGAGCCCCACTAGCATTACCACAAACAACAGCAGTAACTGTTTCTTTACTCACTCTGAAACTAGCAGCTGTTGTTTCACATTTACAAGCAAGAGATTTTCTAGGCAATTGTTTCCAGTCTATCACAGTCTCGCTTTAAAAATTCTTTAAATGATTGTGCCACACTAGGAACACTGGATACAATTTCTCCTTCAATCTGAATTCTCTAATTCCATGAAGTGATTTGAGGTTTTGAAGCCTACCTGTACTGGCTTTGGAGTTTGAAATCAGAAGAGCTGTTGAATTTTCTGTTATAATCCAGTGTGTTTTGACATATCACTGGCCCAGATATTGGTTCTCCTAAGCTTCATTTCTGTGTGAACCACAAATAAACAGCATCTTCAATCTGAGCATCATTAGCAGTCCATAAAAAGTTTTTATTTTCTTTGAAGTATCACATGAATCCAGCTTTGATGTAAAATTCAATAAGCTTTCCTTCCACTTTTTAATGATCGATATAGTTGCCTTCTAAAATTGTGAATTTTAGCTTAAGATGACCCCATTTTCCCCTTTAAAATTTTATCCAAAATGCAAGCTTAGTTTCAATTGCAAAACACTTACACTTCCATTTTAGAACACGAACACGATGCTTTATAGTTGTATAATGTTGGTACAGTAGAACTCCGATTATCCGAATCAATTGGGACCGAACGTCATTTGGATAATTGGATTTTTTCCGAAAAAGGGTCTATTTTAATTAATTACTGTTTGTACGTTAAAAATGGGAGAAAAAACTATTTTTAAAGAAAAAGAGTTTTTAATTAATTAAATTAAAAGGCAAGACATTTATATGTTAAGCGCACTTACAAGTGCTGTACATCAGTACAGTATGTATGTACTGAACTGTACATAAAAGTCATTACTTGATGAACATTTCGGTAAAAGTAAGTTGTTTGACTATTCATCCATTTTCGGGCATGTGGTCACACTCGGGCTGACACTCCATCCACTTCAATGCACTTTCCAGGCTGGCAAATGCTTGGCTGCCTGATGGTCCCATGTCTGTTTCAACTTCGACATTAAGGTCATCTTCTTCCTCGACACTTTCTTCTCTCACTCTTTCAATAAGTTCATCATTATTTAGAATTTCATACCCAGGGTATGACGAATCACATGCCACCCAATCTCCTAAATCTTTAGCACTAACTTACTATTACTACTATTACTATTACTCTGCGATTCACTAAAAGTGTGTGGCGGAGGGTGTATTGCACCTATCCGGGAAGGTAATGATTTGGAAGGGATATAGCAGGAGGCCTATGGGCTATTGTGAGGAACCATCCCAGCATTCGCATGGAGCGATCTGGGGAAACCATGAAAAACCTAGATCAGGATGGCCGAAGTACTTTATCGAAAGCTACTCCTGTCGCCCAGTAAATCCTTTCTATTCCACTCCCTAATCGCTCGTGGAAAAAATGAGTACAGAAATGAATCGTTTCTGACCCTGATTTCTCTTATCTTATTTTCGCGGTCATTCCAAGATATGAATGTCGCTGGTAGCAATATTTGTTTACTGTCATTCCGAAATACGTCAGTCGAGAATTTTTCAATTAGCTTCTGTCAAGAGCAACGCCTTTGGTGCTCCAAGTCTTCGCAACAAAACTCCATCAACATCACACTTATGCTTTCCCTCCAACTATATATACCTGTCACGAATCGGGCGGCTCTTCTTTTGTAGATGTGGGCAAAGTGACTCACTAAAAAGAGCGGTGTTTATTTGATCACTCTACGAAAAGAACTAGTTCTTTTGAACGGTTCACTAGCTCACTTGCTCAGTTAAAATGCTCCATTAATCCCTTTTGATGGGGACCCCATACAGAGCAACTTGCATGCAATTGATTTAACTTCCGGAGTGCACCGTTTTAAATTACGACCTAGAAATCGAAGCCTAAGATTTGCTTTCCCAATTACATTCTAGATATGCTCATTCCACGACAAATTATTATGAATTGTTATCCCTAGGTATTTAGCGGAATCTACCGTTCTAAGGACAGTGCCAATAATTGTATATTCAGAGCTAAATGGTGTCACCTTTTTACTTACACGCATGACTTGGCACTTTTTAGCGTTTAACTCCAACTGCCAATCTTTACACCACGTAATTATTTTCATAATATCGTCTTGTAACAAAGCGCAGTCATCCTGGGTTGTGATTTCGCGATAAATAATAGCATCTTCGGCAAATAATCTTTTCATCCCCCTTATTAAGTCGCACAAATCATTAATGTATATGAGAAAACAACAGAGGCCCTATCACGCTTCCCCGAGGAACCCCGGACCTCACTTAAGTAAGAGATAAACGCTCACCTTCGAGAACTACATACTGTGTTCTGACCTCCAGAAAGTCTGCAACCCAGTCGCATATTTGTCTAGATATGCCGTAACCGCGAATTTTTTCTAAGTAACCTAGTGTGAGGCACAGTGTCGAAAGCTTTTTTAAAGTCTAATAGAACTAAATCAACCTGGGATTGCTCGTCTAAAATACGGCTCAAATCGTGAATTAAAAGAGCACGTTGTGTTTCGCAGCATCAGCCTTTTCTGAATATATGTTGATTTGAGTTTAAAAGCTCACCTTCATCCAAAACCGCATGACATTTGAATAGATGATGTGTTCTAAAATCCTGCAAAATATTGAGGTTAACGAGATCGGCCTATAATTTTGAGGATCATTAACATTCCCATTTTTAAACATTTACGATGGCGGTCTTCCATTCAGCTGATATTTTTCCTTGATACAAGGAGGCGGTATATAATTTCATCAAATATGGCACAATTTCCTTTGCGTACCAAGAGTAGAATCTTGTAGGAATACCGTCTGGTCTGGGAGCCTTAATGGGATTTACATTTATAAGCAGTTTAGTTATTCCCTCGACATCAAGAACGAGATCTTTCATAATTTTGTTGGTACGATTGTTAAATATCGGAATCTCCGCCGAGTTTTCTATTGTGAAAGCTTTTTTAAATACATTATTCAAAATTTTTGCTTTCTCTACGCTAGTTTCTGATAATTCCCAATTTTCCTTAATCAACGACGGCATGTCCTTAGGAGAGCCTCTTATTAAGTTGACATATGTCCAGAACTTTTTTTGATTAGTAATCAGATCTTTGGATAAATTTCTGACTTTGAATTCCTTAAACGCATCAGGCATTGCCTTCCGCTCACAACTGGACTAATTTAGCGCGATTAGACGAGTCCCCCGGTTTCCTTACCATGGCATGTAAACGCCTTTGCCTCCTGAGCAAACCTTTCACTTCCCTATTGAACCATGGGAAGTTCTTACTAATCTTAATAAACTTCTTGGGAACAAATTGATTTAAGCCGGTCCATATTATTTTTTTAAAATCAAACTTCTGAACATCCAGGAATTTTCAGAAGAATGTTGCTGAATTCCTCAAGTGACATGTCATTCCCATCTTCTCCTGTCTCTTCCCTTACCTTTTCTTGAGGTTCTTTTTTCTTTTTCTCCTTTTCCTTCTCTTCTTCAGTAGATATGCCTTTCAACTTGTTCCACGCACGTCTTAATGTGACTGCCTTAAGTGATTCGGATAGTCGGAGTTCGGATGATTGGAGTTCTACTGTACAAGATACTAAAGTTAAGAATTCACTAACACAGTAAAACAGAATTTACAGCTGCTTTAATTGTTTTGTTTAATAACTTCACTGTTGAAAACTTTAAAATAAAAAACAATGGCAAAGGACGATCAGAAAGTTTTAGATTTCTAAGAAACTTGAAACTACCGACACGCTTAAAGAATTATTGTTACATTGCAGTTACAGTAAATATACAACAACGAAGTCAGTGTCCAGTTGGTGACGATGATACTGTGGCGACAAAACAACAACAAATACAAGGTGTAAGGATTAAACTCATTGCACCTAGTTCTCTGTTAGTGGAATTCCCAAACATAACAAGTGCAAAAGATATAAAGATAAAGCTTCTGTAAAATAGACCTCTATTTGCAAAAAAGTTTGTTTGGATAACTTATGTTCCACTGTATTCTAGATAATTGATGCTAACTTAATTTCATCCAAAAACTGAACACTTAAAAAAATTCTTTAGCTTTTATAGTGCTCTTAAATCCTTTACCATAAAGCATTTTAATACTAGATTTGTGTCAGAAAATGTATAATTTGCTATGTATTGGATAATGATGATAATGAAACTGCCATTAGGCAATGAAAATATTGTTATTATGTGTATAAGCTTGGTGAATATCTTTGAAAAAGAGTTTCAGAGATACTTTTTGGCAGTAAGGAGACATCTGAAGAGTTGGTTTTTGTTTTGTTGGAATTTGTATATTGTAAAATACAGTAAATAAAACTATAAACACACACACACATATATATCAGTAACAATGGAGTGAAAGAACTGCCATAAGGCGATTATTGATTGCAATCCAGCAATGCGAGATCCCACAATCCCACAGGAAACCGCATCATTTGGCAGTCTGGCGGAGCCCACACAAAATTAAGCAGATCTGCAACCCGCAAAATTGGGTGAAAACTTGTTTTAAACTACATCACTTGACCTCCCCTTCAACACTTTCTGGCCAGACTTGGTCTCTGCCAGTTTTATTGCCTCGTTTGCCTGTAACCTTCAAGCTGACATTTGACATGCACCAACAAATGTGTGTTTATGTCATCATCTGTGATTTGTAAGTAAACAGATTCGCTTCCATATTTTTATATAAACTCATGTTTTTTTTGTCGTATGCTTTATTATAATTTGAGTTATTGTAACGGAACCACTTTGTGTTTCTTTGTATGAAAGATTACGAGGTTTTGAAATATTGGCACTGGTCAGTGACGTCATTAGCACAATGTCTGTGGCCACGGAAGTGCGAACCCCGGAGGGCGCATGGAGTGCTCTGTGGTAGGCACAAGGCGGGCAGTTGGTCGCCGAATGTGGAGTAGGGCAGTTGGTGAAGAAGCGAAGTCTGAGTTCAAGAGATGTATCTGCGTGAATATATCTAAAATTGTACAAATAGGTGAGCTATTACAACTGGAACCTGTAACTTTGCGATCATCGAAATCTGATAAACATATTTGTAAAGTTGGTGGTGTTGGAGGAATGCATAAAGAAATAATTAAAATAGTTTTCGTGAAATGACTGCAATAATTTATTTCGTAATTATATTTAGCACTTCTGAATATTCTCAGTTGGAAACTGAGTGGCAGCCATTCTAGTGAATCATCTTTAAAAGGAACTTGCGGTAAGAATTTATACCATACACATAATTTTTCAGTGAGTGAGTTTTAAAGTAAAAACATTGTGATAGCTGGTGTGAGTGGACGACCCACGAAACCACAACATTATGACATCCTATTGCAAAATTAGCTCCCAGATATATAAACAAAAAGATACAATTGGGATTGTTTCAGAGAAGGAAGTAGAAATAAAACAAAAAGAAAGTTTAACTATTGACAGCTATTTCATAAAGGAAAAATCTATGGAACAAATAGTTTCCAGAATGCTTTGTAAAAATGCTTTTACCATAAATTGTTTCTGTATTTCATCAGATTTGAGATATCTGTTTTTAAAAAGTGTATTTCAACTTTCTAATTCTGCTAATACTGTAAGATCTATGGTCACAAATTTTTGAAATACTGTAAAACTTGACTGTTCAGTTTGAATATCTGAAGAAACAATAACAAATATTTTCATTGAATTTTGATGAGTGGACTTCTAAAAAAAAAAAAATCAACGATATTTGAAAGATTTTATTCACTGCAAAGAAACACATTTTAATCTTGGCTTGCTTAGAATTCTCAGTTCTTGCAGTTTAGTCAAATGGCTGAGAAGATTTGGTCTCTATCTCTAAACTCATGTCACTGGTTTAAGATCTGATGAAACAAGTGTCGTGGCAAAAGTTGATGAACTTTTGCCTTGGTACTTACAATAGTGCTTTTACACACACAGTACACAATCGGCTGTTGACGTATTATTTATGTCGGGACCAACCAGCTAGTGGCACATTCGGAGCATGCCAGCAATCTACCAGAGGGCACGGCAGATGCAGCTAGCAGCATGCCAGTGCCACAGTGACTGCAGAGGGACCTACGAGGGGTCTACTTAACCGCAGCACTCTATTAACCTTTGCTCTATTACTTGTTATTGTGTACCATATATTATGAGACCAAGGCTACAATAAATTGCATCACTGTATGAGCAGTGTACTTTCTGGTGTTGTCTACTGTTAGAGGGATACCTCAGCATTCCTACGCCCATGAGCTGACCACGCAGTGTGGGCACCCCATTCTGTCGTGATCAGAATCCTGATGCACTTGCATCCAATTCGACATATGTATAAAAACCTGTTAAAAGAGAAGTTCAGTGCACAAAAACAATGAAGACTGACTCAGAAATAGATGACGAAGAGCTGGATGGGACAATTGAAACACAAAGTATGACCGTAACACTGGAGCATCGCTACTTAAGTGGTACCGATATATAAGGATCTCAGAAAGGGCAGAAAGTCATCAAGCTTATCAAAAAGTCTTTTTATTTGTGATCATTTCAATGAAACCAATGATCAAGGAGGCAGAAACGGCTCTCTCGGCCACTGGCTATATACGTAGTTCTTTCCAAATAAAGTTTTTTTTTTTTTTTTGACAGCTTTGTAGATGGATTATTTTTCAAACTGATGTGGTTTACTGTACGGCATATATTTCGATCTAAATATTTAACATATTTGGTTATTTGCTTTATAAATAGAATCCAATTTAAAAGTTCAAAAGTGCAAAATATATTTAAGGTTAAATTAATGTTATTTGCTAGTTAAAATATTTTTAACTATTGATTTCTATTAAATAACATTAAAGTTGAATTATTAATTCAATAAATGGACTTTATTATTTAATTTGATAACACTTTCAAAACTGTGCTGGCTCCTGCAGGATAACCAATCCCACAATCCGCAAATGCGGGATTTAAAACACTGCAGCATTACAATCCTTAGAGGAAATATTTATGTGGAAAGGAAAGATAAATTATACCAAACACTTGTCAAAGTTGAAGGGAGGAGGGCAGCAGCAACATGAAATAATATACAAACCCAAAAAACTCAATATTTTGGGGTTAAACCTTTGTTAAGTAGAAAGAAAAATGAACATTCGGCATGTGGCTGTGTTGACTGTGAGGCTTGAATGAACTCAGCCACCTGTTTCTTTCTACTTGACAAAGAGTTAACGCCGAAATATTGTGTTTGTATATTATTTTGTGTTGCTGCTGCCCTCCTCCCTTCAACTTTGTTGAGTGTTGGGTATAATTCATCTTTCCATATATATATATGATAACAATGAATATATATATATATGAATAACACGACGGCCGTCATTGTGTAAGTGTGTGGCTACACCTTGTGTCTCACTTTTAACAAGAATCAGGTTAATCGCCAAAATATTGCACATTTCTTGTGTTTGTTCTTTTTTATGTTCATCATTCCCCGCTGCCTACATCTGTGGTAAGTGTTGGATTGTATTTCCCTATTCTTCCTTAGTTTTATTGTCTTAAAGCATTTTCCTGCTCATTATTTTTATTATTATATATGCATGGAGTATTCCGAAAGTAATGCAATTGAAATTCCCGTGCCACTCCTATTGGTCAGAGTGGGATCGCTAAGCTTTGGCATGAAACTGGTCTCAGTGCTCTCCAAGTTGTGGAAGCGGCAAGACGTCAGTTACGGAGAACGTCTGCGCGCTGACCGTGTCACGAAAAAAATGGAATCGATGATCAACCAACATTACGCAATTAAATTTTGTGCTAAACTGAAAAAATCTCTTGAAGAGACTAACAAAATGATTCGTGAGGCTTACGGAGACTCTGCTCTGTCCTACTCACAAGTTTCGAGGAGGTTAAAGGCCTTTAAGGAGGGCCGGGAAGAAGTTCACGATGAACAACGCTCTGGGCGGCCGTCTACCAGCAAAACCTACAACAATTGTTGGACTCTGACCATTGATTGAGTATCAAGATGGTTGCCAATGAACTGAACTACTGTTGTGTTTCGCATTGTTACTGAAGATTTAGCAATAAGGAAAGTGTGCACCAAGCTTGTCTCCAAGGTGTTATCAGATGACCAAAAGACCAAGCAAGCAGAAATTTAAAGTGAACTTTTGCAACATGTTGAAATTGAACCTCATTATTTGGACAACGTCATCACTGGTCATGAAATCTGTTTTTTTTTAATATCATCCAAAACAAAATGCCAAAGCTGTGAGTGGCACACCGACCAGTCCCCCCAAGCCCAAAAGGGCAAGAATGAGCAAATCAAAAGTGAAAACAATGCTCTGTATTTTTCGATAGCAAAGGAGTGGTCCATAAGGAGTTTGTTCCTCAACGACAGACAGTTAACACTGCCCATTACGTGGATGTGCTGGAAACTCTCTGAAAAAGGGTCATCAGGACGAGGAAAGACATCTCCGCTACCTGGGAACTCCAGCATGACAATGCGCTACGAGTCCGCGAGTTCCTGGCAAACGCCAGTTGTCAACACTGCCCACTGGCAGAGGAAGGCAAACACTTACCATCACAAAGGGTGCAGCAAAATGGAAACAAAACAAAAAAATCACAAATATATAAAATTTTGATGAAAATTCTCTTTCTGCCTCTTCTGCTGAAGAAGGGCTTTGCCCCTAAAGTTTTATATTTGTACACGTTTTTTTATGTCTGCTGTCGGTCTTCCTCTTTAACCCTAATCATATTACACAACATGTACTATGCAACAAATTACATATTTTTTAAGTACATCATGAAATCTGTCACTAAAAAAAAGAGTTTAAGAGTCCTATGAATGAGTTTAAGAGTCTTAAAAATGCGCGAATATATATATATTTTAAAAAAATAAGTGGGAGTTTGCTATTTAAGATGAAAGCCTATGTCAAATTGTACACATACCTTAATATTTATGTTTGCTTATGGCTTTATGCCTCATTAACATTGAAGTCATAAGAGGTGGGAGAGGATTGGTGGCAGGGAACGAAACGAATTCGGCCTTATGAAGGAACCAGTGATTTGGGAAAACTCTGGAAAACTGGATGGGGATTCAAACCCATGTCCTCCAGAATGTGAGAACAGAGCTTTACCACTTACTCACCTTGGTCGGTGCCCTAATACATAATTTTATCATCATCTACAATATGCAATTACAAGGTGTCCACAAAAGGAGTCCCTGATTTCAAAATGTAAAATCTTGAAAGCAAAGATCGACAGAAGAATGCAACAAACAGTACTTTTACTGTGAAAGATGGAAGAATTTCATACAGAAGTTTTGAAGCGGCTTCCCGCTGCATGGTGGTTAAAGCAGAGGCCATCCCTGCTGTTCACACGACGCGACTTTTGGAGCAGCGGCCAAGCGGTGGCCACTGCACAGTCACCGACCCAACAGACATGACAAATGTCGATTTGGCTAGCATAACTCAATTCTTTGTAAAAAAAATAAAAAAAATAAATAAAATAAAATAAAAAGAAAGAAGGATATTGAAGGTGAGAGTGAAATGCTTTAGGTGTTACTGTACAGAAGGTGGAACAGGAAAGTAAAAAACTGCCGATATCTGTGTTTCGGAATCAATTTCATTGATTTTTCCTAGTAAAATGAAAAATCTGAGATCACTAGTCATAAAAAATATGATTGCCACATTTCTCGGAACCAATCAGACACTCAAATTGTATTTTATGGTTCAAAAGTACAGATAAAGATAAAAGTTAAGATAAAGTTACAGCGCTGCACCAATAAAAAAAATATTAAATTTCGAAGTCTAAAAAGTGTATTACTAAAAGAATATGAAATCAGGAAATAAAATTGAATTTGAATTTTCACTATTTCTTCAAAGTGAATGTATTTTACGTGATTTACATTTGAACACTAAAATGTAATGATACAAAAAAAAAAATGAAAGAAACCCTCAATTTCTGATTCATCTGCTTTACTCCGCCATGTTACCACACCACCTCCACGCCACAATTTCAAAACAGATAAAGCCACATGTAAGTCGCCAAGAAACCATGCGGCTTGCTTTGCACGGCGTCACCGGTTTTGCCACATTGAATTACATTGGACCGTGCGTCAAATCGAGCGCCACGCGACAGAAACTGGCTTGTCTGTTTTAGACCTAAATCAACAGCTAATTTATGGCCCTGTCCTCCTTTTCACATAATACTCCTAAATCTTCCCTTTGCTTATGAGGGCCTTATTTCCATTTACCTATTTGTCAACAATTACACAAAAGCAAATCATGTCCTCTAATGTAAAGGATACATCAAAAAAATCTGAGTGTATGAATTTTGTTTCTGCACACAAAATTAGTGCAGAAACACAATTTAACACACTCAAAATTAGCTATCTCAAGTACTAATATATTTAAAAAACGTATAAAAGTTGTATCTGCACATTTCAAAAAGTGTAACTGCAATGTATATATCTAATAAGAAATAGGCCAAAACTGTAAAATCTTGGAATTTTTGTATGCACGTGTATGGGTAAAGTAAAAATAAACCAACTAATTTCAAAGAAACTCTACCTGTTGGTCATGTTCAATGTAGTTTCAACAAGCTGAGAAATAAAGAACAGGGTCAGAAAATTTTGATTTATCCATAGTAGAAACTATTCATTTAATATTGCCTGGTGCCAATCATTTCTTCTTAATGTAAGGAAAGTCCATCATGTCAGTACAACTACCTTAGACATAATTCATTTAAACATTAATTATTAAAATTCTTGGCCAAGTATGTTTGTACACTGCATTTTTTGTTGTAAAACCCTTTTTTTTATTGATTCATCACATTATTCATAACAAATGTCAATAAATTAATTACAACAATACATAAAAGTTGAAGGAAAAGAGGCCAAGAGGTTCTATTGTCAACATGGACAAAGTTATGGCTAAAACCTAGTCTCCCTCCTTTTTAAACCCAAGCACATCTTCTACAGCTCTTTACTGAAATAGAATAAATGCAAATGACTTATTTTCTCTTTAAGAAGAAATTATACTAACTGGAGGTCTGAAGCAATGGACAAGATTATTTGTAAAATTCTTATGACATTATGCTGTATTATTTTTATTTGTACTAACTTGGGAACCATCAGACTTGTTAAGAATGGAGTTCGATCTCCTTCATATATGTTGAAGGGTACACACCATATATGTCCGTGGGATAGTCGTTTCTCAAAATGCGCCCTAGTTTTTGAGATATTCGCATGCAAATAAACAAAAAAATTCTAAATGTCAGATATAGTAAATTATTGTCAGACTTTATCAATTGGCAGTGTGGTTTCTGTGGTAGGGTGTTAGCTTGATAATTTTCTGACCCAAGTTCAAATCCCCGCAGAATCAAATATTTTTATTTATTTTTATCTTCAAAAATTGTCAAGCTTGATCTTTTTATTTTGTTAAAACTTCATTTACATACTTTTATTGAGTGAAATATTTAAGACAAATCATATAACCTACAATTCAACGTCATTTTTTCACTTGAAATTCTTTTCTCCGTAATGAATTCGCGGGTATACCGACAAATTGTCTTTTCACAACACAAATCGACCACACACCCTTGAAAACATCATTGCAATCATACGTCAGGAATGTATCCATTCTTACATTATTTTTTCACCTTTTGTTAATAAGTTGTTTCGGTGCGTTTTCAATTGAAATAGTTACTATCATGTTATTTATTTTATATTTGTCGTTTCTTTACTTGTATATCATCAAAAGGTATTTTAAACGAAATGTAGCATTGGGAAGATAGTTTTGTCTTTCTTTCTTCTACACTAAATTCGTTTCAAGAACGGGTGTGTGTAAATGGTTGAAAATAAAATAGTAAGCCTATCCATGACTAATGCTTATAAACATTGCAAAATTCTTGTGTCAGATTCCAGTTTACTAGCAGATTCGCCTCCTGATTTAATTTCATATTAGGAAGCCATTGTTGATATATGGGCCGAAATTATGTTTGGTGTATCTGTTATAAACAATGTTATTTGTTTTAAATTTAATTTACGCAATGAAAGTGTATAAATGCAGCTTTAACAAAATAAATAAGTCAAGCTTTACAATTTTTGAAGATAAAAAACTCGGAGTCAGAAAATTACGAAACTAACACCCTGTTGCATAGACCATGCTGTCACTTGAGTAAAAGAGTAAATAATTTACTAAATACCCGACATTTAGAATTTTTTGTTTATTTGCATGCGAATATCTCAAAAACTAGAGCGCATTTTGAGAAAAGACTATACCACAGACATATATGCTGTGTACCCTTCAACATATATGAAGGAGATCGAAATCCGTCCTCAACATGTCTGATGGTCTCCAAGTAAGTGAAATATGCTTACATTTTACTAATCGTACTCAACAACCCTATATGACTCACCAGCCTCTCGTTCATGCTCTTTCATTTGTTCTATTCTCTCCTTTTTTGGTATACGGAAAACTTCTTTCAAGCAACTCCATTCAGCTAGAAGCTTTGTTGCCAGTTTTTCAAACATAATGGACTTATCCAAACCATTTTCTTTCAAAAAATCTTCTGACTGACTGTTCTTTTCTGGGGCTTCACCAAATCCTTCATCATCTGATTCACTGCTTCTCTTCATCAAGTCATCAGTGACTGGTAACTCTTGAGCATGATCAACTACTTGCTTTTCACTTTCAATATCTTGGATTGACTCATCATCCTCAATGCCTGGAAGTACCCCACCAAATCCAGGTTTTATATTGTTACATTGACTGAAACTCTGTTTCACACTGTCTATACTGTTACTTGGTCTGATTTCTTGATCACTGATGGATTCCTCTTCAACAGACAGCCTATAAAGTTAAAAACTGTTAGAAAATCATTCTGCACAAATTCCAAAACAACTCAAATTATAAAAAAAAAAAAAGAAATAAAGGGAAAAAAATGACATAATAAAGGATGACATACTAAAAATCATACTTGCTAAAACATATTAATGTTGCCCAGAACTTGAAAGATAGGTTGATAGTGAAGTTAAAATGACTTGCAAAGAATTTGTCAATAAGAAGTTGAGAAATATTAGGTATTATTAATACTCAGAGCTTATGACTAAATTATATTTTTAAACTCAATTGAGTAGATGTCTGAGATGGTAAATATAAGAAATTTAATCAATTAAATTCTTCATCATTTTGAAATGCATACTACTCTACTCTCACCTTCCTTTCTTTGGAACAATTTCACATAAATTTTCCTCCATCTCATTTTCACAAGTTAAACTGCTCGAGTGTTGTATTACTTCTCGCCACCTTTCCACCATAAATAATACTTTACTGTCTTGAAGCATTGTTTTATTTGGTATTGGAAGTTCTGCTAATGTCTGAAGAATCTATAAGAATGAAGCACATATTTACGACACATAGTTTAACATCCATGTAAGAATTTGAATTAAGTGGACAGTACAGGAGTTGATAACCATATCTGAAGACGAAAAGAAGGACTTGAACAAACATATAAAAATTAATACTTTTTAATCTTAAGAAACACATATACAAAAAATACTATTTTTTAATCTTAAGAAACAAACACCCATCAACAAACAACTGAATCAGTTAACTGCAATTTTCTGAAAGTGGAACTAACGTATAGAATACTTTTTATCATTTATTATTTAAGGGTAAAAAATTTAGACTTAAAAAGTGAATACTCTTTTTTATCTTCCATCAGCAGACTATCAACAGTGAAAAATTGGCTTGTTCACATATACCAACTCCCAACAAACTTTAATTCATTTTACTTGTAGTGACACTCACTATGTCATGGAGCAGGAAATTGCCTACCACCCTCATCTCCGCCCACAAGGCATTACATATCCCACTTCACATTGGTAGCAAAGAAAAAAATAAAATGATGAAATAACTTACTTCCATTTTCAGTGAACTTTCATTATTAGATGAAGCATCTACCATCCAGCTCCATATCAGCCTCAAACCGTGATAATCAAGAAACAATCTTCGGCAGGCTGGCTCTCCTTCTCTTATTAGTTTTAACAACTGTATTCGAGAGTCACTGTCTTCAGCACGTACCATTAGGCGACACATGGTGAGTGTGTGTGTTCTATTCTTCAAACCAGAAATACTCAGTTTTTCTATTTCTTCTTCAAGCTGTCAAGAAGGAAATTTACAATACAGCCAGATCTAACAAACATGAATGATAAAGCTATAACTTCCAAACACTTATTTGATTTTTCAACATTTTATTAGAATGACATATTCACTTATTATTATATATAATCCAAATGAATACTGAGCTCTATAACAAACATCACAAAAGAATCTTTTTACAAAACCACTACTGTCCCCTTCAAAAATAAAAATTAACGAAACATTCCTGTTAATTGAACATATTAACTAAATTATTATTTATGCTCTATTATTATTATCATTCTTACTAATGCTTATTATTCTTTTTATTATATCTTTATTTATTGATGCTGTTTGAAGTCTGCACCAAAGAAGAAATCCCCTGCTGCAAAAAATTTAAAATTCTAACCTTGTACTACAAACTTGAATGAAGATCTTAATTTCTGCGAGCTGTTACCAGATATTTAGATTTAATCACTTTCAACATTTTGTATACTGAAAAGAGTATCATCTCGTACCACCAGATTTCAGCAAGACAAATGCAGACCCACATGATAGGGCTCACATCATTATCTGCAGTCTAGATTTTTTTTTTTTTTTTGTTACAGTTTGTCTCAATATCCTGTCTTTAATTTCTTAATTGAATCCGGTGGTGTGTTCGGGTAAACTGACATTCTGCTACTCTTTTTAAGTAGACATTTTGACTGAGGTTAATATAAACTGAAAATAATTAAGAGTATTACGTTTATTTATTTGGAATATTCTATCTATAAGATGGAAAATATTATAATTTTTTTAAAATAATATTTTGTTTGGCACTGATCAATTCAAATGAAATATATTCATAAGGCTGCCCCGATGGCTCAGATCATTGCAGTAACATAATGGTGCTTAATGTTTACAACAAGGACAGCTGGTTTGAGCTTCTGTGGTATAAAGAATTTTCACTCTCTGATACTGGACCATCAGGATAGGGAAGGTACACAAGGCCTAATCAGCATTGATATGAATGTCTTTCCAAACCTCTCTGCAGTGCTTACTGATTAGCAGTGAGTTTAAAAGGTGCCTATGCATAAAGAAACCCATATCTCTTGGATATAGGTAAAAATGACATTAATAATACACACTGAACAAATTGACAGTATTTTTAATACAATCTACTGATAGGAGTGTTTCATAAACTTCATGCTTTACTTGGTAGAGCTTTTGTAAGTAGATTGATGTGGGTGTTTCTGATTTTGTTATTCTTAAAAAGTTAAATTTTTTGCTTTATAATCAATTTTACATGCACATTACACTGTAATTATCTTAGTTTTTTTTTAAGAAATGCTATCAACAGTCTGGATTTTCGGAGTAACTGGTATAAGTGTATAACAGTACCCTTTTTTTAAATTGAGTTTACAAACAAGTACTGAACTAACTGAAACAAATTTTCAATTACACCATTCCAACAATAATTGCCATAAATTTAAATAAACAATGTACATAAATAAAAATTACTCTTTGTTTTTGTTGTAATTATAAAAAGGAGTATGGGACCAAATGTGATGAAATAGAAATGGAACCCAAAAACGATTCATGCAAATCGTTAGCTTAGTTTCAGAACAATCAGTGGAGATTACTTTAAAATAATTAAAGAAAATACATACGAATAAAACTGAGGCTTCCACCCTTTTTTCCAGTCCAACATGAATGATCGTGTTGTTTCAGATAACTTGGTGTACATGTATATAAAAAAAAAAAATTATTTTTTTGTTTCAATTTATTAATAAGTACTGAACCTGAACCAAGAGTTTTGTCTTTAAAATAAAACAGATTCCTGAAAATTTGGTGTATATAAATGAAAAGCACTAATTTTTGGGTTATAAAAAGAAGTGCTAGGCCAAATGTGAAAAAAATTTAAATGGTAGCAACTTTAGTGCAATTTTTTTCACCTAAAAAGAATTCACACAAATCACTAGTGTTGTTTTAGAGTAATTGGTGTGCAAACAATTTTTTTAGTGTCAAATTGTGAACCATTACCGGCAAAAAACAATACTAATAATAATATATCTACTTCCAACCATTTTCCCTCTTTTTATATGGGGTCTACTTTTACTATGTGACAACTCTACTTGCCAGCTTGTACAAGAGCCTCTTAACTGGCTGTTTGGGATAGTGCAAGTATCGTCGCTCTATGTGGTTAGTGTTATAAGTTTGTGAAATGTGTGGTTACTGTGACAGGAATTAGGGACCATCCCAGAAATCACCTAGAATGGTTACGGAATGTCACCTAAACACCATAATCAAGATGGCTTCTATGTCAGGCCTCAAGTGTGTACCTGGACCCACAGGGTGTCCACCATGAACCTCACACATCTGAAATTGCTCTATGTTTCATACTGCTTAAGGCAAAAAGAAAATAATGCATGCAAGGTCAAGAGTAACTCACCAAGTTTTATTAAAAAAATCAGTACACCTCTACATGAGATCCTCTTGTTGCATGAAGAACATTTAGCCTGAATTCAAGTTCCTGCCAGGTTTTCTATATATCATCTCGGGCATAATGGAAGTGACAGCATCTCGTATGCGGCCGCGAAGCTCTTCAAGATCACGGATTTTGTGGCCTGTGTACACTTTGTCCTTCACATATCCCCACAAGAAGTCTAGAGGGGTAATATCCGGTGATCGAGGCAGCCAACTTGTCGGTCCACCACGCCCAATCCAGCAATTGGGAAATGGGTGTCGAGAACTTCTAGAACTATCAGGCTCCAATGCAGAGGGGCGCCGTCCTGCTGACAGATGACGTTCCGCTGCAAATGCATTAACTGAGGCACAACAAATTGTTCCAACAGGTTGAGGTACGTACTGCCCACAATTGTTTTTTCCACAAATAAAAAGCGACCAATGATCAAATTGTGCATCAATCCACAATTCCGCATCACACATTTAATTTCGGGCTGTTACGAATGTGTTCCACAATGCAGTGTGGGTTTTGTGATCCCCAAATACGTGCATTGTGAGTGTTAACTTTGCTCAATAAATGAAATGTGGCCTCTTCAGAGAAAGCAATGAGAGTTAAAAATGTTGGGTCTTTATCAATGTGAAGTAACATGTCGATAGCAAAGGCCTGCCTTACATCATCGTCATCTGTTTCAGTTCATGAAGCAACTGCAATTTTTATGGATGAAACCGAAGAGAGTGACGCAGTACTATATGAACCGTGGACTTCGGCATCTGCAGTTCTCGTGCCGCTTGTCGAATGGACATGTGTGAACTTTGTTCAAATGTCTGTCTCACTGCTGCTGCGTGCTCCTCTGATATGCGCTCATTATCACCAACAAGCAATATCTTCACACTTCCCATTGCCAAAAAGCACTGTTTCCATTTCTTAATCGTGTTCAGTGATGGTGGGTCCTTCTTGAAGATGCGGCAAAAGTTGTGTTGCACTTGAATCTCTGAATCTGTTTCCGTGTATCACCAAATAATTTGTGCTCGCTCTTGCGGTGATGTAATTTTCAGTTAAGCTACTCCAGCGCCACCTACAATCTCTTGTGCGGGTTTTCAAAAATAGTTAACAGAACTTCCACAGTTTCTCTACATATTGCAATGCATATTACCAACTTACTTACATTCGTTGATTTTTGGCAGCCAAACGAAAGGTGTCAGATTAATGGTGGACACCCTGTATTTCTAGTATCTGAATCCCGTATTCACACAGCCAAATGAAATCGATTATACTCACATCCATGTCATCCAGATCCCTCTTCTTCTCTTCTCTTTTCTTTTTAAGTTCTTTTTCCTTCCTCTCCTTTCTGTCACGCTTTTCTTTTTCTGGATCTTCACCAATCCAACCACGGCAATTTGCAGAATCACATAAGCATTTCTGAGCCTCCTTTCTGAACAAAGAAACATTTAAATTCAATTTTAAAGCAAAATTTACTGTAATAATCTATCAGTCATTGAGGGGAAACCATCATACATACAAACTTCTGCCTTTACATATGTTAAATCTACACTTCATTGTTTTTGTTCGATACTACAATTAAGATGCATTTGCTCACCCATAACGTTGGAACTGGTAGTCGAATGTTATTTCTTCTCCAGCTGATATGTTCCTCTTGCTAAAAAATCCTATCCTAAGCTCCCCATTAACAGTCCACTGGAAACAAGAAATAAAACATGTCAGCAAAAAAATGAATATATTTTCTCTGTTGCAATCATTTCCAAACCTGCTACACCATGGTGCAGGGCTGCGTATATAGGAAGAAAACTAATGATTCTGGCATTCACAATTATTAAAAACTTTCAATTACAAATTAAAAACAGGATCTTTTTTATAAAAATAGTGCTTTATAGCTTGTTGTGTTATTAGAGCTTGGAGAGGACGGGTAGGAATGGTGAGGGGAGAGGGAACCAAGAAACAAGAAGGAATTTTTACACAGCATTCTGAAGGAATGATTTCAGAAAATAAGCAACACTGAAATCTATATGGCTGGACCAGGTATCAAACCTGGATCCTCCCATGCTAGCCCTGAAAAACTCTACACATAAAGTAAATTTTTTTTTTTTTTTTTTTTTTTTTTTTAAACAGTTTAACGTCCCTTTTTAACAACGTGGTCTTTAGAGACGGGAAAGGATGGGGGCAAGGAATGGGAAGGAATTCGGCCATGGCCTTTTGAAGGAAGCATCCCGGCATTCACCTGGAGTGATTTGGGGAAACCATGGAAAACCCAAATCTGGATGCCCGGACCGGGATTCAAACCGCCGTCCTCCCGAATGCGAGGCCAGAACGCTATCCGTTACACCACCACGCTCGGTATAAAGTAAATATTGAGCAGAAAATTTCCTGTTGAATGTTTACTTCATTAACACAGTTGAAAACATTACTTTATTTTCCAGGTTCTGAGTAAAACACAATTGAGATAGATGAACCACCTATCCATGTAATATATGACTTTCTGATAATAATAGAGATTATGGTTCTTGCAAAATTCAATTTCGCTTCATAAACGTACACAGAAACCTATTAAAATAATATGAATTTACCTCTCTTATAATTCTGAAATATAAGGAAACCAGGGAAAATCACTCACCACAGATGAAGTCAGGTGGGCCAGACAAACACAATATTTCGACGAATAATCTTACTCATGTTGGAGGCAAGAAAGGGGAAAGATGTGTTAGTTTCAGATCTGCAATATGAATGAGCCAGGATGAACCAACAGTGAAGGGTGGGGATTGCATTGGCTGCGGGGAGAAAGTTGACTAACAATAATTGTGGAAAGTATAATCTCAGTTGAAGTGAAATAAATAAAATTTCCAAAAATATATTTTCAATCTTTTTTTTTTTCTGGTAGTCCGAGATATGGTCAACTTTCTCCCCACACCACCATTGCAGTCCTCACCCTTCCCTTTTGGTTTATATGTGCTCGTTCATGTGGTACTCATCTTTCCCCTTGCCAAATGTCTCCCTTCAACATTAGTAAGGCTATAAACCGAAATATTGTAAAGTGTGTTTGTACGGGTCCTCCTGCCTTCATCTGTGGTAAGTGACATGTTATTTTCATACCGTTCCTTATTTTCATTGCCCAACAGCAGTTTCACTGTCACCATTATCCAAATATACAACTATAAAATTTTCTCTTCACATATGACAATAAAAATGTAATCAACCTTTTCTACTAACTTCAGACTTTTCAATAACAGAGCTATTAATGGACGTAGCATTTATTAAGGACATATCTTAGTAACTGTTATCTTTTCTTAGTAAGAGGAAAGTACAGAAAACCATTTGAACCGTAACAGTTTATCCTAGAGTATCAGATCATTTTGTGTAGTTTAGTTCTTGTTTTGTCTTTTCAAAAATTACCTGTTTATTCTTTATTCGGCTTCCAATCTCATGTGAAAAATTTAGATCTAGAAACACGCTGCAGTCACAAGATAATGGCAGCACCTATATGGAAACGTCTGGAAAAAGATAACAATTAACAGTTCTTCTTACACCACGTAAATAATGTGCTCCAAAAGGCAGATACTACTCGAATCTAAATTGTGACAAGTTAACAAATTTTATACTTAAACAATTGACTTCAGCATCTACTAAAGAGGAATACATAGTTAGGCCTGTTTCTTTGGTACTTACAGTGCATTCTATTTTCATTTTGGCAAATTATTTAATACTATAGTTAAAAGAGAGTAAACATGTAATTTTTGAAAAGATGAAGCAAGAAATTAACTATACAAAATCATCTGATACTCTACAGTAAACATTTACCACTCCACAATTTTGGTTTTTGTTATTTTAAAGACATCATGACAAAAAGGTCATGTGTCCTTCTAATGTTTTGATATTTAAAGATTAATATTTTTGCATTCATTTACAAATTATTAAAAGGAAAATAAGAAAAGGAAATAAATTATTGCTTACCATTAAAGATGGCAGTAAAGTATTGACACACACAAAATAAGACACAAACACACATAAAACATTGAACTTGCGGAGTTTCTTAACCTTTCTTAGCAGTAGAATGGCACATACCAGTGGGTATCAATGGCTAATTGTTGAACATTGATAAAAGATGGATTCTTGAGGTGAGGACTATCACAGTAAATGAGCAACCACCTAAATCTATAATTGAGATGGCCACTGCATTATTAGCAGGATCTGACCATGTGATTACATCACTGCAAGAAAACATGACAGAACCCTAAAATGCTAAGAAAATTGCTTCGCTTATTGAAAATAGTCAATTAAACAGAATAATCTTTCAACAGAAAAACTGCCAGAGATGTTAAGACAGAGTAAAATTAGGTACTATATACCTATACCTCGGAGGTGTAGGACATTACGCCACATTTCTCCAACTTTCCTTGACTATTTATTGAATTTTTTAAAACAAAATTTTATAATTACTTTCTTTTTACAATGTGTTTAGTGTTATTTATGTTTTTTAGAGTTATCAGTCCACAGTAAATTTATGTTTATTTTTTTAACAATTTTTATGGACATAGTTGCTGTGTACCTCTCATAAGGCTGCTATGTTATATGAAATGGTGTTTCCGGATATTCAAGAGATAACCAATACTTAAGACATTACTAAGTGCATACAATTTATTTGAGAATATAGATGTTACAGTTACATAAATGTCGTAGTTATAAAAGTGTTATCACAGGTAAATCATCTAGATAGTCACTTGTGAAATTAACAAAAATTTGAGCGGCTTCCAGGCGGTATAAATAAGAAAAGAAAGGGAAATTAACCCACCACATACCAAAGTGGACGGCTGCGATGAGAGGTAACACTTATGCCGACAAACAACTACACAATATTTCAGCATCTGCCTTGTTCACTAGTAGAAAAATGGGCCATTAGGCTCAGTATGTGTGTACACAACGAACGTTACCTAACATACCTTGCTTCCACACTTCATTAGAGTCATTAAGTAAGCTATGCTCAAGATCATTAAGTAACATTCGTTTTGTTTTTCTACTAGTGAACAAGGAAGATGCTGAAATATTGTGTAGTTGTTTGTCAGCATAAGTGTTCCCTCTCATCGCAGCCGTCCACTTTGGTATGTGGTGGGTTAATTTTCCTTTCTTTTCTTATTTATATCTAGATAGTCACTTGTGGCTTTTATAGAAATCAAGGTAAACTGAAGGAACATAAAGCAGTAGTGGACTTAAATCATTATCCTTTGGTGGGAAAATGGTATTGGGTTTGCTGAGACTTGAATCGAATCTACTGGAATCATAACTCCTTTTCTGCAGAACCTCTTGGTTTTGACAATCGACATGGGTTTTCAAATAAAGCATGCCAACATTTTTCTATGGACTTATAATTGTACACAGGTTGATAGCAGAACTGGCTGTTTGTTAACATCCTTCTTCCTATTTACAATTTAGAGTGTGTTGAAGTTTATGAAATCTTCAAGTTCCATAATATAAACAGTGTAATGTTTGGATGTTTGTCTTACCAATTGCTGCCAGTCCCAAGGAGTTATGATAGCCAAATTATTGAGTTTCTTTCTATCAATGCATGAAGCGTCCATATGGGTGTGACCTATCAGTAAAACTTTTGCGTTATGGTCTTAATTTGAGGATACTGTACTTATGGATACATTTTTATTTTGGCCATAACAGTTGTCGAACCAAAGTTTGATTTCACTGCCAGGAATGCCATTATCTGCCCATTTCAAAATTGATGATGCAATTCATATCAACCATGGGCTCCTTTCGTTTTGTTCCACATAATACAGTTAACTGAGGAATATGATGCATTGTATACGGTAAAATTTAAGGTCAAAAGTTTCCTTTTATAGAAACTAATTCAGTTTTTTGTGAGTGGTAATGGTAAACATTTCTGCAGATCTCCAATTGATACTTTGTATTTTGATGTCTATAGTTTTTAAGTTGTATCTGATTTTTGATTCACTGAGATGTGCATGATCAGCCTTAATAGTCTTTTATTCTTGAGTCAGATTATTTTCAGTTTATCATATATCACAGATATATATTGCAGGTCATTTAATTGACAACTTGAACTGTTTTTCAAATATATCCGAGTACAGCCATTTTTAGCTCTTAATTTCGGATAAACATTTTTTTTAATGCAGTCATCTAGGTACGGTTAATACATTTTTTCTATGGTTACCTCTGTCAATCTTTTCTCAGTGTAGGGTAATGACTCTAATAATGTGAAAAAGATGAAATATATCTGTGGCACTTGCTATGGTTTTATCAGGGGTTCTCAAGTTGCCACCTGGGGCAAGCGTCTCGGTTTGACCTCCCCTAGATCTGGCACTTGTGACAGAACAGAAATATTTGCATAATAAAATTATATTTTTGATCTCTGAGAGTAGATAAAAAAAAACTAATAATATATATATACTCTTAGAGAGAAAAAGCAATGAGTTGTAAGTTGCTATGGAGATTAGGACTTGTGAGATGATAGTTATCAGAGTAGACTAGAAGATTGAATGCTCGAGAAAAACATTGCCTAAAAACGAACCTGCATCTTCTGAGAATAACCAATTCCATTGTAATTCCTAGTAGATCCGAAGATATAAAATAAACGATATATTATGGATCTAAAGAATTGAGTTATTCATAATTATAATTACAATCAAATCAACGACAAGAGACGCTAAAAGCGTTACACACTGCCTGAGGGTGCAGTCAGTTTATACTTTTATATTCACGTGAGTTAGGATCCATTTTGTTGAAAAATGAAAGTAAAAAACCTCAGACCATAAGCAAACTGGTTGAAATGAAATCTTCTCTTAGTTCATGAAAAACTCACCGGGCGTATACATCATCAATTACATCAAGCAATTTTTTTTAGAGGTATACAATTTCAAGTCCACATGGTGTTGTATTACTCTGAATAAAAATGGACTTGGCGTCCTTTTAAAAGCACGTAACTCCTCTTACAATTGCTCTAGGACATAATGTTCTATACTTCTGTGTAAAGCAAAAAAAGTTAAATATGTTACATTTCTTTGTAAGAAGATACCAATTCCGTCTGCTCACTGATAGCAGTAAAAAGAGGAACCTGACAAAAAGCATTTTTTTCCCTTGCAATAAATATTAATGAAGTTGTATGGTTCTTCATCCAGAGTCTGTATTACTTCAGTTGTCTAGGAAATGTAACATCAGTCTAACTGTTGTCAATCCTTCTTCGGTAATGCTACAGTCTAGTCTGTCGTACTGCTTTCCATATGGTCCTCGCTACGTGCAGTAATGCGTTACACTTTTTTTTTTTTTGCTCTAGTAGCAAAGCATAAACGTTAGTAATGTAGTACTGTTTAGTGGTTATCATAGATTATGTAAGAAATGTTTCCAAGACATTTCAGATAAATTGAACAAGGGAGGCCAAGTTGATAGTGTAGCACTAGATCTTTCTAAGGCATTTGACAGAGTGATCCATAAAATGGTTTTCAATAAATTGACTTTTTTTTTTTACTTGCTGGGTCAAGGAATTCTTAAAAGCCAGAAAGCAAAATATTAGAGTAGGAAACACATTATCAAAAGAGGTGGAAATAAATATAGGAGTGCCACAGGGTAGTGTATTGGGACAGTTGCTGTTCATTATTCTAATGAATGACTGTGTTAATGAGTTATGGTCAAAATCTAGGTATTTTGCAGATGGTATAATGGTATACAATAGGATCAAAACAGGTGAAGACTGAACAGCTGCAGGCTGACCTGGATAGTGTAAGGGACAAAACCACATACCGGGGTGAAGTATCGGTTTAATCACCTTAACTAACCTCCAACTTGCTTTAAGTTCTGACAAAATTTTCACTAATAAAACTGTATAACCATGTGTGTGCCTGGATAGATCAACTGTAATGCATTACAGTCGCCACTTTCCTTATTCCTTAGGAAAGAAAAGATTACTGTTCACTTCATGAAACCTTTTCAATATATTTCAAAGTCACATTTAAAAGTCACAATTACAGTTGAAATGGCTAAATCAGACTGAACATCTCTGAAAATCGCAATTTATGAATAGGAATAAATACCAGACTAAACCCCGTTAAATTCAGAATCAAAGTTTCATTGTTACTGTTTATACTTCACTCATACAAAAGCATTCTTTCATGGTTGCTGGTACAGCACATGGTGCTACAAACTGAGCGTCTTCCGGTAGCCAATGACCATTGACGGACACCAGTGCCACCGAACGGTTTTCTCGAAACTAACACATTGCCGGCCTCACGACATAAAATACAAGTCAAGACGGATTGCCTCCGCACGGTGTTATATACCTTTTGACACCTGCCTTCTGTAGTGTTTAGCCATACAAAATAGTCCGTCAAAATTTTGTTATTCCCAGTGTTCAGAATTTTACAGTGTATAGTATGTGGCATGTAGGTTTGTCGAGTTTATGATGACTTTAGCCCTAAACTTATCCAGTTTATTGTAAAAAATTTAAATGTGTGTGCGCAATAGTAACTAACTTCCTGAAAAATGTTGGTAAATCCCCTTGTTGGTACTTCATTTTCACAATTTTAGAAATTTCGGCTGAATTATAAATTATCGTGTTCAAACTCCTGTCATTTTGTTCTGTGATTGCTCCTGATTTAAAAACTGTAACTTTTATTATTATCGGTGGTGTATTATGGAAGTTATTAGCTTCACAAAAAACGGAGGTGAAAGCTATTCGGCAGACATGTTAAAAAAACTAATATCTTGTTAATTAATGTTAAAGTGCTGCTCATTACAAAAAAGTGTTTTCGTCTGAATTTTTCTTTTATTTTATTATACGTTTTAAAAGTTATTTTGTTCACAGTTTAATTTTGAAAGTTGTCACGTTTTTATTTACGACGTCATAACTTAAAAACTGATTTCATGTTCATCATACTGAGTGGAATGCTTTAAAAGTTTTATACGTTGTACCGTGTTCTTTACTATTACATAAAATTTATTTGCTACCTCGAGGAATTATCGAAAACGTGTTGTTATTTGGTGTTGGAAATGCAAGTGTGTTCAACGAAGTGTTTAAAATTGTTTTTACTCTGTTTATACTGTCTGAAACTATTGGTTTTTAGTGAATTTAGCTTCCTTTCGGATTATTATAAAAATACTTTACTGCATCGAAAAGTGTTGAGAATTAGTGACATAATCACGTAACCAAAATCGACTGTTTACAAGTTGGATAACTATGGATTTCACTGGTTCAGGTTAGTTTAAAGGTTATTTACTCTGATTAATTGTTTATTTTGGGCTTGTATTATGTGCTGAATTACTTTATTGCTTTTAAATCGCCGTATGTTCTGAGTTAGACTACAGTATCGGCATCTGCATGAATCATGTCTCCCATGTCCTGTAGTTCCGAGATGAATAATTTTACAATTTCTGGAAGGCTTACCCCCTCCCTTATGCCTTATAGCCAAGAAAAATAGAATTTAACCAAATTCTAAGGTGCTTACAATAGAATATCTAACTGGGTAGGTCAGCATGGAATGAAGATAAATGCCAAGAAGAGTCAGCTTATAAGGAACACAAATAAAAAAACTTAAGGTTGATTATGATTATAGGGTGGGTGTTGAAAGCTTGAATTGTAAATATCTTGGCATAACATTTCATAACAAACTCAATTGGGGCAGAGCGCATTGGGCAGGTGGTAGGGAAAGGTTACAAAAATCCTTCATTTACTGGAAAGGGTGATGAGAGGATGTACCAGAGAAATTAGGGAGTTGGGTTACAAAACTTTGGTAAGACCATTGGTTGAATATGGCGGTGTAGTTTGGGACCCACATTTTGGTTATCAATACAGAAGTTGGAAGGTGTGCAAAGAAGAGCAGCTAGATTTGTTAGTGGAAATTATCACAGGACGCAGTCAGTAACTGATATGATAAGGAAGTTGGGTTGGGACTCATTGGAGAAAATGAGGCGGGTAAAGCGAGTGTTTGGAATGTACAGGGCATATGTTGGTGATAGGGCTTGGAGGGATATTGGTCAAAAAATTGGGAATAGAGCATGGATGGAGGAAGGTGACCATGACCACAAGCTTGCGTTCAATTTAATGCTTAAGGGAGTGGGAAAATTTTCTTTTTTTGGTAAGGGTGTCAGAGACTGGAACAAATTACCAAATGTAGTGATAAATAATTTTCCAAAAATACTTAAGGAATTTAAAATTAAAATTTTGTAAATCAGCATGGTAAATTGGGGAGGAATTTAACATTATAATTTTAAAAGAAAATTTAAATATATATATATGTATAATATAAAAGGGGTAATTAGATGAGTAGGGAAATTGCCACCGCAGTGTTGGCTCCATCGCAATAATAATAATAATAAAATTCCACAATTTTGCTACAATTATTGGAGTGTAATGTTTGGTGCACTGATTTGATTAAAGTTTTTTTGTGTATGTAGATGTATTATATTTCAGGAAATTGAATAAAAACAAAAAAATTTAAAAACAATATTAACAAAATCCACAGGGTGAAATGTTTGTGAGCCCTGCAGCATACTCTTTGGTGGGTATCTCCTAAATGAGTGTTCATCTGATATGTAGTGAGAGTTGTGGCACTTATCTATTCACAGTACAAATGAATCATCATTTCATGCTCCCGACTGGCCACTGTACCCACACACCTCTTCCTCCTGACCCCTTCTAGTGATGGTGGATGTGACCTCCCTATATACTAATATTCCCCACTGTCATGGGCTCAGTGCGATGGAACATTTTCTAAATCAGCGTCCCCCCTATAGCCTCCCTGCCAGATCCTTCTTCATCACCCTGGCTGAACTAATACTCAACAACAACGGTTTTTTTTTTTCATTTAAGGGCAAAATTTACCACCAAGTCAGTGGCACAGCCATAGCCACTCTTATGGCTCCCTCATACGCTAACCTCTACTTAGTCCGCCTGGTACAGTAATTCTTAGATGGATCCCATCTGAAACTCCTTTCGTGGGTCAGATTCATTGATGACGTTTTCATAATATGGACCCACAGGGAAGACAACCTACTCAGTAACCTCAATAAACTCAACTCTGCCAGCACTCTGAAATTCACGTGGGCTTACTCCCACACACATGCCACTTTCCTGGATGTTGACCTATCCCTCACCAACGGCTACATCAAACATTCATATCAAACGCACCAACCTACAACAGCACCTTCATTATGATAGCTGCCACCCTCACCACATCACATGCTCCCTCGCCTACAGCCTTGGCATTCGGGAGAGCCACATATGTTCCAATGAACAGGCCCTCCAACAGTATGCTATCAACATCTCTGAAGCCCTGATTTCTCGCAATTACCCACCAGATTTAGTTCACAAACAAGTTTCACAGGCCACATCACAACCGCTCAACCTATCAACAGCCAACAACCCTCAAAAACGAATCATAGCCCCATTTTGATCATCCGATATTTCCCGGGTTAGGAATCTGCCGAGTCCTGCAACAAGGTTACGACTTCCTTCGAGCCTGCCCCAAGATGAGAAACTCCTTCCAAAAATCCTCCCTCACCCGCCCAGAACCTGCTTCAGCAGACCTTCAAACCTCAACCAACTCTTGGACCATAAACACGGAGGCCCCCCAGCCAGCAAGGCAGCCCCAAGGTTCGTTTCCTTGCAACAGATCCCACTGCAAATTATGCAGTGTGCACCCGCCTGCTACCACCTTTACCAACCCCGTAACTGGGGAAAGCTTCCCCATCATGGGACTTGCCATGTGTGTATCCTCCCACCTTATATATCAACTCACCTGCAACCATTGCCCCACCTCCTACATTGGTCTGACAACAAATCCACTGGCCATCAGAATGAATGGACACAGACAATCGGTTTTCACCCAGAACCCTGAATCTTATCATGCCACCACTCATGGCACCAACAATCTTAACATATGTTCTGCGGTCCACACCATCAGCTGACATCTACCGTGCTTCCACAATGGGTACCTACGGATAGGTTTATTATCTATTTATTAGTATTTTCTAGCTTATGCCTCTCTACCCCCCCCCCCCCCACCACGGTTTTTCTCCTATCCAAATGTTTAATATATATATATAAGGTGAAAAAGAAGAAAAAATAAACATAATACATTAATAACAGAGAAGTTCAATTTTATCCTGCTAGAACTAACTCAAATGAGAAAGGGATGTTTAAAATGAATAAAGGTTGCTTACCAAAAAAAAAAAAAAAAAAAAAAAAAATGTAACATTTAATTTTCTTAAGCAAGTAGTAATCACTGAATTTTGTAAGTAGACATAAAAATATTTAATTTACAGAGATTACTGATTTTTTATACCAGTACAATACCAAGTTAAAAATTACTCAGAACATCTTCATACCCCTTTAGAGAAAGCTACAAACATCTCCAAATGCCAGTCAACATTTCTTAAAGCGTCTCATGAAAACTGTATCATTTGTAAATTAAAATATACTAATATCATCCAGAATACATTCACTTTCAATCATTAATCAATCACTGATACAACTGATTACTCCATTCCTACCAGAGTGGGAACATTCTGCATTACTAGACATGTCACTTTTATCACAACAAATTTCAATATTTGCACTTCTGAAATGTGCTAAAACTATAACTATAAAAAAAAAGTGGACATGAAAAAATGCACTACACTGTTGTCCTTTCATGTTATGCTGACAGTACTAAAATTAATCCAATGATCATTTTCAAGTGCAAAATAATGCCAAACTGCCAGGCATTGTTTTTCATGTACATGACAAGGGTTGGATGGACAAGGCTGGTATGAGATTATGGATTAACAGAGTGTGGAGGAGAATGAAAGGTGCTTTATTGAAGAAGAGTTCTCTTCTTGTGCTGGATCAGTTCTGTAGTCATACGAAAAATTCTGTGAAACGTAAATTGAGACAGGGAGATACAGAGCTTGTTGCTATTCCGGGAGAACTTACTTCACAACTGCAACCATTTGCTATCTCGATAAATAAAACATTTAAATTGTTTTGAGAGAGGAATGGAAGAAATGGATGAAACCCAAACATAATTCACGCCGAAGGGAGTTTTAAAACGACCTACAATCAAACAAGTGCGTCAGTAGATAAAATGGCCATGGTTTATAGTAAGAGAAGATATTACTGCTAACCCTTTGACTGCTGACGGCGGATCGTCTACCTGCCACGCTGAGGCCGGCTACCTGTGCTAAGTGATTATTCCTGGGGACAGAGCACACTGTCTCACACGCCCAGTGCTGAATATTCCTGGCGTTACCTCTCACGGCTGATACACAATAAATACTCTCACTACATAGTTTCTCTGCAAATAAATTACTGCAGAATCAAACAATCACTAACCCCATTTTTCGTCACTAATAATTACATCTTGCTGGTAGTTTTTACTAGATTTTCGCAGCTTATATCGAAAGCGTCATGATTCTTAAATTTACCTCAAGAGTTTACTGTTCTTTCCTGCATACCCGTTTATAACAACTGCAATTTTCTATATGTTCCTTACTGTATCAGAGTGTTATTGTTGAAATTTAAAGAGCATAGATTCGAAGAAGATGCTAGAAATATTTTAATTCCAAACTTACATACCGTGTTCAGACCACAACTGTTAAATTAGAGATATTCGAACTCCTACAGAGAGTTAAAGGCATCCTATTTTTCCTCGCGCTATTCATGAATATAAAAAGACACCTGAAAATGATAATTGCACAAGCAGCCTCCCCCACATACCGAAATTTGGCTTGCGGAATATCTTTGTAGATCTCGATGTTGACTGAATGTTTGCTGCGCTTTGTAATTCCCCAATTATACGTAATTTTGTTTCTTTGATGAAATTTGTTCCACATAAGTACTCAACATTTCAAAGCTGTGCATTGTCTGTCCATTAATTACGTGAGGTGAAATGGGGGGGTTCTGGCGAAATCTCACCAGAGTAATAAAAAACGGTATCTGACATAATTTCACCAAGAACTGCGGTATTTAGAAGAACATCTCTGGTCCAAAATTCGTCAATTTTCAATTTTTTTCACACGATGCATCAGAAGACAAATAGCTATGAAACAAAAAATTTCATCATATTCAGTATCTTTCCACATTGATATTCGAGAATGCACTGATTCTGGAATATTCTCCATAGTGGTTATATAAAACCGATTCTTTTCATCAGCTATATATTTCATCAGTTCTTCTGTAAAAAAAATAACATGAAAACTGACAGAATACTTGGCACATTCCCTATTTGACACACATGACCCGTGACTAACTGGACAAAAATCATTTTCTTTCCAGTCAGATTTATCACTAAGAAATAATTTCTTTGTAAGCGTTTCACTATCACTTTCTGATTCTTCAGATTCAGAACAACTAACATCTCTTGTTGAAACATGAAACTGCATTCTCACCTCTGCTGACGAGTATGGTTTATAGTTACAGCCTTCCGATTATGTGGAAAAGCTTATCACTTCCATCAAAATCAAGTAGTTCATCTCCAGTGTCGCTCCTCGTAAGAATCACCATGATTTCTTCCTCAATGCACCCACGAAGTTTTGCCATTTTCTTTATAAAATACAGGACACAAAGAAGACTGATGTAATTTCCGTTGAATAGTGAACTTTAGAGCGAAGCCTAGGCTCCCAACAGACAAACATTCGGACGATAAGCTAGCGACCAGAACTGCGAAAGGCAATTGAGAAATGGGGCATGAAGGCTGCTGTACGACTCAGGTACCGGCGCGTCTATATTTGTCATCAGCACTCAGGTAGCGGCAGGCGCTCAGGGGAAAACCGGCGGCAGCGACTATACTCATCATTAGCACTCTGGGGCAGCAGGCAGCATCACGAGTATACTCGTCAACGGCAGTCAAAGGGTTAAACCTTTCAAGAAGTGCGCCATAAGTAACGCTTTCGATGGCAGTGAAGACCATCTATATTTGAAGAGGACAATGATGACGATGAAGAAGAAGAAAGTTCAGAAGACTATTATTGTTTCTATATTTTTTTTATAACAATAATATTATTTCACAGGCCACATCACAACCGCTCAACCTATCAACAGCCAACAACCCTCAAAAACGAATCATAGCCCCATTTTGATCATCCGATATTTCCCGGGTTAGGAATCTGCCGAGTCCTGCAACAAGGTTACGACTTCCTTCGAGCCTGCCCCAAGATGAGAAACTCCTTCCAAAAATCCTCCCTCACCCGCCCAGAACCTGCTTCAGCAGACCTTCAAACCTCAACCAACTCTTGGACCATAAACACGGAGGCCCCCCAGCCAGCAAGGCAGCCCCAAGGTTCGTTTCCTTGCAACAGATCCCACTGCAAATTATGCAGTGTGCACCCGCCTGCTACCACCTTTACCAACCCCGTAACTGGGGAAAGCTTCCCCATCATGGGACTTGCCATGTGTGTATCCTCCCACCTTATATATCAACTCACCTGCAACCATTGCCCCACCTCCTACATTGGTCTGACAACAAATCCACTGGCCATCAGAATGAATGGACACAGACAATCGGTTTTCACCCAGAACCCTGAATCTTATCATGCCACCACTCATGGCACCAACAATCTTAACATATGTTCTGCGGTCCACACCATCAGCGACATCTACCGTGCTTCCACAATGGGTACCTACGGATAGGTTTATTATCTATTTATTAGTATTTTCTAGCTTATGCCTCTCTACCCCCCCCCCCCCCCCCACCACGGTTTTTCTCCTATCCAAATGTTTAATATATATATATAAGGTGAAAAAGAAGAAAAAATAAACATAATACATTAATAACAGAGAAGTTCAATTTTATCCTGCTAGAACTAACTCAAATGAGAAAGGGATGTTTAAAATGAATAAAGGTTGCTTACCAAAAAAAAAAAAAAAAAAAAAAAAAAAATGTAACTTTTAATTTTCTTAAGCAAGTAGTAATCACTGAATTTTGTAAGTAGACATAAAAATATTTAATTTACAGAGATTACTGATTTTTTATACCAGTACAATACCAAGTTAAAAATTACTCAGAACATCTTCATACCCCTTTAGAGAAAGCTACAAACATCTCCAAATGCCAGTCAACATTTCTTAAAGCGTCTCATGAAAACTGTATCATTTGTAAATTAAAATATACTAATATCATCCAGAATACATTCACTTTCAATCATTAATCAATCACTGATACAACTGATTACTCCATTCCTACCAGAGTGGGAACATTCTGCATTACTAGACATGTCACTTTTATCACAACAAATTTCAATATTTGCACTTCTGAAATGTGCTAAAACTATAACTATAAAAAAAGTGACATGAAAAAATGCACTACACTGTTGTCCTTTCATGTTATGCTGACAGTACTAAAATTAATCCAATGATCATTTTCAAGTGCAAAATAATGCCAAACTGCCAGGCATTGTTTTTCATGTACATGACAAGGGTTGGATGGACAAGGCTGGTATGAGATTATGGATTAACAGAGTGTGGAGGAGAATGAAAGGTGCTTTATTGAAGAAGAGTTCTCTTCTTGTGCTGGATCAGTTCTGTAGTCATACGAAAAATTCTGTGAAACGTAAATTGAGACAGGGAGATACAGAGCTTGTTGCTATTCCGGGAGAACTTACTTCACAACTGCAACCATTTGCTATCTCGATAAATAAAACATTTAAATTGTTTATGAGAGAGGAATGGAAGAAATGGATGAAACCAAACATGAATTCACGCCGAAGGGAGTTTTAAAACGACCTACAATCAAACAAGTGCGTCAGTAGATAAAATGGCCATGGTTTATAGTAAGAGAAGATATTACTGCTAACCCTTTGACTGCTGACGGCGGATCGTCTACCTGCCACGCTGAGGCCGGCTACCTGTGCTAAGTGATTATTCCTGGGGACAGAGCACACTGTCTCACACGCCCAGTGCTGAATATTCCTGGCGTTACCTCTCACGGCTGATACACAATAAATACTCTCACTACATAGTTTCTCTGCAAATAAATTACTGCAGAATCAAACAATCACTAACCCCATTTTTCGTCACTAATAATTACATCTTGCTGGTAGTTTTTACTAGATTTTCGCAGCTTATATCGAAAGCGTCATGATTCTTAAATTTACCTCAAGAGTTTACTGTTCTTTCCTGCATACCCGTTTATAACAACTGCAATTTTCTATATGTTCCTTACTGTATCAGAGTGTTATTGTTGAAATTTAAAGAGCATAGATTCGAAGAAGATGCTAGAAATATTTTAATTCCAAACTTACATACCGTGTTCAGACCACAACTGTTAAATTAGAGATATTCGAACTCCTACAGAGAGTTAAAGGCATCCTATTTTTCCTCGCGCTATTCATGAATATAAAAAGACACCTGAAAATGATAATTGCACAAGCAGCCTCCCCCACATACCGAAATTTGGCTTGCGGAATATCTTTGTAGATCTCGATGTTGACTGAATGTTTGCTGCGCTTTGTAATTCCCCAATTATACGTAATTTTGTTTCTTTGATGAAATTTGTTCCACATAAGTACTCAACATTTCAAAGCTGTGCATTGTCTGTCCATTAATTACGTGAGGTGAAATGGGGGGGTTCTGGCGAAATCTCACCAGAGTAATAAAAAACGGTATCTGACATAATTTCACCAAGAACTGCGGTATTTAGAAGAACATCTCTGGTCCAAAATTCGTCAATTTTCAATTTTTTTCACACGATGCATCAGAAGACAAATAGCTATGAAACAAAAAATTTCATCATATTCAGTATCTTTCCACATTGATATTCGAGAATGCACTGATTCTGGAATATTCTCCATAGTGGTTATATAAAACCGATTCTTTTCATCAGCTATATATTTCATCAGTTCTTCTGTAAAAAAAATAACATGAAAACTGACAGAATACTTGGCACATTCCCTATTTGACACACATGACCCGTGACTAACTGGACAAAAATCATTTTCTTTCCAGTCAGATTTATCACTAAGAAATAATTTCTTTGTAAGCGTTTCACTATCACTTTCTGATTCTTCAGATTCAGAACAACTAACATCTCTTGTTGAAACATGAAACTGCATTCTCACCTCTGCTGACGAGTATGGTTTATAGTTACAGCCTTCCGATTATGTGGAAAAGCTTATCACTTCCATCAAAATCAAGTAGTTCATCTCCAGTGTCGCTCCTCGTAAGAATCACCATGATTTCTTCCTCAATGCACCCACGAAGTTTTGCCATTTTCTTTATAAAATACAGGACACAAAGAAGACTGATGTAATTTCCGTTGAATAGTGAACTTTAGAGCGAAGCCTAGGCTCCCAACAGACAAACATTCGGACGATAAGCTAGCGACCAGAACTGCGAAAGGCAATTGAGAAATGGGGCATGAAGGCTGCTGTACGACTCAGGTACCGGCGCGTCTATATTTGTCATCAGCACTCAGGTAGCGGCAGGCGCTCAGGGGAAAACCGGCGGCAGCGACTATACTCATCATTAGCACTCTGGGGCAGCAGGCAGCATCACGAGTATACTCGTCAACGGCAGTCAAAGGGTTAAACCTTTCAAGAAGTGCGCCATAAGTAACGCTTTCGATGGCAGTGAAGACCATCTTATATTTGAAGAGGACAATGATGACGATGAAGATGAAGAAGAAGAAAGTTCAGAAGACTATTATTGTTTCTATATTTTTTTTATAACAATAATATTATTTCACAGGCCACATCACAACCGCTCAACCTATCAACAGCCAACAACCCTCAGAAACGAATCATAGCCCCATTTTGATCATCCGATATTTCCCGGGTTAGGAATCTGCCGAGTCCTGCAACAAGGTTACGACTTCCTTCGAGCCTGCCCCAAGATGAGAAACTCCTTCCAAAAATCCTCCCTCACCCGCCCAGAACCTGCTTCAGCAGACCTTCAAACCTCAACCAACTCTTGGACCATAAACACGGAGGCCCCCCAGCCAGCAAGGCAGCCCCAAGGTTCGTTTCCTTGCAACAGATCCCACTGCAAATTATGCAGTGTGCACCCGCCTGCTACCACCTTTACCAACCCCGTAACTGGGGAAAGCTTCCCCATCATGGGACTTGCCATGTGTGTATCCTCCCACCTTATATATCAACTCACCTGCAACCATTGCCCCACCTCCTACATTGGTCTGACAACAAATCCACTGGCCATCAGAATGAATGGACACAGACAATCGGTTTTCACCCAGAACCCTGAATCTTATCATGCCACCACTCATGGCACCAACAATCTTAACATATGTTCTGCGGTCCACACCATCAGCTGACATCTACCGTGCTGGGTACCTACGGATAGGTTTATTATCTATTTATTAGTATTTTCTAGCTTATGCCTCTCTACCCCCCCCCCCCCCCACCACGGTTTTTCTCCTATCCAAATGTTTAATATATATATATAAGGTGAAAAAGAAGAAAAAATAAACATAATACATTAATAACAGAGAAGTTCAATTTTATCCTGCTAGAACTAACTCAAATGAGAAAGGGATGTTTAAAATGAATAAAGGTTGCTTACCAAAAAAAAAAAAAAAAAAAAAAAAAATGTAACTTTTAATTTTCTTAAGCAAGTAGTAATCACTGAATTTTGTAAGTAGACATAAAAATATTTAATTTACAGAGATTACTGATTTTTTATACCAGTACAATACCAAGTTAAAAATTACTCAGAACATCTTCATACCCCTTTAGAGAAAGCTACAAACATCTCCAAATGCCAGTCAACATTTCTTAAAGCGTCTCATGAAAACTGTATCATTTGTAAATTAAAATATACTAATATCATCCAGAATACATTCACTTTCAATCATTAATCAATCACTGATACAACTGATTACTCCATTCCTACCAGAGTGGGAACATTCTGCATTACTAGACATGTCACTTTTATCACAACAAATTTCAATATTTGCACTTCTGAAATGTGCTAAAACTATAACTATAAAAAAAGTGGACATGAAAAAATGCACTACACTGTTGTCCTTTCATGTTATGCTGACAGTACTAAAATTAATCCAATGATCATTTTCAAGTGCAAAATAATGCCAAACTGCCAGGCATTGTTTTTCATGTACATGACAAGGGTTGGATGGACAAGGCTGGTATGAGATTATGGATTAACAGAGTGTGGAGGAGAATGAAAGGTGCTTTATTGAAGAAGAGTTCTCTTCTTGTGCTGGATCAGTTCTGTAGTCATACGAAAAATTCTGTGAAACGTAAATTGAGACAGGGAGATACAGAGCTTGTTGCTATTCCGGGAGAACTTACTTCACAACTGCAACCATTTGCTATCTCGATAAATAAAACATTTAATTGTTTATGAGAGAGGAATGGAAGAAATGGATGAAACCAAACATGAATTCACGCCGAAGGGAGTTTTAAAACGACCTACAATCAAACAAGTGCGTCAGTAGATAAAATGGCCATGGTTTATAGTAAGAGAAGATATTACTGCTAACCCTTTGACTGCTGACGGCGGATCGTCTACCTGCCACGCTGAGGCCGGCTACCTGTGCTAAGTGATTATTCCTGGGGACAGAGCACACTGTCTCACACGCCCAGTGCTGAATATTCCTGGCGTTACCTCTCACGGCTGATACACAATAAATACTCTCACTACATAGTTTCTCTGCAAATAAATTACTGCAGAATCAAACAATCACTAACCCCATTTTTCGTCACTAATAATTACATCTTGCTGGTAGTTTTTACTAGATTTTCGCAGCTTATATCGAAAGCGTCATGATTCTTAAATTTACCTCAAGAGTTTACTGTTCTTTCCTGCATACCCGTTTATAACAACTGCAATTTTCTATATGTTCCTTACTGTATCAGAGTGTTATTGTTGAAATTTAAAGAGCATAGATTCGAAGAAGATGCTAGAAATATTTTAATTCCAAACTTACATACCGTGTTCAGACCACAACTGTTAAATTAGAGATATTCGAACTCCTACAGAGAGTTAAAGGCATCCTATTTTTCCTCGCGCTATTCATGAATATAAAAAGACACCTGAAAATGATAATTGCACAAGCAGCCTCCCCCACATACCGAAATTTGGCTTGCGGAATATCTTTGTAGATCTCGATGTTGACTGAATGTTTGCTGCGCTTTGTAATTCCCCAATTATACGTAATTTTGTTTCTTTGATGAAATTTGTTCCACATAAGTACTCAACATTTCAAAGCTGTGCATTGTCTGTCCATTAATTACGTGAGGTGAAATGGGGGGGTTCTGGCGAAATCTCACCAGAGTAATAAAAAAACGGTATCTGACATAATTTCACCAAGAACTGCGGTATTTAGAAGAACATCTCTGGTCCAAAATTCGTCAATTTTCAATTTTTTTCACACGATGCATCAGAAGACAAATAGCTATGAAACAAAAAATTTCATCATATTCAGTATCTTTCCACATTGATATTCGAGAATGCACTGATTCTGGAATATTCTCCATAGTGGTTATATAAAACCGATTCTTTTCATCAGCTATATATTTCATCAGTTCTTCTGTAAAAAAAATAACATGAAAACTGACAGAATACTTGGCACATTCCCTATTTGACACACATGACCCGTGACTAACTGGACAAAAATCATTTTCTTTCCAGTCAGATTTATCACTAAGAAATAATTTCTTTGTAAGCGTTTCACTATCACTTTCTGATTCTTCAGATTCAGAACAACTAACATCTCTTGTTGAAACATGAAACTGCATTCTCACCTCTGCTGACGAGTATGGTTTATAGTTACAGCCTTCCGATTATGTGGAAAAGCTTATCACTTCCATCAAAATCAAGTAGTTCATCTCCAGTGTCGCTCCTCGTAAGAATCACCATGATTTCTTCCTCAATGCACCCACGAAGTTTTGCCATTTTCTTTATAAAATACAGGACACAAAGAAGACTGATGTAATTTCCGTTGAATAGTGAACTTTAGAGCGAAGCCTAGGCTCCCAACAGACAAACATTCGGACGATAAGCTAGCGACCAGAACTGCGAAAGGCAATTGAGAAATGGGGCATGAAGGCTGCTGTACGACTCAGGTACCGGCGCGTCTATATTCGTCATCAGCACTCAGGTAGCGGCAGGCGCTCAGGGGAAAACCGGCGGCAGCGACTATACTCATCATTAGCACTCTGGGGCAGCAGGCAGCATCACGAGTATACTCGTCAACGGCAGTCAAAGGGTTAAACCTTTCAAGAAGTGCGCCATAAGTAACGCTTTCGATGGCAGTGAAGACCATCTTATATTTGAAGAGGACAATGATGACGATGAAGATGAAGAAGAAGAAAGTTCAGAAGACTATTATTGTTTCTATATTTTTTTTATAACAATAATATTATTTCACAGGCCACATCACAACCGCTCAACCTATCAACAGCCAACAACCCTCAGAAACGAATCATAGCCCCATTTTGATCATCCGATATTTCCCGGGTTAGGAATCTGCCGAGTCCTGCAACAAGGTTACGACTTCCTTCGAGCCTGCCCCAAGATGAGAAACTCCTTCCAAAAATCCTCCCTCACCCGCCCAGAACCTGCTTCAGCAGACCTTCAAACCTCAACCAACTCTTGGACCATAAACACGGAGGCCCCCCAGCCAGCAAGGCAGCCCCAAGGTTCGTTTCCTTGCAACAGATCCCACTGCAAATTATGCAGTGTGCACCCGCCTGCTACCACCTTTACCAACCCCGTAACTGGGGAAAGCTTCCCCATCATGGGACTTGCCATGTGTGTATCCTCCCACCTTATATATCAACTCACCTGCAACCATTGCCCCACCTCCTACATTGGTCTGACAACAAATCCACTGGCCATCAGAATGAATGGACACAGACAATCGGTTTTCACCCAGAACCCTGAATCTTATCATGCCACCACTCATGGCACCAACAATCTTAACATATGTTCTGCGGTCCACACCATCAGCTGACATCTACCGTGCTTCCACAATGGGTACCTACGGATAGGTTTATTATCTATTTATTAGTATTTTCTAGCTTATGCCTCTCTACCCCCCCCCCCCCACCACGGTTTTTCTCCTATCCAAATGTTTAATATATATATATAAGGTGAAAAAGAAGAAAAATAAACATAATACATTAATAACAGAGAAGTTCAATTTTATCCTGCTAGAACTAACTCAAATGAGAAAGGGATGTTTAAAATGAATAAAGGTTGCTTACCAAAAAAAAAAAGAAAAAAAATGTAACTTTTAATTTTCTTAAGCAAGTAGTAATCACTGAATTTTGTAAGTAGACATAAAAATATTTAATTTACAGAGATTACTGATTTTTTATACCAGTACAATACCAAGTTAAAAATTACTCAGAACATCTTCATACCCCTTTAGAGAAAGCTACAAACATCTCCAAATGCCAGTCAACATTTCTTAAAGCGTCTCATGAAAACTGTATCATTTGTAAATTAAAATATACTAATATCATCCAGAATACATTCACTTTCAATCATTAATCAATCACTGATACAACTGATTACTCCATTCCTACCAGAGTGGGAACATTCTGCATTACTAGACATGTCACTTTTATCACAACAAATTTCAATATTTGCACTTCTGAAATGTGCTAAAACTATAACTATAAAAAAAAAGTGGACATGAAAAAATGCACTACACTGTTGTCCTTTCATGTTATGCTGACAGTACTAAAATTAATCCAATGATCATTTTCAAGTGCAAAATAATGCCAAACTGCCAGGCATTGTTTTTCATGTACATGACAAGGGTTGGATGGACAAGGCTGGTATGAGATTATGGATTAACAGAGTGTGGAGGAGAATGAAAGGTGCTTTATTGAAGAAGAGTTCTCTTCTTGTGCTGGATCAGTTCTGTAGTCATACGAAAAATTCTGTGAAACGTAAATTGAGACAGGGAGATACAGAGCTTGTTGCTATTCCGGGAGAACTTACTTCACAACTGCAACCATTTGCTATCTCGATAAATAAAACATTTAAATTGTTTATGAGAGAGGAATGGAAGAAATGGATGAAACCAAACATGAATTCACGCCGAAGGGAGTTTTAAAACGACCTACAATCAAACAAGTGCGTCAGTAGATAAAATGGCCATGGTTTATAGTAAGAGAAGATATTACTGCTAACCCTTTGACTGCTGACGGCGGATCGTCTACCTGCCACGCTGAGGCCGGCTACCTGTGCTAAGTGATTATTCCTGGGGACAGAGCACACTGTCTCACACGCCCAGTGCTGAATATTCCTGGCGTTACCTCTCACGGCTGATACACAATAAATACTCTCACTACATAGTTTCTCTGCAAATAAATTACTGCAGAATCAAACAATCACTAACCCCATTTTTCGTCACTAATAATTACATCTTGCTGGTAGTTTTTACTAGATTTTCGCAGCTTATATCGAAAGCGTCATGATTCTTAAATTTACCTCAAGAGTTTACTGTTCTTTCCTGCATACCCGTTTATAACAACTGCAATTTTCTATATGTTCCTTACTGTATCAGAGTGTTATTGTTGAAATTTAAAGAGCATAGATTCGAAGAAGATGCTAGAAATATTTTAATTCCAAACTTACATACCGTGTTCAGACCACAACTGTTAAATTAGAGATATTCGAACTCCTACAGAGAGTTAAAGGCATCCTATTTTTCCTCGCGCTATTCATGAATATAAAAAGACACCTGAAAATGATAATTGCACAAGCAGCCTCCCCCACATACCGAAATTTGGCTTGCGGAATATCTTTGTAGATCTCGATGTTGACTGAATGTTTGCTGCGCTTTGTAATTCCCCAATTATACGTAATTTTGTTTCTTTGATGAAATTTGTTCCACATAAGTACTCAACATTTCAAAGCTGTGCATTGTCTGTCCATTAATTACGTGAGGTGAAATGGGGGGGTTCTGGCGAAATCTCACCAGAGTAATAAAAAACGGTATCTGACATAATTTCACCAAGAACTGCGGTATTTAGAAGAACATCTCTGGTCCAAAATTCGTCAATTTTCAATTTTTTTCACACGATGCATCAGAAGACAAATAGCTATGAAACAAAAAATTTCATCATATTCAGTATCTTTCCACATTGATATTCGAGAATGCACTGATTCTGGAATATTCTCCATAGTGGTTATATAAAACCGATTCTTTTCATCAGCTATATATTTCATCAGTTCTTCTGTAAAAAAAATAACATGAAAACTGACAGAATACTTGGCACATTCCATATTTGACACACATGACCCGTGACCAACTGGACAAAAAACATTTTCTTTCCAGTCAGATTTATCACTAAGAAATAATTTCTTTGTAAGCGTTTCACTATCACTTTCTGATTCTTCAGATTCAGAACAACTAACATCTCTTGTTGAAACATGAAACTGCATTCTCACCTCTGCTGACGAGTATGGTTTATAGTTACAGCCTTCCGATTATGTGGAAAAGCTTATCACTTCCATCAAAATCAAGTAGTTCATCTCCAGTGTCGCTCCTCGTAAGAATCACCATGATTTCTTCCTCAATGCACCCACGAAGTTTTGCCATTTTCTTTATAAAATACAGGACACAAAGAAGACTGATGTAATTTCCGTTGAATAGTGAACTTTAGAGCGAAGCCTAGGCTCCCAACAGACAAACATTCGGACGATAAGCTAGCGACCAGAACTGCGAAAGGCAATTGAGAAATGGGGCATGAAGGCTGCTGTACGACTCAGGTACCGGCGCGTCTATATTTGTCATCAGCACTCAGGTAGCGGCAGGCGCTCAGGGGAAAACCGGCGGCAGCGACTATACTCATCATTAGCACTCTGGGGCAGCAGGCAGCATCACGAGTATACTCGTCAACGGCAGTCAAAGGGTTAAACCTTTCAAGAAGTGCGCCATAAGTAACGCTTTCGATGGCAGTGAAGACCATCTTATATTTGAAGAGGACAATGATGACGATGAAGAAGAAGAAAGTTCAGAAGACTATTATTGTTTCTATATTTTTTTTATAACAATAATACTTTTCCAAAGTTATCCATTGTTCACTTTATGTTACACCTTCTCCTCCCTTCCCAAATCCCTGCTTTGCCCCCAAAACCATCGTTTGTCATTCATATGGCACACAGCCCTTGCTAAATGTCTTATTCCCCTTTTACAAAGGAGTCTGTATTGCATTTTTTCACCGAGCCATCCAGTGTTTAGCTTCAGTAACGGGCGAATTTACTTTTTATGTCAACCTTTGTGTTTTAACCAGAAGTTTATGGCATTTTATGTCAACAGTAGAATAGTAGAAATGGAACTCAAGTTTTACAGTTCACCGACTTTAAAATCATTAAAACTAGGTTGTCAGGCTCTGAATGTTAACTGATTTTTTTTTTTTTTAGAAATTCAGTTTATGAAATCAAAAAACAATTGAAAATTTAAATTTCTAAATGCGAAATTCCAAATCAGAACTTATAAAACTAACAAAATTGTTACATAATGAAGTAACATTATCACTTAGTCTCCACAAGGAACAATAATTAGAAGCATTTCCAGTAAATCCTTTACCACTACTTAAAAAAGGAACATTATCTATAATGGAAATTGTGGCTTTTGGCTTGGAGCTAGCAAAAAACATTTTGGGAAGAATCTCGTCCATTAACCATCTTACACAACAGTTAATAACTAAATGGAAAATCAGTTTTGAACATTTGTGTTATTCCAACAAGCTATCAATTGTTGCTTTTACAAAAATCTCAACACTCATTATGGTAGCTTCACTTGCCAATTCAATCATCGAAACACTAATGAATGTTATTCAAATGAAGGTAATTCAAAACATAAATGTATTGGCATACCAGTATAGGAAATGATGAAATCAGTAGGAAGTTTTCTGAATAGGTATTTTGGAAGTTGTTTATGACAATGCAGTATATTTCTGTGATAGGAATTTTGTTTCATACCCAGTTCATTGATGGTATGAAGGAGTGGAAGTACATTTAATTGAAAGTCCTGCCACAGAATATTATCACACTATGATGAACTCTTATTGTGTCTGTTATCTCATAGCCCAATTGGTTTCATTGAGAAAGACGTGCTTTCAAGCGAAATACTTTACACATTGACAGTGGTAAATTTACATAAAGTTTTTATTTTATTTGAACTTGTTACTGAAAGAATTTATGAGTTAATACCTTAATAAGCAACACATTTATTCTCTCACACATTTAAAGCTGTGGTAACTACATATAAAGCATAGTTCAGCTTTTACCTCCAAAAAAGGAATTTGATTAAAGAACATTTTTATTTACTGCTTAATGAATGCAATCAATTCCTAAACAACAAATCTGGCGATGGAAGCACTATTTTAATGGAACAACTCACTTTTCTTTATCTCTACTAGTCTCGTAATGACAAATCAAGCAGCAATTAATATTTGCCATGTCAATTTTCCAGTTTCAGATAGTAAATATAATCTGTGGTATTTCTGAATAACACAATAGAAGACTGCAAAATATCAATTATCATACTGAAAAATGAAGATTCTTTATATGTGAGAACTAACAATTGCCTGCATGGATACATCACATGGCTGTTGCACACCTAGAGAAATAATGCCAAAACCACTTTGAACTGGTTTTTTAAATAACAATAATATTTTCAGATTGGATATTGGTAAAGCTTGTGATATTGCATAGTTAAATTTCCAATAATATGTTTTTAGGGGAGCAAAAAATCATCTAACATCAGATGACAGACAACCCAATCACTGTTTACAGGTAAAAGAAGAAAACATTTTCAAAAATGCTGAAAATGGTTGCAACTTTGAGCTTTATAAATTAACAAAAACACAATAACATGGAAACAAGTTTTGTGTTTGAACATAACTTTCCTCAATAAGGTTTCTTCAGAAGATGAATACATGTGCAATACAAACGAGTTTTCCAGCTATATGTAAGTCAGTTTAGAATAGAGCATCCAAGAACCTTACTTAAGACTGTCAATCTTTTGATGTATCTGTTGTCCACAAGAAGAGTTCCATTGGTAGTTTCTGGGTTCTCATTTTATTAATCTGCTGTATCCTAGTTCAGCGGTGGCCAAGCTGGTTGTAGTATCCCCTCATTCCTGCATGTACAAAACAGAGCTACGTGACATTTGATTTCTGAAGATACCTAATGGTTTTACTGAAAGCATGTGAAAATTAATATCCACCATCAAGAAAAGAACACTTAATTTCAGAAGTCCTCCCATTTTGTTGACTGAAATAAACTAATTTCCTCCTCAAGGAGATATGAAAGAATACTACATTCTTGTACTTGGGAACAACAAAGCTTTCGATGATGACTCTAGCAGTATAAATGGAGAAGATGTTATTTTAGTTCCTGCAAAGATGGGGCCATCAGAAGACTAATGTAGTATTTACACACAGAAGTTTCATCAAAACTGTACATTTCAAAAGAAACAAATTACAAAACAACGAGTGTCCATAACCAACATATGTTTAAGGAAGGCTAGGGAAAATAACCTGCTGCTTACAAAAAATGAAGGCAGAAAGGCAATATGAACACAAAAGCACTTTACAATATTCCAGTTAAAATCTTATTCATTTATGTAGGACAGGACCATTTAAAAGGAAGAATATATACACACCACAGCTTACCACATGAATAGCTACTCACTGGAAGACAGGAGGAGGGTTCAGAAAGGAGAGACAAATCAAATACTTAATAATGATTCTGTCCGCTCTGTACATTTCATTAAAGGAGAGAGCAACAAACTTAGGAAATATAATGCAAATTGTTGTAGAAAGCAATATATTTCTGCCAATAAACTAAGGGATTAATTGATTTTTACCAATGCCTCTAGTTTTGGAGGCCAAAAACAAACAGATTTATAAACTAAAAAACCATCTGCAAAACTAAAAGAAATTTGGGGGAAAAAACAGAAGCCGGATGTGTGTGCTAATTGCAAATAAAGCATCTAAAATTTTCTAAATGGGTTCAAGAGCACAGATGCTTGTCAGAAGTTTATTAAACACTGCAATCCATAGAAAGTTTATATATTTACTCCTATAGCCATACTTAATTATAAAGTCTACAGAGAAATTTGTAGATGCTATAGAAAAAAAAGTATAATCTGTTTGATTTCTGAGCTTAAAGAGAATATATTCCTAAGAATCCCTGTAAAAGAGCATCAAATCACTGTATCATTATCATTTTGACATTAAGCAGTCTTGTAACACTTCAGTTGTAAAAGGCATGCCGAGATCCAAATCCTAGTGTCACCCAGTTTTGTGAGCTCTTAATCCATCCTTCAAATCTGGCAAAGCTTTCTCTGTACAAGGGATTTTCAGAAAATTGAGACTACAATTTGTACATCTAGGCTGGCGGCAAGTCATAAATCCACAGAATTCTTAAATTCAATATTCATTCTGGTCGTCCTGAAGTTACTGCCGATACTTTGTGGATGCACCTACAAACTTTTGACAGTGAATTCCCCAACAGCACATCCAGGTTCTTTTTGATTCCATGCCAAGACCTCTAGCGATTGCAGCACATAATGGCTTCACATCATCTTTTTATTTTGCTGTTGGCAAAAACAATGTTTTTCTTCTTTTAGGATCTAGCAAGTGAAGGCCAATTTTCTATTTGCTTCCACTATGTTTGTTTATATCAGCTAGAGTAGACTAGAATCATGAAAGTGATAAATGTCAAATATTGAGTGGAAATAACCGATTGATGTTTACAGTGATACATAAAAATGTATCCAATGAATGTGGCTTGGATTATCACTAAAAGCAAGAGGATCTCTCCATGTTGGGAAGGAATTGGTTTTCTATTGCAAATTTCATTCTTATGTGTTGATACACACTAATGTTAAACTTATGTAGTTAGACAGCCACCAATTTAGTTTGACATTTGTACTTTATATGAATGAGTTTTAGTTATGTGTTACTATGTCTCTCATTTTGTATTGATTTGCCTTTTCTTAGACAATGTTACCAAAGTTGATATTTTTTTAAACTGTTCATGTGTTAAAAATTGATGTAAAGGGGAATTTGGCTATTTACATGTAAAAAAAAATGATTTTAGGGCATTTATGGATTATTTCTCCATTTAGGGATTAAAGCCTCATCCGTATCAAGATCATTACAGGTGGGAGAGCAAGGTAAAGGAAGGTTTCAGCAGTCATGGCCTTCTGATGTAACCATCCTGGCTTAAGCCTCAAGTTAGTTTGCAAAATCATGGAAAACAAAAATATGGTTAGCTGGATGGGGATCTGAACCTGCATTCTACTTGATGGCAGCCTCAAGCATTATTACTCAACACCACCAGGCTCAGTAAATGTATGATCTTTGGGTTGGTCAAACAGCTGGCTCTGCCCTTCATGGAGCACACTGGTGCCTGTAAGTATGACCGATTAAATGCCAGGAAATATCATCCTGTTATGGGTTTGACTTGGCAAGTCTTGATGATCCTGGATGCTAGAAGGTGAAAATCTCAGAGTAATTGTGAGAGAAGGAAAAAGGTGAATTTCTGGCACTTTAAAGTGGGACCTCTTACAGGAAACAAAGGGTAGACAGAGCTCTTAACCTATTAAAGGCAATCTGCCTAGAGGTGGTAACACAAAATATCACTTAGCAGGCATGGAAGCTGTAAGTTGGCAGCCCCAACACAGAGCTTAACCTGCATAGTGCTTGTAATGCGGTCATTGGATTTTGATGTTACTGACAGGAAAAGATAGAGAAACAACATGTAGGAAATGTTTACAGAATAAAATGCAAGAAGCCAAAGAAGGATACATACATAAAATAATAAAATCACAAGCAGATAATAAGATCTGCACATTTGAAGTGTGGGATAGATTCAAAGTTAATACAGAAAACAATATATATGGAAGACAAAACTTTGTATATAAAAGTGCTAAAACATCAAAACAAAACAGAAAAAGATTTAGCAGACATACAAATAATTAATTAATGGAAGGATTGTTATAGGAACCTTTGGTATACAGGACTCCCAGATCCCCATGAGACACAACTTTATTATAATAGCACTGTTAATCCCATCTCTTTAGAAGAATTACTACAATTAACTCTGAGAAACATGAAAAATAGGAAGTCACGACTCTCCGATGGCATCAACATGGAACTATACAAATATGCAGGCCCTCTGTGTGAATTCAGACCATTACATCTGTACAATGAGTGTGAAAACCAATAAAACACCGAGCAGCTGGAAAATGACAGAGATTTATACTTAACTTTAAAAGGGGACAGAAAAACTAATGAGAAAAAAAAAAGTATAGAGGTATTAATCTGATGAAAGATGTACACAAAATATTCACAAAAATAATAAATGTCAGACTGAAAACCATAGCATAAGATAAAAAAGAGGAAAAGGCAGAGTTCCGCAAGAGACCATCATGTAACGATAATGCCTTTTTGCACTAAGAGAATTCTACAAAACAATTAAGTCAATAAGGAAATTCATTTCACTATCATTGACTTCAAAAAATCTTTTGACAGTGCGAGAAATAATGGACAAAAATGGATAACCTGGACACTTAATTGATACCATCAGAAGTTTATATAAAGATACAAAAAGTGAAGAGATTCAGATACACAAAGGCCTGAAACAAGGCTGCAGTTTGCGTCCAACTATATCAAAAAAGTACACGATGACTTTATTAAAAACTAGAATAAAGCTGAAGAAAAACAAACATCTAAATGTTCTCCTTTATGCAAGTGATATAACAATACTACAAGAAAGTAAAGAGGAACCACAAAGAGTATTATATCAGAAAAGAATATACCCTCCATATTCTCAAGAAGTGCGAACCACTAGTGTAGAGTGAGAGTTTTCACTGAATGGGAGTAATATGCAGACATATTTCTTTCTGCACTATCGCATTGATTGCTAAACTACTAATCGGGTACAAATTTGGGGTTAAATCAGGGCCTCACAAAATCCAGAAACTACAAGTGTGTACATTTGGAGAAACTGGTGGGTCATTCCCAAACCATAAAGAATGTACGGTGAATGAGAAATGACTTTGGAGGTGAGCATAGTTATAGAGCTAGCAAGGAGACCTCCAGACATAGGGGTTATGAATTTTACTAAGATTTTAGAGGTGTGTAGCACACTTGAAGGGTAATGCTGTTGAGCAGTGGTTAGATGCAACTCTCAAACACTATCAAGAAAATTGACCTCAAACATTGACTCAATGACTTGCCTTGATATATGGTAATGTGGCTTTAATATTCAATCATCTCTATGGTCATATGGATACTGTGATGATTTGATATATGGGCAACCACAGATTGATTTGTTTCTTCCGAAATAGGTTTCACTGCATGTAAGCTTGTTATTTGTATTTTAATAATTAGTAATAAGTAAAAAAAAAATGTTGTGCTTGTGCAATTTTTTCTTTTTTCTTTAGAGGTATTGGGAATTTTATTCAAATAAATTTAAAAAAATACTATATATGCTTTCAAAATTTGCTCCTAGCTTCTTGTATATTTGAAAATAAACATAAATATTTGGAAAGTGAATTATTAATCAAAATATTCAGGATCATAAATCTTTATATATAAAGATGAATGTATGTTTGTTTGTTTGTTGGTTTGTTTGTTCTTCATACAAATCCACAGTTTTCATCCGATCTCGATGAAATTTTGCACACTTATCCTTTGAAACAAGGAGAAAAATACTGTCTACATTTGGTTGAAAAATTATCTGTATAAATAACACATGTTGTCTCATAACTTCGAAATACGGCGAAAGACAGACACGTTGGATGTGGACGTCTCCAGACTGTGTTTTCGTGTAGTGAACTGGCAGCTCAGTGGCTAAAGATCTTGCTTACGAAAGTCGTGGTCTCCGGTTCAAATCTCCGTGGAGGCTAAGATTTTTAAAAATTGTTTTTCATCGTAAGAGTCAGGCCTAGGTTATTTGGACTGAATGTTAAACTGTAGATATTATAAAGTTAGGGGTGCAATGCGAGGCAAATCGTAGGTAGTCTTGCAATTTTGTAGGTGTACACTTTTTTACGTTATAATGATCCCTCAGGTGTTGTTCGCAGTCCGTGTGTGAGTGTGAACCACAGTAATACTAATATAAATACAGAAGTAAGTCTCTGTCTTTTTGTTACGTTTTGACGACTAAATGGCTATATCGTTGTGATGGAATTTTATAAGGAAAGCTGTATGAAGGACACAGGATATTTTTTTCCAGTATGATTAACAGTTGTAGTCACGAAATTTTGAAATCTTATCGAATAGTGACACAAATATGTTGGAAATTGATTCTCTTCAAGAGGCAGGTTGGACGGTAGAATGTTATAGTAATATCTTTCCTGTCATATTATGCCGACTCGATATTGTTTGGGACCAATCCTTCGTTACCAACAACTTTCTATATTTAATTCTGGCAAAAAAATTCTTAATCCACGCGTACGAAGTCGCGGGTACGAGGCTAGTATCTTATAAAAGTAAGTATGAATTTGTGTAAACAGATGATGTAATTAAAATCTGTTTCACAGTGTACCTATTTCTTTCTTCGCTGATATTTTCAGAACAGTTGAAAATACTTTCTCAATTGCTTTCAATCTGTCTGATTTCAGAAATATTTTTATAATGTAAATGGTGTCGATCTTCAGTCACAAATTTTGAAAAGAAATCACGCACATGAAGCAAAAGCACTCTCGCAGCTTATGTTATGAAAATGATTGCCTCTTGTCCCCGACTTATAAATACCATTTGAACATTTGCTAACAACTAGAAAGTTCAGTCAAGTGGTATATTCAACAAGTATATGAAGTGTTATGATCTTTGCGCATTTCAAAATATTCTAGAATGGAATATTCCATTCATAATAGAATTTTTCTATTTGACTGACTTCATTATACATTTTACCAAAAATAAATATTTCAGTAGGAAAGTATGACATACTTTGAGCAATATACATTTTTAAGCATACAGTCTTTTCATTTCTTCTGAAGAAGATTTTAGTTATCAATGAATTACACGAAGAAAACAACACCAATACAAAAACTTAAGTCACAAAGCATTTACTATCAAAATACAAACAATATGCTAATGACAGCATATATTAAATAAAATGTATTACGAAGAAAAGGGAAGTAATCTGCATGGAGATTCAGGGCCTGGTCGCTCACATATCAATCCATCACACTAATCGTGAGACCGTAAAAGCAATTTCAGGTTAATGTTATCTTATGATTATACAAGATTTTTATTTTATCTTGTTGTGGTACACCACGGACAATGTTCTTACCAAGTATGGCAACAGACAGAGCAGCAGCACTTAATGACAGGAAAATGAGACTCAATTTTCTATCCAATTACCTTCCTTCCGGCTTATACCTCATCGATACCAATGTCATTAGAGGAGGAAAAGGATGGGGAAGAAATTTGGCCACTGCTTTTTGAAGAAAAACATCCCAGCAGTTGCCAGGAGTGTTTTCTGAAATTTGTGGAAAATTGAAATCTGGATGTTAGAATGTGTCCTAATGTTATAGACAAACGGCCAAACCAGATGCATCTCGAATGGATTAGATTTTTAAACTTGATTTCACTGTTTTCTCAGTACATAAATTCCCAAATTATAACAGGCATGAACTGGTTTTACAAGTTTTCGCCAATTCTAATGTCTAAATTGGCCATTTAAATTGTTACCATAATTCATAACCGTATCACACCAATGTGAAATTGAGAGAGTGTTTTGTGACCTTAAACATCAGAGATGTTAGTTCTATTTGTTATTATTGTAACCACGGATTTCAAAATATATAGCAATCATCATTATTAGCCAAAATTTTATCAAATTTAATAAATAACCTTGTTGTACATTCAACAAGAAGACATGTCATAACGAAGCTCAACATTTATCATTTCTGTATTGTGAAATTTGAATTTTTTATTGCTGCAGTTATAAAACATTTATAAACGAGCACACCGATTACAAGATGCAGTATACAAATGCACGATTCCATCTTAAATCCAAAAAACCATTTCACTTGATTTATTTATGCTAACCAGTTGTTATTAAAAATTTAAAACTTTAAAATATTAGGATATTTGTTATTTAATAACTTAATAATATACTAATTTCAAGTTCACAAAAGCAAATTCTTTTGTTAATTTAAAACTTTTGTCTGCCAAGATGTCTGAACAAGAAGAAACAAGAATATTTATAGCTCTTAGCTCTTAAGCTTCTTCAAATTTAAATACTTTCATAAAGCATTTTTGATTTTCTTATAATAGGCTCTCCAATTTTCACAATAAAACAAAACAACATGAATCTGTTGAAACTACAAGCAGATATTTCATTTCCCAAAGTATACAAGCATATACTAGATTAGGCGGCTAGTTTAAAGGAACTGAAGATCATCAAAATAACATGTTTCTTATCAAGAAACTACAATTGGTTAAATCGTAAACAAATAAACTAAGAGTCGTTACAGCCATAAAGTGAATGGCACAGAAAATTTCTTAACACACAACGGCCTGTGAAACCTTCCTGATATTTGATTGAAATGATTTCAGAAGTCAATGTAAACTAAATTTTTAAGAGCCAAACCAACATATGAGCCGAGGCACTAACAAGCCACACCTGAATTATGTTACTCAACAACTATATTTAAATGCAGGTCTTAAAAAAAATAGAATATCAATTAAACTTTTAACAACTTCTTACCTTCTGAGTCTCAGCATTTGGTTCACAACTGTGATTTATGAATCTTGATGCATTGCCTTTAACTGTGGCATCTATGATTGAATCTGACTTGAGAGCCATGAAGTAATAATGTTGGTTTTTATCTTTAGCATAATCTTTTGCTCGCCGTCTAAATTCTTTGGGATCCAAAACTTCACCAACATATTCCATAATAAAGCTGCCACTGGAAGATACCAGAAAGACACATTAAGTTGTAGAAATTAAAAGAGTTTCTAACTTTTCCAAAAAGTTCTGGGTCACTATCATAACAAAGGATACCAATTAAACTAAGCCACAATGACAAAGTGTCTTGGGAAAGGTAACCTAAATCTTTTTTTTAGAGTGGTGACCTCAATTTTTTTGTGAAATTTCACATTCCATGGCTTAGCACTAATATCGCCATACATAGCAGAGGTCAAGAACTTTTCAGACTAGAAAAAGTTATATTGAATGACGAAATATCCAAATGTAACAAAACAGACTTGACATCAGAAATGTTAATGAAAGTGCTAGTTATTGAAACATTTTATCAAGGCTAAAACCTGTGTTTCCGACTTGACTAAATATGGTATGGTAAATGCAGAGGTTTTCAATTCTATTCTTAGCTGCGAGAAGGATATTGTTGGGCATAATTTCAACTACTACTTTCTATTCTTCCTGGAAAATCCAATCGTGTAGACTCATGACAATATCATCCGCTTCAGAAATTTATTACTAACTTTCTACATAAATTCTTGTATTTTTATGTGCAAATAGATTAACAGAAACAGTTATTACAAAATTAAAACCCACTTACAGCTTATTAAATCTTAGTTTTTAATAGCACAGATTTTGCATGCCAAATCTGACCAATTCTTTTAAAACAAACTGATTTTTCAATACCATTTTGTCCACAGAAAGAAATCTAATGACCATATCAATATGTTTTTTGAAAGACAAACTAATTGCTTAGAAAACAAGCACACCGATGTTCACTATATGGTTGATTTCAATGACTGATTATGCCTTATTACCTTATGTACAAGTTTGCTGCTATGAAAAGTCAATCAGTTATGTGTGTGAAAAAAGAAAGCATAAGAAACCCAGTGCCATCTTATTGACACTTATTCTTTGGAAAGATAACATGAGATGTGCCAAGTATAACTGTATGACTGACTAGAAGGGCCAAACATACAGAAAATAGAAATATGACCACATAATAAAATATCTGGCTATCTGAAATGAGGCCAACTGTATAAGAAACATGCAATTTAAACAAACAAATGATTTTAAAATCATTAAAACCAGCAAAAAACGTGTTTGCAGTAAAAAAACTGTGCTTATTACTACTTAGATTATAGCAATATGACATTTGAGGAAACCTATGTAATATTTGATCACCTCATTCCTATCATGTTTGGAAACATTATCACAACCTGGGATAAAAGTCTTGTGTTTGTTTAAAATAATATCATGCACTGCACATCTCTTTATACTCAAACATTTCTTTAAAACCTCTACCAGCTGCTAATCACTACATGATGAGTGCGAAAGCAGTTCATCTAACTCAGCACATAAAATGAGTATGGGACTGATACAGTATGCTCCTCAGTCAGCCAACTTTTTGGGGGGAGGAGGCTCATGGCTTCACACCTTATTGCTGTAGATATCATTGGAGTTGTTACAGGATATAAGGTCAAAGAATGGAATTTAATCATGGAATGAAGGAATTTTGGGAAACCTTCAAAAATTGAAATCTGGATGGTCGGACGGGGATTTTAGCATGCCTCCTGAATGCCTGGCCCAAGTGTAGCCAGACTAATTCAGACTTGGCCACTGCCCCCTTTAACTGCTGGCCTCTTAATGGCAGACAGTTTTGCTGGATTCATGGTATGAACAGAGGGAAAGGGGGAGGATGGTTAGTCACAAGGTACCACCCATGATGTCTTTTCCTTACCAGAAGACCCTTCCAGGTAAAATGTATTTTGAATTAAGATGAGATATTGATATGTGGATATGATTAAGCCACCAGGATAAGTTGGAATACACTGAATGTGCAGAGCAATAAGAGCCATTTGGAAGAAAACCCAAATACTATATAAATGGAAAAATAATGATCATTCCCATATTCAAAAAATGGGTCAGGATTTTTTTTTTTTTTTTTTTTAAAATTACCGAGGTAGCTTTTCTCTCTCATCATCTAAAGATTTATAAATTTGTTTGACACAATAAGATAAGGAAAATAGTTGAACCAAATCTGAAAGAACAACAAGAATTTAGAACTGAAATCTTATTTTGTTAAAAAAAAAAAAAAAAAGAGTGCTGTAAGGGTGCTGTCTCACAAAGGGACATAAATCGTTTAATATATCTGTGATTGTATTCTTAGCGAGAAGAGAAAAGATATAAAGATAATTAATAATGCATTGAATGAATTTTCTGATCAAAAAAGTGCTTCGAGGGACAATGTTAACATACCAGTAAAAGGTAATACAAGTGATGAGAAGATGAAACAGATGAGAAATATTGACAAATCATCAAGATGGTTAAAAATTATGGTAAAAGTATTATCAGCTGTTTCTGGCAGAATTCAGATTATCAGGTTTTAAGAAAGTGATTGGCTATGGCTGACAGTAATAAAACATGAGAGAAGTGTCAAGGTTTACATAAATTATTCAACATATCAATGTTATAAATAAAAGTGCATTTGAAGATCTTTGATGGAGTAATCACTTATAGTTGAGAAGGAAAGTGATATTAGATAATCAGCACAGTGGATAAGTATACAACTTTTCAGGTGGACAAGGACAAAATATAAGCATAATTTCATCGTCCTAGATGTACTGGATATCACACATAATATACTCCATTTGAGACAAAGAAAGTATGCTTTACTGAGGTAATAAAAAACATATTATTTAAATAACGGTTAAGGAAAGGACAGAAAAAGTCAGGTAATGACATAAAAATCCACTTGCCCTTATAATGCTTTTTGAGAAACTTTGGGAAATAAATAAACTAAGTGATAGTCATATTTCTTGATACTAAAATGGAATTTGGAAAAATTAAGTAGGGTGTGCCAAAAGACGTTGTAGAAAACAACTATATCAAAACACCAATTACAGGAAGGAAGGAAGCTATTTGTCTCCACTAATGTTCATTAGCATTTGGATGAAATTATTAAGCTATCAAAAAGAAAAGCAAGAACATAAATGCCATGGTTTTGGCAAATAATGTTATTATTTGGGAAGATAGTGAAGAGCTGCAAACCATGACTTTGGAAAGATGAAATTGACAGGCTTCAATTAAAAATAAGCAAGAAAAAATACTGTGCGCTAGGAAGTCAGCAGGGAAAGCAAACCAGTCAAACTGATTAAAACCGCTGCAAATTTCTACAGTTCCATTTCAAAGATATTCTGGAAAAATGTTTTCATCATACAGCAAAAGTATCTTTGTAGCAGTTTTATATAAAATCCTACCCGCTCCCCATTCTAACTTATGGATTAAAAGCTGCCACACCGATTACAAAGAACAACGCAACTGAAATGAAATTCCTCATGTAAAGCAACCAAAATACAAAGCAAAACGAAATCAGAAGTGACTCAGTTCAAAATTAACTAAGACTTAAAAAATGGATCCTTAAGAAAAACAAAGCTGAAGCAGTTTTGGTTATATGAGAATGATGTCATAGTAGGAAAAGGTTTCAAAATCCTGCACATGCTGGAGAGAGTGATGAAGGGCTGTAACAACAAAGTAAATGAATTGGGTTACAAAACTTTGGTCAGAGCATTGCTTGAATGTGGTGGTGTAGGAACCCCACATTTTGGGTATCAACTGTAGGAGTTGGAGTGGGTGCAAGAAGGGCTGCTAGATCTGTCTTTGGAAATTACTGCAGAACACAATCAGTAACTGATATGATAAAAGAGCTGGAAAGGGGTTCATTGGAAGACAGGTGAAGGGTTAAGGGAGTAATGAGGGTGTACAAGACATATATTGGTGATGAGGTGTGGAAAGATGATGGTGTAAGAATTATAAGCAACACATGGAAGGAAAAATATGTCCGTAACCATAAGCTGGCACTCGATTTCAGGCACAAGGGTGAAGGAAGATTTTTTTCATAGGTAAGGGGGTCAGCGATTCGAATAAGTTACCAGGAGAAATGGTGAATAATTTACCAAAAATACTGAAAGCATTTAAAGGTGAAATTTGTAGAGTGAAAAAGTAGATGGGTTCAGGAAAGTGGGAAAATGGATGTACATGGAAATTGCCATCGGAATGTGAACTCCATCACAGTTAAATTAAATAGACTATTGAAGGTGTACCTTGAAAAATCAATAACTGGAAAAAGATCAAGAGGAAAAGGATAGTTGGATGAAGCAAGTACACAAAGCCCAACTAGCCACAGTTCAGACTGGGAGAAGATATTGGGAAACAAATTACAGCAAGAATGGATACTACATAAGAGACTTGTTCATTACCACACCCAGTTTGCTTAAGACGAAAATTGACGGTGACAATGACTCTTTACAGAGGTATCACTGTTGATGACCACAGAATAAAAACTGCCACACTTAGGATAGATGCTTTGTTAACACCATCTTTTTTGAGAAATAGGTACAAAGTTGCACACAACAACGCTGTAACAAAAATAATTGTACAAGAACAGGCAGACTTCTCCCGAATTCCTAGCTACTCAGCTGTTGACAGGTAATATTGTTGGACTTGCAATGGATAAAAAACACAGTTATAAAATGTTGATTGCACAATCTCATCCTGAATGAACATCCAAAGCAGGTTCTGTTTATCCAAGGGAGAGATTTTATGGTGGTATTTAACAATCCTATCAGCATATTCCCTCATTAATGCAATTCTTCAATAGCTACTTTCTGGTGACTAGTACTAGACTGGATTGTACAATTCCGTTTCCTACCGCAAGTGCGGAAAAAAAACTTGCACTGTACAGAGTTAAAATTATACAGAAGGAACTTCTTAGACATAAAACTAGCTGTCCAGGCACAGCAATAAAATGCAATTAGATCCCAGTGAGGTATTGTAACAGGTAACACTGATTTGAGCTCTCAAAGCAAAAATGGTGTTACGTGCTTGTGGATGAGAAGTATAAATCATGTCTCGTGTATATTTTCTTACACTCCAGTAAGTTAGCCTCATAACTGGCAGTAATGTTATCCGATCAAAGTGTCTGGATATCAAATGAGTAATAATGTGTTGTCGGATGCAATACAATCCTGACGCAAGATATCAGACACCTATGCCATAGAGGCAAATTTTATCTTCTAAAGGAATAACAACAATGGTACTTTCTGCATGAAATATATCATCTTAACGTTTACCATTTTGGGGTTGAATGATTAACAGAACAGTTAAAATGGACCACATTCTATTTCAGATTAATGCAGATGGCCAAATAGTTGTCAGTTGCCGCTGCTAAACTCTAATTTTTGTGGCTTCGTTGTCCTTGCTTGGAGTTGCAGCCAAATGAATGGTAAGCTTAGTGAAGATATGAGGTGCTCTCTTACTGCAAGGTATCAGTGAGAAGAGGTGAGCAGGCTGAAATATCCTTAAGATAGAAAGAATCAGTAGCAATTGTGAAGTGTCACACAACATGTGTTCAGAGCACAGGATACTGACGAACAAGATCATCTAAATATTTACACGATTGTTATACAGAAAATATAGTGAAGAAGTGACGAGTGTCACAGAACCACAGTGAATTGTGTAATGGATGAACATAGCCAACCATCACCTAGCTTTATCCTCCTTACTCAGGAGAAAGTGTAAAATATGTCCCCCGGAAGAAAAAGACACAGATTGGTACAAGTACAAAGAGGAACACCGACACCATCCAGATTCTAATGGAGTAGTTCTATCGATTTAACTTCCTACTACCTCTTTCCCCCCCCCCCCTTTTTCCCTTTCCTCCCTGTGTATCAAGTGGATTTTCTACCCTTGATATATGTGAAACATATTGTCTTCAGTTACCTATGCTCCAGACGGCTCCAACTATTCAGAGTAGCAAGTTTGCACTTTGTTCCTATCTAAAAAGATTCCCCATACTGCATGGTAGTCTTGAACAGAATACTGGGGAAATTTTATGAATTTGGTATGGCCAATATTTGAAATTTTGGATCTCTTAACTTTTTAAGTACTAACTGCATCAGCATTTGAGCTTCTGTTGCTGCTTTAAGGAATGCAGATAGTCAACCCAGCTGATACACTGAAAGCTGAGGTCGTGCTGGAGGATACAATGGTTTTGGCAGATGATTATGACACCACGTTTCTGCTAGAGGGCTTCACATTTGAACTGGTATTTGTGTCAACAGCTGTAATCAAAGTATGTGAACAAAAATTAGATTTTCTGGCTGGATATTTGACCAAAATGGCAAAGCTAGAAGCAAAAACTGACAGAGCCGATGTCTTATACAGATTCCTTGCTTCGCTACATTTTCTTTTACTATATTCAGTATGAATGATTGTCTTTTGCAGATCTCTGTATTCTGTCTCACTTCAGCTTTTTTGCAGGTTCCCAATCTTCAGAGAGTTTCTCAGTATTAATGTCATTTAAATCCCTTATTGCAAATATATGATTTAAGTAATTAACATAGAACTCTCAATTCTCTGAGCTTTTCTAACTTTGGAAGCAATGTTACAGTTGATAAAATATACCCTCTAAAATAAAATAGAAGAAAACTCCTTCCTCTTATCAACTGGAGATACCTTCCTTGTAAGCAAGCTACTAACCTAAACCATCTTACTGGGATTTTGGGAGTGTTGCAGCCTACCCAATCTGTGTAGTTGATAAACTTTTGTTTCAAATTTTTTGAAAATTTTATTTAAACTGGAAACCATTATTCATCCCCCGAGTTTTAATATTGTATGGGTAAACTAAAGCGTAAACCTCAAATCAGGATGTCAAGATAAAAAACTACCAGGATACAATATGTGCGCCACAGTTTGTATTCTTTCAAGAAATTTAACTCACAACCCATTCATTTTCTTAGGGCATGGCTAACATGGTTGAGATTCCATTCCATAAAGGTTTGATCAATCTTAGCAATTCAGGCATCTAACTCAAAACCCTCATTTTCCAATACATACAACAACCTCCTGTCACACCCTACGGTGGTCCTAGATGTTAACTCTGTTTACACTGTTACGGAGTACTTTAATGCCACAATACAGCATCAATTAAGTTTGTCCAATTTGGTTTGTTAAGCCTGTTTGACAAATAAGTTTGATTGTGTATTTGTCAAGTTTGTTAGTGGGATGGCATGATGATGAATTTGATAGTTTTTTGATTAAGTCTGAAGAGTAGTTTAAAGACTGATGGTTTGACAAATAAGTTTGACCATGTATGGATATGTCAAGCATTCGAACTTTTAGTTCTCTTTCAAGTAGAACTTGGAACTTTAAAATGATTATGATTATAGGGTGAGGAAAGAATTGCTTGTTGAAGACTTGAAATGTAAATATCTTGCCATTACATTTGATAACAAACTTAACTGGTCAGGACACATTGGGCAGGTGGTGGGAAAAGGTTTCAATATTCTGCACTTGTTGGAGAGAATGATGAGGGGATGTACGAGGGAAGTGAAGGAATTGGGTTACAAAACTTTGGTCAGACCATTGCTCGAATATGGTAGTGTAGTATGGGACCCACATTTTGAGTATCAAATACAGGAGTTGGAGAGAGTGCAATAATGGGCTGCTTGATTTGTTTCTGGAAATTATCACAGAATACAATCAGTAACAGAAATGATAAAAAAAAGCTGGAATGGGATTCATTGCAAGACAGGAGGAGGGTGAAGAGGGCCATGGGAGAGTACAAGGCGTGTACTGGTGATGAGGCATGGAAAGCTATTGGTGTAGGTATGAAAAGTGTTGCATGGAAGGGAAAAGATGACCATGACTACAAACTGGCACTCGATTTCAGGCACAAGAGTGGGAAGATTCTCTTTTTTAGGAAAGGGTGTCAGGGATTGGAATAAGTTACAAGGGAAATAAAGAATAATGTACCAAAAATGTTGAAAGAATTTAAAGTTAAAATTTGTAGAGGGCAAATGTAGGTGGGTGCAGGAAAGGGGGAAGATGGGTGTTTAGGGAAATTGGCACCGGAGCATGTGCTCCATTACAATTAATTTTTAAAAAAATAATTAAATTAATCAAACATTCAGCTCAATTCTAAACAGCAACAGCATCTCGATGACTGTCAGCTACCTCAGCAACCAATGTCTCTCATCATATCCAGGAAACTCAAGTACCTAGGACTTCAACCACTATAAACCATTACAGCCAGGAAGCACCCTCTTTCCAACAGAACCTTGGCTGCAGATACCAAGTTGGGTTTGCAACCCCATGGAAAGTCATTAACCAATGCCCTCTTTGAACAATGCCCTCTTTGAACAATTTTGTCGTTATAATTTCCATTTGTTTCCAAGAAAGTTGCAGAGATATTGTGATTCTCTTGTCTTTGTATCATTGACGAGATATGCGATAGAAGTAATGGTCAATTGTTATCATCCATTCCCCTATTCCAAGACCTACATCTCATTTCCTCTATTACATTAATGTGGTTATACTGTCCTCTTTTCAGTATCCATGTCAATCTTTGATTCCTTTATCAAAGCTTATTTTTCAATGAAACATGGTAATTCTTTAATATGCTTGTTAAGCACTGCAGTATAGTCCATATATGCTGCCAGACAAAATAGATTGGTTTGTCACAATTGCTTTAATCCAGGTGTTAGTTCCAAACCTAACTGGCATGACAAACTAGTATTATAAACTTATATGATCAAGTATGGGGGCCTTTAGATGCAGCAAACCCTTGTCCCCCCCCCCCTTTTCCCTGTGTATCAGGCCTTCAAGGGAGCAATCTCAATCATAAAGTAGGTCACTTGTGTCAGTACCTTCAATAAATAATGGGAAAAAGTATTTCTACTCGAGCACTACATTCTTTCTCAAAAGATTGTAAAATGATTATCTCCCCTGTAAAAACTTCCATTCATAAAAACAAGAAATGGAAAAAAATGAATCGGTACCTTACAAAAAAGCAATTATTAAAAAAGTGTATAGTGAGATGTTTTAGTGGTTCCTTAAAATATATGCAACTTGAAATGTGAAGCAAAATGAAAAATTCAATTGTAGAGTCATATTGACAAAAGTAGTATTGATTTGCAATTAAGACATTGGTTGAGCTGTAACAGGATTTTTAGAAAAAAAAAAAAAAAAAAGTTTACAATTCAGGAAACAGTTCAGCTTGCAGAAAGAAAGTCGTTATGGTAGTGATGTTTGGTTCTAGATGTTTAAAACTGATCACATTAATCAAAAACAATAGGTGCTCAATGTTACATGATTACTCGGAACCTATGGCAAAGCTAATAGTGCTTCAGAGTCAGATAGTTAAATACCAGTCAAAAATTCATTAGGGTAGCAGGAAATGATGGTAAGCTGGATTCATTTTAAATTTTATTGTTTTTCAACATTAGCTACATATTAAGATGAACAAGTGAAGCAATTAAAAGGTAATTGCTGTAAGCACCACTACTTTTTTTATTTATGGCTTTACTCCTGTCGACAACATACAGGGCTAGTCAAAATGATTTCACATTTTTTTTTGGCTGTCCTATTATACCAGGGGTATTAGTTGAAATTTGCCAGTTATTTTGATAAAGAAAACACACAATTTGAGAGGAATCTCAAAAAAAAACATTTTATTCAAAGTATGGACCAATGCATTCTACACATTTCGCCCATCTTTTAGGCAAATTATGGATACCATCCCAAAAAAAAAAACTCTCTCTTTCGAGGCAAACCATTCGACGAGCCATTTTTCGACTTCCTCAAAATTGGCGAAGCTCTGCTCTGCAAGTGAGTGTCCCATTGATGTGAAAAGGTGATAGTTGGACAGGGCGAGGTCCGGAGAGTTCGGCGAGTGCAATAATATTTCCCAATTAAGTGCTTTCAATGTGTCCTTCACCAGTTTAGTGGTATGAGACGGCGCATTATCATGTTAAAAGATAACTTTTCCATGTCTTCGGGCCCATTCTGGCCGTTTTTCGATCAATGCATAATTCAAGTTGATAATTTGTTGTCGGTAGCGATCCATTTTCACTGTTTCACCATGTTTTAATAACTCATAGTACACCACACCACACCACACCCACCAAACACAGAGAATTGTCTTACGGCCAAAGCGATTTGGCCTTGCAGACGATGGGCTGGCCTCATCAGGTGAAAGCCATGATTTTCTTCACTTCAGGTTCTCAAAATAAATCCATTTTTCGTCACCCGTGACAATTCGGTGCAGAAAAAATTTCCTTTCGAACCGATCAAGCAGCATTTCACAAACGGTTTTTTGATTTTCCATGTGTCTTTCATTCAGTTGGTGTGACACCCATTATCCATACTTCTGGATATTTCCCATGGCTTTTAGGCGTTGGCAAATTGCTCCTTGGGTCACATTAAGTGTTTGTGCCAATTTTTGTTGCGATTGGGTTGGGTCTTCATCCAATAACACCTGCAATTGCTCGTCTTCGAACTTTTACGCTGCACCAGGATGTTCATTGTCTGTCAAATCGAAATTTCCACTTTTAAATTGACGAAACCATGTCTCACATGTTTTAATCACTGGAGCATGTTCACCATATGTTTCTACCAGTAACCGATGAGCTTCAGCTGCTTTTTCTTTTGATGAAATAAGAAAAGCAGCGAATGCCGCAAATGCGATTTACTTGGAACAAAATTCGACATATTCATTGAGGAAAACAACAATGACGCTATTATTTTCGCGGAATGTGACTTGTGTATTGTTGAAGGTTAATGGCTGAAAGTGAGAAAATGTAAGCTATTCTCGAATTTCATTCGACTCCGTCTGTGTTAACTGTTCAGAGACACTTTAGAACAAAGTTCGGCAAGGATCCCCCGCATGCTAATACCATTCGGCGTTAGTATCAACAGTTTAAAGCCACGGAATGCCTTTGTAAAGGTAAAAAAGTGGGTCGCCCTCCTGTGTCTGAAGAAACCGTTGAACGTGTGCATGGCAGTTACGTTCGTAGCCCACAGAAGTCTACTCCTCGATCGAGCAGGAAATTAGGTATTCCACATAAGACCGTTTTGAGAATCCTATGGAAGCAATTGTGCATGAAGCCTTACAGGTTACAGTTGCTACAAGCACTGTCACACAACAATGAAGTGCGTCATTTTCAATTCTGTGCCCAATGTCTAGAACGACATGAAACATTTGCAGAAAAACTCGTGTTTAGTGATGAGGCCACTTTTCATGTGAGTGGAAAAGACACAGTATTCATGCCACCAAGTAGTTGATCTGCCAGACCTGCGGGTTCGCATCACCAATGTATTTGCTTTCATTGCTGCTTTGGGTATTGGAAGAACTCGATTATAGACTTGATGTGTGCAGAGTCACAAAATGTACACAAATTGAGCATCTGTAGAAACAAAAATCAGTTTTTTTTATATCTGTGTAATCTTGTAAGTATATGTCAAATAATAAATCTGTAGTAATTTTCTGAAATCACTGCAATCATTTTGACTAGCCCTGTATATTATTCTTGATTATAAAGTGAACATATGAAATGCCCCCCAACATTTATTTAAACTTGCAGCCACTATCAATCAGTTTAGCTGTTTTTTGGACTTTTTATATCAAAACTTCAAAAAAAAAAAAAAAAATATCTACAATTTCAAAATCACTGCTGTAACCATACAATAGTTGTTCCCAAGTTTATTGTCTAACCAGGAAAACAATCTCCTTGTGGAAACTACATACGATTGTATAGTCCTCTGCAGCATATTTTTTCACGGCTGCAATACCTGGAATGATGTGTCTGTCACTTTAATGTGAAATTCAGAAGAAAAAAATCTATACTCTAATAAAATATCTGTGCAAGAAAGAATACTTAAAGAGATATTATGGTAACAATAGAGAAGGGTATTCCAGCATATAACACAATCAAGAAGTATGCATATGAATTTTACCAAGGAAGAATCAGCACTGAAGATGATTCTCTTGCAGAGGCAATTGGAGCCAAAAATCAGAAAAACATGACCAGGGTACAAGAATTGGCAATAACAGACAGAAAATTAACAATCAAACAGATTTAGAAGATATAAAGCATTCCAAAAAATACAGATCAAATTCAGGTTTGGTACTTGGGACATAAAAGTGGTTTGAAACTTTTTACAGCTCATCAACAAAGGCCAGAAAATCTGACTTTAAAACCAATCCAATAGATTTCTGCTGAACGATTTGATACTGTGGATGAGACCAGTAGCCATCACTTTCCCCAAGGGTAGAAGTGCAGACAATACAATAGAAGCAATAAGTGATGTTGTCTAAATGATATTCTGAGGATGTACTGTTTCCACATTTCCTAGAAATGTTGAAATATCAGTCATATTATGCTAACCTGGTAAAGTAAATACAAACAGTCTTCAAGGAAAATGAGAGAGACAAGTTGTCGAAGAGGGAAAAAAGTACTGTTTAATAAGTTACCCATAAACAGTTTGTACTGTAACCCCTCCGTTAACCCAAACTGGTACCCTCACACTCCCATCCATTTAAAACATTAAAATATATATATATATCTGGCACCCAATTAAATTCAGACTATACTCAATTTTTTTGAATACTTCAGCAATCCTTCTATGCAGATGGCATCAGGGCACTGGAATGCTGTTTGAAGAAGTATGTGCAGCTAACAGATGACTTTATTGAAAAATACACCAAAACTTTTCTTGGATATCTTAAGCATTAAGGTCATGAGCATCCTTTTAAAAATAATTAGAAAAAATGTAAATAAATATTTTTCAAATGCCAAATCTAGGCAAGAAGCACATTTTTTAAGATTTCGTCAGTGAACTATCCTTCCAGCTGCTCTACATTATAAAACAGTTACTTCAGCAAGTTATCTTTGTTGAAAAAGCTCTAATTGTTACTTTATGGCAAGGTAATTAAAGTAAAAATCCTGTACTATTGTTTTAATATTTTTAAGCACATTTCATACTTTGATGTATATAAAGAAATATATGAAAAACAAAATTAGAAGTCATACATTTTAGTTGCTCTCAATACCTGGAGTTTTCAAAATATTATTTACCTATGCCATAATCATTTTTCATCACGTGGTTCATTATACACTCTTAATCTGAATATTACACCAAAACAGTGAGTGAATAAAAACAATAAATATATTTAGATAAAAACATTGGTAGAATCTACTTGTTTTTATATAATACATTATTTTTTTCTCTGCAGTACAAATCCTTATTACATAAACTTCTTCTTTAAATCACCTGTTTAACACGAGATTTGAAATACAGTTTTTACAAACTTATAACAATATATAAATAAAAATTGAAAGTATTAATTATACCAACAGCGATAATATTTTAGAAGTTATTTAATGATCCATAAAAAATTGAAGACCTTCACACCTGTGATTAATCTGCATCTATCATATATAATAAAATTGGAGAAAAATTGTGTCTGAATACACAATTTATTTAAAAAAAAAGGAATCGCAGTGTACTCTACTGACAACAGAGATGCCAAAACTGTACAATTTTGAATTTTTGGCAGTCTACCTGAGCATCAAGGAAAAACTAAGGATCGATTTTAAAGAAACTGCACAGTTATAGTTTATGTAATTTTTTTAACGCAGTGTACTTTATATCTATATTATTAACATAGTTCCAAATTATATAAAGGAAAAAAACAATAAAATTTGAAAATTTTGACTGTCTGTCTACACATCAGATGGATTTTAATTAAATGTACAGTGACAGTTTATGCTGCGGGGAGTATCTCTCGTTAGCCTAGATCAGTAGCATAGTTTCCAATGTCATAGAGGTTAAACCCATAAATTTTGAAATTGCTTTATTAACTGTTCATGTATCACACAAAAATAAATGGAAGGATTTTAACAAAACTACAAATAGTGATACCTTATGTGATGGGTTAAAATATAGGATACATTTTATCCTGGTAAGTTACAAAGTTCCCAAGCTTAAAAATTTGTAACTTTTGTCTATCTGTCCACAAACCGTGCATTAATTGATGACTGGTTTTTAACAAAACTTCGTGTAGTGATAGTTAATGCCATCAGTTGACATACAGGATACATTAGATCAATGATACAGAAGCCAAAAACTTAAATTTTGGAATCTTTGGTTACTCTCGTGCAACAATTAATGAATGGATTTCAGCGAAACTGCAGAGAGACATTTCATGTCATTAGTTAAAATATTTAACCCATTTAATACGATAACTGTAAATTTTTTAATTTTGTGTGTGCATGCATGCAAAATCAAATATTTCAATGAAAATGTATTTGGGAACAACTTATTTAATGTTGTGTCTTGGACATGAATAATTAATGTTATGTTTTGATATGACACAGACATGCTGAGAAATAAAATAAATGCCTGAAAATTTGATTGTTCTTTAACAGAATTTATCAATTAAATATTGTCCCATTCAATCCTTATCATAATCAAAATGTATGACAACTACACATAAAGAAGACCAATGCATCGTGTGAGCAATGCTGACATAAGTGCAGGCACTACTATCCATTATAATTTCCAATGTATTATTTATATTCCATTTACACTATTTTATTGAATTTTATCACTGATACTGATACATTGCTTGTAACCATTGTTGGTAAATTAATGATGAAAAATCATAACTTGTGCAATTATGTAGATCACTTTTTTCCATTCTCGAACCTCATTCCATTGATATCTTTGCTGCATTTAATATTGTTGTTGTTATTATTATTTTGGATTCATGTCTCATTGATTCTGAGGTAATTACAAGGAATTAGGAAATAGCCTTTTGAAGGAACCATTCATTTTTCCACTTGGAGCGATTTCTGGTAACCATGGAAAACCTAAATCTAGTTGGCCGGACAGGGAATGAAACCAGCATCCTAGGCCAGAGTGTTACCATGCATCCAGCACAAAAAGAAAAAAAAAAAAAAAAAGTTTAACATATTATTGTATCAAACTCTCAAAACTATAGAATATTTTGTATCCAATCAAATTGGAAAACTGAATTAATAAAAAATCTGAATCAACTGAAAATCCGAATCAGCCCCGGTTCTAATTAGTTCGGATTATTGACGCTCTTCTTTATTATGAAATCTTTGCCTATGTGTGTGTGCCTCAAGCAAAAAGTAAGCTGTACTTAGTGATAACTTCTATTACTATTTAACATATAAAACTCAGTCCACAACCTGAATATTGGTTGGATCCTCCCGAAGGAGGCATACTAAGCCATTGTGTCAGAGGTAGGATGGCCAGTTCCTTTCCCCTGTGACCTGCAGTTCAACGTGGAATCTGAACTAGGGAATGACCTGGCATAGCTCAAATGATAAAAAACAAAATTCCTGGCTCCATCAGGGTTTGAATCTGGGACCAGGCCTTAAACTTTTGAAAGTAAGCACCTTACTCACTGAGCTACCAGACTACCTAGGTAACATACAGGATGCAGGATAGTTGTTAGGGGGCTTCCATTAACTACGTGAGGTGAAATTGGGGAGGGGGCTGTTTGTCCGGCCACATCTCACCACAGGGAGGGGATTTGGATTTCCGAGAAAAAAAGCCTCATGTAATTAATGGACACCCCCTTAACACAATCAGTATCATATTTCATTCAAGAGGCAAAAACTGTAAATTTTGGTATTTTTGTATGTGCATGCATGGATCAAGAAAAAAAAAAAAAAAACATATAAACAAAACTGTACAAACTGATAGCTTACATTATGTTTTGTTGCAACACTAACACTAAAAAAATAAAATTGTTGGTACTTTAAACAATCTTAATATAATCTATCAATTTAATATTGTTTGGCACAAATGATCTGACAGTGGAAATTTTTTCTGTGATTGGATATAAAAAAATTCAAGCCATCATGCAAGCAGTGTTGACATAGATGCAGGCACAACTTTACTTAATAATTTACAGTTCATGTACCTTTTTAAAGTAGTTGAAACCGAGTCATTTATGTTAAAAATTTGTAATAAAAAATCACAGTATGTGTAACTAAGCAGATTACTTTTGTGCATTGTCAAATCTTAATTTATCCCCAAATTTGATTCATCATAAAAATTGTGCTAAATTATAGTAAATTAACAGTGGTAAATTTACAAGGTGGAGAAGTCACATATGTTAGCTTCTCTGGTCCATGGGGCTGACTTCACAGTGTTAAGGTGAAAATAAAAATTGTAAAAAAATTCCTAACACTTATAAATACCTATTTAAATTTTCATCCTAATGGACAACGAAAATCAGAATATAATATTTAATGAAGTACAGAAAAATGAGCTAATGTGATGTTTTACGGATTAAAACCATGGTTTAAGGAAATGACATTAAAGTTTTGTACTAATTTATGTTGCCTTTTAGAATTTTTTCCTCTCATATTATTGTCAACTATGATAACACATTAATGGAATTTTTTTTAACATGTAATAAAAGAATTCAAATTATGTTTGAAATATTCTTAAATTTGTGCCTAAAATTTCTTAATTAAGACAGCAATATTGTAAGAAAAATGAAGATATTTACACTGGTAGATCATCCAGTGTTTTAAGACCAAAACCCTTCTTTTCTGTTTTGAATACTCCACATCGTGCATATTCACGTCTCTGGAAGCGTTTGTTGGTACATCGATCTCCCACTGCACACCGTGAACCACTAGAGCAAAAGAATAACACATTTTACATTAATATCTGTAGCCATTAAACACTAGAGTATGTTTGATAAATAAATTCAAACTTCTCAAATATTTAATAAGATTGGATGGAAAGCTTATATAGCTATTATAGCATTAACATATAACCATCAGTTCTGAAAACATGCAACAGGAAAAATGTAAAATAAGCTGCAATGATACAAATTATAGCTGACCAAATATAAAACTGTATTTTGGGACAGCAGTAAATTAATAAAATTTCTGTGCTCAGAAAAAGTGAAACTAAGTTTGATTCATAGAAAAAGATCAGTATTATGATGCAATGTTGTTAATATTCATTGTTAAAGGACAGTATTTGGGACGTTTATTGACATATGACAGTGACAAAGATGTTTCTAATGAAGAGGCCATTATTTTTTAAAACTAGCATTTTCTTTAGGCCACTTTAGCTGAACATTACTATTCTATCTGTTAATAGAACTGCGCACAAAATTTGAAATATTACCTTACTATATCAACTAGATATAGAGCCCTGAAATATTTCTATTTATGTTTGAGAAGAATGTCAACACAGTTGATTATGTTTGGTTTCAGTCCATTAGAACCCAAACACTGTATAGCCATCCAGACATCTAATAAACCAGAGAGACTGCTGTAAAACAGCCAGTCAAATATCTAAAACTTTTGGTACCAAAAATAGAAGGAAAACAAGTGTCTGATGCCATGATATCGTTGAAAATAATGGAAGACCAATTACCAAAATAAGATTGTTCCCATAAACCAAGAAAAAATGAGGTATGTAGACAGAGAAAATAAACCTCTCACTAACACTAAACACGGGAGGGGAGTAACTAACAAAAAAAAGCAACAGTACTTCCCTGGCTTCAAATCCATTAACCAAATCTTTTAGCAAGACTATGATTTCCTTCAATGCTGTCCAGAAATCCCAAAAATCCTCTCTGCCCTCACAGAACATGCTCAACAGAACCCCTAATTTCAGCCACAAACACAGTCTTCCCTTTCCCAACAGTCAACCCCAAAGTTCTATCCCATGTACACATCCTGCTGCAAGATGTGCAACATCCTCCATCACTTTATCAACTCTGTCACTGGGAAAAGCTTTCCCAACACAGCACAATACCACTTGTAAAACCTCCCATGCAATATACCAGTCTATTTAGGGCCAACTACTAATCAACCTGGTCATTAGAAGGAATGGCCACAGAGATATGCTATTTATCCAGAATACAAACCACCCACTTATGGCTTTAAGCCTCATCGACATAAGAGGTAATTAGAGGCAGGATAGGACTGGGGCAAGGAACGGGAAGGAATTCGGCCACGGCCTTTTGAAGGAAGCATGCCCAGCATTCACCTGAAGAGATTTGGGAAACCATGGAAAATCCTAATCTGGATGCCCGGTAGGAGATTTGAACCAGTGTCCCTCCGCATCAGAGGCCAGAGCGTTAACCACTCACCCACCATGCTCGGTACCTCCCAGTAGCTGCTAATGCCTGCCTCCTCACATGATACTGTTAACTTTCATTCTTGCTTCACAGTCTGCGCAATCTGAGTGCTCCAGACAAGACTAGCCTCTTTGAACTCAGAAGGTGGAAACTTGCTTACCATTACAAACTACAGACAGAGAAGCCATCAGAGATCTTCCTTCTTTTTCACTCCAACCCAATCTCTTCTCAACATGAACCACCGCTTACTAGAGGTGATGTTTAAATTACTGTGTAATACCTTTCTGAGGCTATATTTATTTGCTTCAACTTTTATCATATTTTGCACTACTCTGGTCTATCCTCTTCAATCAATATTCCCAAATCCATATTATTCTCCTCCAACTACTCTCCCGCCCCTCCTACCTCAGGCCATCGGCCAATGGTCTCTGAACAAATGTCAGCCACCAATGTCCACCAAGTGGCTACCTCATCTTGTTGCTGAAGAAGAGCCTTAAACACGAAAATTGCAGTTTTTACTGTATGTACATGTCTGCCTGTGTTTCAACACCATCCTGCTATCAACTGTGATAGGCGGTTGTTATTCTCCTATTCTAATCTTTGATTAATATTATATATACAAGCATACATTTGCCTGAGACAATTAGAGTAAAGATGTGCTTCACGTAAGATAGAACGTTCCCTCAGTTACACAAGCATCGTAGCTTTCTCTGACTCAGTTGCTAATGCAATGGTCAGTTCATATTAGGTATTACAATGTTTGGATTCACTCTAATTTTTGCACAAACTTTTGACTAGCTCTCATATGGTTATGTGATGTAATATTTTTAAAATTACAATTTCAATCATGAATATTTGTTTTATTTCTAAAATCATCCTCAGAGGGGAAGACTGAGTTTTGAATGACATCTATAAATGTTTTCAGAAATAGTAGTGTTATTAAGATGATGGAAAAGTGGAACAAACAATGTGAATTCAATCACATTCATTGCAATTATCATTAACACTTCTGCTAGAAAAAGTAGCACTGAGGCTTTCAAAATACAAAGATTGTTTAGCAGGCAGTGGTGGATCTAGGAATCTTACAAATTGTAAATATCATACTGAACAGCCTGCCAACATGAAATTACTGCAGTATTAGAGAAAAAAGTCCTTTATTTCATTACATTGGTGGTTAGTGATTTTGGCAAGCCTGATGGACAGTTGGCGTAGGTACTTTAACTCATCCTGTGAAATACGAGGGTAAGTCAATTATTATCTGCAATGTAGCTATAATTTTTATAGCCATACAATCAGAAAACTTACATGTACATCGTTTTTCAACATAGTCCCCTTGCATTTCACGACACTTCATCCATCCTTGCACAAGCTTCCTTATGCCCTCATAAAAGAAGGTTTTTGGTTGAGCTGTGAGCCAGGAATGCACCTCTTCTTTTACTGTTTCGTCCAAAGTAAATTCTAACAGAGGACAGGGAGAGGGGGACAGTGAGTTGGAGCTAGTACCAGAGAATGCAAAATGTTACAAAAAATGCAGAAAAATATATTAAAATGTTCATAAAGAAAGTAAAAGTAAATTTTATTTACTTTTACTTTCTCAAATTTATGTTATGAACATTTTAATATACTTTTATGCACTTTTTGCATTCTCAGGTACTGTCCCCCTCTCCCTGTCCTGTTTGAATTTACCCCCACCATGTTTCTGACTAATGGTCATTCTACTCCACCCTCCATCCTCGATTTTCTCCTGTTGACGAAGAGCCAAGTCTCGAAATATTCATTGTTTTTCCTGGGTTTTGTGCTTATTTATGTGTTCATCCCAAGATACCATCATCTAAGGTAAGTGGTGGTTCATTTCACTATCCCTTTTTTTTTGGAAATCTATTCACTAATTAGCTCCTACTATTTTCTGTAACTATATATATATATAGTTTTAATCCTATGGTAACCCAAGGAGTGTACAGGGAGAAAAGAATTCTTAGATGGAAATATTTACAGCTGATTAAGTCGGCCATTTACTTAATCTGCGTAACTAACACAAATTTCAAAAGATATTTTATTGGTTCATTCCATAATCTCATCAGGATTGAACCAGACTTCCATGGAAGTATCGGCGCAATTTGATTTTAGACAGCATATTAGGCTCTCAGTTCCCATGTGCTGTTAGTTTAACAATGTTTAGGGTTTTGAACCTTCTGAGTGAAAAATGAAAATCATTTAGATATGCCCTTTTGCCCATCCATATTTCAAATATTCATAACTTCTGAACCCATTAACTTAGAAATTTGCAACCTTAACAAAATAAAACAAAATTTTGGGGAAAAAACATTGGGAATTAAAATAATTAAAGAGTGCTTAATGACGGTGCTGAACAATAGCTTTCCTTTAGGTAATTTTCATGTGTATCAAACAAAAGCTGGTAACTTGCTGACTACGAAAATGTTTTAATTTTCCTTTCTATTCAATGATTTGTTGATGCTTTAACTGAAAGACCATAAAAAACTATATGCCCCACTAATTCTGAAAGTACTAATCATAATATTCTTTTAAAATTCACAGAGATATGCAGTGTACTACAGTTTACAACTAATGGTAGCAATCTGCAGTTTATTATTTTCACAAAATAACCGAGTGATTTTGACAAAACCTGATATTTCAGCATACAATTTTTCAACTAAACATCATGCATGAATCAAATAATAAATATGTTGTGATTTACTGATCTTAATTGAAAATTCTCCAAGACAATCAAGAATTTTTTCACTTTATGTTTGATTTACATATACCATTTGGAATACAATTTTGCAAAATGTATGTGAATTCTATTTAAAAATTACACATCTTTTTTTATTTTTGTATGTAGAATTCTAAGTGCACAAGAGTAATGCATAACTGGCAATGTTATTTTTCACTAGTGTGATGCGAATAAGGAAAATAAATTTAAATTATAAGTGTTTGCCAAATCAACAAAAAATTCATATTTATACTCACCACTCTATCATTAAGAGACGATTCAAACAATCTTCTCCGCATCCCAAGTCACCACGTGCTAATTCTTCTTTTGTTAGAAAACAGTCACAAACCATTCGTTTAGCTTCCTTACTTGTTGTTCTGCAAATTGTAAAAAATTGCAAAAAAAAAAAATTAAAAATAAACCTAACAAAATTAACCTAAAATTATCCTAACAAACAGAAAAGTAACTTCTCTCCTAACCTATAAATCTTGCTAAAGCCTTATATAATCTACCACACAGAATAGATCAATACAAGTATTTTTTTTTTTTTTTTCAGTAATGACCCCTTAACTCTAAAGAAATTTAAAATAACAAAAATAGTAAGAAATCTAAATCAATATACGTTCTTATTTTTTAACATTCCAAGTCTTTTCATCTGGTCAGATGTGACATAGAATACAAAGAATAAAATTGAAAACGAACTGAAAATGAATAAAACTACAAATACAAGATTTGCTGCAAGAGCTTCACTACTCCGCCCATAAAGCAAATTTAAATGGAACATGGTGGTTCTTTCCTGTATATGAAATATATATATTTTTTTAATGACTCAGGTGTTACAAACTACATCCTAAAACAACTGATAAACATCTATACTGTTACAAATCTATAAACAAGCTGCGCGTGTCTCATTATATGAACAGCAACTGCTCCAAAAACTACCACAGCAATTTTGATGGAGTTTTTAAAATTTTTAGATCTAATGGTCTGATTTAAAATCTGCGAAAACAGCTAGTGACATATGTACCAAGGAATGGAGGAAATAATTAAAAACATTTCTAGACATAAAATTATGAGCCACAGATCACACTTTGAGATGTTCACTCCTTGCACAAAAAACTGAAAAAAATATCATATAACTTAGAATTCTGTTAATATTTTGACTTCGAATATTTAGTTTTTCAGTATTCTTGACTGCAGTAAATAAGAATACCCACAATGTGTTTGGCGAGTTTGACCAAATATGATATACTGATCTCTGGATTGTTTATATTATATTTGTCTTTTTGGTTATATGTTCCCAGTTTTATGGATTTTTATGAATATACTTTAAGGGAATTCATTACTCAAACCACTGCATAAGACATTAACTCTTCAATAAGAGCAACAGAAATGTAATATTTAAAGCAAGCAATTTTGTGCCTAACATCAGTAGTAGGTACACGATACCATGTCACCACAATTTAATAGCGAATAGTTAGAGACAATTCAAATATAAAGATTAAAATTTTGTGATATATATCTTAACCGATATTTCTCAGAAGTAAAAAATCTGTTACATGTATAGTTCCTTGCGCCTTTGTCAACATTTTGAATCTGCTCCAGGCCGCATTTCAACCTAACCACAACCACTAAGAAGGAAACAAGAATAAATTTTACATTGCAATACAGTCAATGTATTATTGCACGTGCTTTTTTCCTATCGCAATTCAAACGAAAGTTGTATAATGAAATTGGTTAATCTATGCAACATATACCTTCAATCCTAAAATAAACAATATCGTCATTACCAAATATGTCTTTGGTGATTCTGAAGTGGCAATATCAGTATAGATTGTGGTTAGGTCAAAATGCAGCCTGGATCAGAATATTTTTGCAACATCAGGCATGAGGAATTGAATCATTTTTAGTAATTAATAAGCTGCTTTAATAAGTGTCGTGTTAGTTATGACGTGTTGTGCCGAAAACAAAACAACCGTTGTGCATGTCCGTCCTATATTTCAGTGTGGTTTTGACAAATTTTTTTCTGGTCCAGGCCACATTTCAACCTAACCACTTCAATTCTGACATGTGATGAAGAAAGATGGCTCAAAATTTGTGTAAATTCACAGACGTTTTTAAGCAAGAAATACACGTTATTACCAAAAACATACATACAGTATTAAGAAAACTTGCCAGCGGTTTTAGATTTGTTGTTGCAAATGCTATTGCTGGTGGCAAAGATATTTTTAGAAATGGCTGTCGATGGTACTGCCAACATTATTGCAGACGGTAACTTTCGTGTTACCTATGTTTAGAGGTACATTTCTTTTTGCTTTGATATGCGCTTTTTATCCTCAGGAAAGGACAACTGATTCTCGGTACACCCTTATTGGATCCTTAGCGATAATGTTTTATGTAGCTTTAATTTCTTTTTTTTTCCATATATTATATTTTGTTGAAATATAAGTATAACAGAAAAAAATGTTTGAACAACAGTAAGAAAACCAAATCTAAGGTAATAACTAAAAGAAAGGAACATTTTTAAATGGAATTTAAATTTTTTGCTTCTCCAAATTAATATTTGCTACTAAAATAAAAAAAAAGAAGGTAGAGCATTTCCATACACACCAATGCCTAAGCACGCGAAGCAGCTGGTAAATGCTAGTTTACTTATAATTTTCTTTCCGGTATTAATTGCCTACATTTCATCCAAATTCTTATATGACAAAAATACATTCAAATGTGTTTTAGACATACTTAATATGTTTTACAGACTCCAGACTCTAGAGAGTGCAGTTGTGTTGGATCCTGGTTCTCCTACAAAAGGCAACATTACAAGTAAGTAGATGGGGTGACTGATAGATTTGCTTGTGGAAATTACTGCAAAACATTATCAGCAACTGGCTTCATAATGGAGCAGAATTGGATTTGCTGGCAGACAGGAGGAAAGATTGCTTGTAGTGTATAAGGTCTAGTGTGGTGATGAGAAATAGAAAGATATTGGTAGAAGAATTAGGAGTAGTGCATGGAAGAGACAATGATCACAAGCTAGCACTCAATTTCAGGCATAAGGTAGCTGACAAATGTAATGGAATCAGGGATTGGAATATATTACTAAGAGAAGTGCTGAATAGTTTACCAAAAACACTGAATGAATTTCATGAAGGTCAAACATAGATGTGTGGGGAAATTACTTTCAAAGAATTTGAAGGAAAATAGAGCATGCACTTTATCGCAATTAAATAAATTAATTTTCTTCCTATGGGGAAAAAACGGCTCCCGAGTTGTATTCCCCAGAACATGACAATCAAATCAAAACAGTAGCTTAATATTCAACTTTTTTTTTCATATCCCGATAATTTCTTCAGCATCCTTTCCTGTAACTGAATGCTTCTAGCTGCATTGCAGAGTATTACCTATCCAGTCAAGGTATTCTTCATAAAAACTATCTGTTGCCCTTTTTTTTACTTATGGCTTTACACCTCGTCGATGTCGAGGTCATTAGACGCAGGAAAGGAGTTGGGACAAGGAACAGGAAAGAATTCGGCCATGACCTTTTGAAGGAAGCATCCCGGCATTCGCCTTGAGTGATTTGGGAAAATCATGGAAAACTCAAATCTGGATGCCCAGACGGGGATTCAAACCGGCATCCTTCCGAATGCGAGGCCAGAGCGTTAAAACGCTCATCCACCATGCTCGGTCTGCTGCTATCGGCTACCTGATTAGTTGCTTCACGCGTTTTCAGTACTATATCGCTTTCTTTAAAAATGTTTTACACTCTCTTCTTACCAACCTCTTTGCCCTCCTCCCTATTGCAGTATGTGGCTACCATGTTTTGAAGTAAACATATCTTTCCCCATTCTTATTATCTGATCCTACTTCCCTACCACTGTTCTGATGTCCTCCTGCATACTAATCATTTCCCTGAAATCTCTCTTCCACTGTAAAACTCTTTCTTATAATTATACATCAACAAGTACTTAAATGATTTTTAAGGGCAAAAGCACCCTGACCGTCAATGTTATACAAACAGAAGTGAATGCAAAGTTCAATTACTGCACGATAATGATTAGTCAGGTCAAGTTTATGTCGTGATACATAATGTCGTAACTTAATATAAAATGTTTGTATCAATGTGAGTGAAGCTTTGATTGTGTAGCGGCAATATTAGCGGTGATTGTGGTTAGGTTAAAATTTAGCCTGGAGCAGAATGAAAATTGAACATTCTTGTCACAGAAATTTAGTTGTTATCGGTTATTTAAGCAGCTTTCATAAGCACTATGTCATGCTGTAATGACATGTATCAAAATGTAAACTAATCCCTTTCAGTCCTCTACATTTGACTATGTTTTATGCCTAGTAATGTGGAAGTCTGCCATCATCCATGTTCCTGGCCTTGACCACTGATGAATATCAACATTATTATTATTATTTTTTTAAACTCATGGTTTACTTGCATTTATTTCTAAAGTGTGATAGTTGCCAAACTTTCATAAATTTGACATTTTGTGATATACTTAAATTTTCTGGGCTTCACAGACAATACCTTTAATTTCTAAAAAGTTTAGAAACAGAGCGAATGGTAACTTAAATCTGCCACTGACGCTCTAAAAAGAGGGAGAGAGAGATAAAATGCAAAAATACTCACCTCACAGTATGATATTCATTCTCCAACAATGTAACATAGTTACGAAGTCGCTCTTCCATTTCATTCTTGTCATTACGACTATCCTTTTTCCCCTCTACTGCACTGTTGAAGTGTTCTGAATAACTAATTGTATGGTTTAGGTTTATCACACTGCAACTTGAAACAGGATAACTTGAAACATTCTGAACAGGCAGTCTGGGAGAGATACTAGGTGCAGGTGAGATAAATGCTAGTTCACTATCACTGCTGCGGTTGCTTCCCATCTCCAGTTCACTTGAACGCCGCCAACGAGATTTCACCTTAACGGGTTTGTTGGTATCAAGGTCAAACACTGAATTTACAGAGGTAGGAACAGCAGGAAATGAAGAAATGGATGTTGAAGGCATCACTTTCTCCTCTTCCACAAGAGTAACAGAATTAGAGTGACAGGTGTTTACAGGTTCTGTGCTATTAACCACTTTTGTAAGACCAAGATCCTTTCCTGCAGTGGGAACAGATTGTTCAGTTCTACTTCGCACCTTCCGCTTTGTTTGACCAATAGAGCGAATGCGGTTACTCCGTCTAACACCAACACTACAACTTGAACTACTTTCAGAACCAGTGGTATCTGTGCTACCACTTCGGCCACGGAAATTAGCTGCCTTTTGTTTTCTCTCACAAAAGTCTTCAGTTTCACAATTTTTTCCAAGCATAGGAGGACTATCTCGTGTGCAACACTTTGGATGAGCAACAGAAACTTTATCTTCACAAACTAATTCTGTGTTAGAAACAATAACTAACCTATTTAAAGAATCGAATGTTGTTAGATCTTGAATGGGTGAAATAGATGGCAAGTGTGAAGTTAGGTCTGAAGCATCGTTATTTCTCTTATTAAGAGATCTGGAGGAATGTCAGTAACTTCTGAACCATGATTTTGTGCTCCACTGTGACCATTTGTAACACAGGGTTCATTTCGATTCAAGTAAGTATTATTGGAGTCATTTTTTGATGACGGAATGTGATTCTTGACTAGGTCATCCCTGCAACACACACCATGTTTTAACACAAGGTTTTCCTGCTCACTGCTACATGAAACTTGGGATTGAGGAACTGGAACCTGAACAGAAAATTCTTCATTGTCAAGAGCAATGTCTTTTATCATGTCAATGACATTGGGGCGCACATTATAAGTACCACAGTCTTCAACTGCTTGGCTCTCAATTTCAACCTGTACTTCTCCAACAGAAACGTCACTCCCTCTACTGCAGTCATCTACACTTCTTACAATGCAGTCACCATTAATCTTTAAGCTCATATCAACTGTAGTATCAGGGCTGTAAACTATGCAGTTAACGTTAGAGTCAGAACAACTGTAATCATCACTTCCAAACCTCCTACCACAGTCATTAACACGATTGCAATAATCACTTCTCGAAACAACCACGTGGTGATAATTACTGTCCTGACAAACTAAATTGACTGTTGGATCATCCTGACTCCTGGAATCAATTTCTATTTCAACACCTTCAGAGACCACTGTCTCTTCCACAACTTCTTCCTCCCACACAACATGTTCTGCATTACTTATATCTAACTCTTGCTCTTCTACAATTATTTCATGCACAATTTCATTGGCAGGTTCCACCTCTACTTCCTCTTCCTTCATTTCAGGTAATATTTGTGCACCGATATCTGGGTGTGAAACTGGCACATTTTCTGTAACTTCCAGGAGACATCGGAACTTGCCAAACTTCTTATGCACAGAAGAAAGAGAATGCAAAGTGGTAGCTGCAGCAGGTGGTGACTGGAGAACAGTTCCCCCATCAGCAGTGGCTCCGCTGTCACAACACATTTGCCACCCTTAAGTTTTGTTTGTTCCAGGAATTTGGGGCTCACAATGCCATTTGGCGCATGATCTGGTAGTCCATTTAATGCTTTGTCTTTATTTTTAGTTGGTACTTTGGCCAACTTGGTTGCCCTTCTTCCTACAGCCCCTTTCCTTCTGCGGGCCATAACACAGTGGACAGCTACCACCATACATTCAGTCAGTTGCTGAGAGTCTTCATAGCTGCAGAACTCAAGTCTGCCAAATCTGAAACATTTAAGAAAGAAATGTTTACTTTAACATGTCAAAATAGAATTTTTATTATTAATGTATAAAAAAGGCTCATAAAGGAATGAATGGTCTCAAATAGGAGTTGAGAAAAATGCACTTCTTTGGATTTACCTATACATTAAGCTTATTACGCCTTGTGACAACTTTGACGATTACAACTGCTATTATTCATTACATTTTATGCAACAGCTGGTACTGTGCTGAGCACATCTTACGAGTACTTTATAAGAGTAGTAAAACTTGTCCACAAATCAAAGTAAAGTAAAGTTTCTGACACACCACAGAATGAGAAAAACAGCATTTTCCTTCTAATTTAAAATACAGGTTTAACGTTTAGCACATTAAGTTGGTAAAACATTTAGTTCATTTAAAAAGTTTACACAGACATAAAATTCTACTCATAAAAAAGTCACTAGGGGATAGAGAGGTCTGTCAATTCAGAGGGATAGTTAGATGTTAAAGTCTTGCAAATGCATCAGCACAGCATGCATAATATTTTTTAGACTTGCTTTTCCCAAAATTATAGTCTCTAATACATCTCAACATATTCAGAGTTATTTAAAGGTGTAGAGCAGGGAATTTGGAACATTTTTGTATGTTACTCATATATTTCATACTACATTTTTGGCAAATTTGAAGATTATTAAAATTAGCTTGTTTTTGTTGACGTGACCATTGGTGTGGTGTTGGATGAGCTGAAGTGCGAGGCTAGAACTTACAATCTCCAAGAAATGGCTCCGATGTCCTTATCTGTACGGTCAAACCGATTAGTTAAAGTGTTGGTGGTGCTGGAACTTTATGTGGATGATTAATAAATTCAGACTGAATTATAAAAATACATGTTACTGTTTAGTGGCATAGAAGAACTTTTTAAATAATCCGCTGTGTTATAATTTCATAAAGCTTGCCCACAAAGAACTATAAACTTAACAAAGCTGAGTGACCGATGTTGTCTCACAACATGATCATGAGAATACTGCATAAAGCATTTTATACTAGAAGCCATCCATCCGCTGCATATGTAATATCTGTGGATGGCCAACTTTTTATTTCCACAACCCTTCTTTTCTTCACACAGTTCCCCATCTCAACCTGAGATTTCCCACTGTGTGTCCTTAGTAGAGTGACCAATTTGACACACATCATACTGCTGAAAGATTCCTCCCCCCCCCCCCCCCCCCCCAAATTTTACTTTCTTAAATTGTCTACATAGCAATTGATGAATTCTTATCTTCACTCTATACACTCATTACTGTGCCTACGTAAACTATTGAAGTATTTTATACATGTGTGTCAAATACTTAATGCAAAGAAGAACTGATACTATGAGAAATTTTGGGTAACTCATATTTTAGCCTGTATTTTTCTAGTGCTGGCATTTCAAACTTATAAGTTCATCCTATAATAAACAATTTTATTAATAATTATTTAATAGTAGCAGAGTACCTAGAATTGCCTGGTCTATTTTGGTAGTATATCCTTATATTATTTTTAATCATCAAATCAGAGACATCTACTAGTTCTAAAACTAAAATGTTTGGATACAATGTGGAATTACATTACTATATTTGTGTAATAAAATGGAGTAGGAAAGGGTATTTCTAATCATCCATACACTTAAAATTACTAAACTCCATCACACAGTTACCCTCATAGATGAAACTAAGGAAGATGGAAGCAGCTTCTAGGTGATATAAATAATAAAGGAAAGAGAAATGAACCCACCACATACCAAAGTGGACAGCTGCGATGAGAGGGAACACTTATGCGGACATACAAATAAAAAAACACAATATTTTGGCAACTGCCTTCTTCAGTAGTAGAAAAACAGGGAATTAGGCTCCGTACGTGTACATACACAGAACGTCACCTAATGACTCATTATTTAGCAGTCTGAAGTTTTGGAATTGACGGTTTCTACAAAGAAAAGTTTAAAATTTTTATACAGTATTTGCACATTCCTTACTCTCTGCTTCATAGGACATTAAATACAGGTACTTATTTTCTACATCTTTTTGTTGTTGCCTCCATCGTTTCAATGAGCATGTGGTCATTACTTTCAGCATTTTTCTCTGTGTCATAGCTGATGAGTTTACGGCCAAGAACATGACATACACATTCATCATCATCTATATTCTACTGACTTACCTTCAGCAAACTATGATAAACTATTAACTTCTGTTCGGAATCCATGGGCACCATTAAAGAAATTAATTACTGCAGCTGCGTGGTATTCCCAAAGAAGCAGTCAAGGGATGTATAAATGGTCAGAGACCATGAATTTGGTGCTGTAACTCTGAACGGAACTACTTCGAATGTATCTGAACTGATAACTTCCCGGTGACTTGCAAAAACTACCATTTAGAAAGTTCATTAGCCTGTTCAACCAAAACATTCTTACACCATTATTTCCACAATGTTTAAATATCATGGATGTTCAGCTAACAGTAAACTAATTAATTGCCACATTGAATGAAAATGGAGAGACTATGTATGCAAGCCTAAACGATACTACCAAAGTTACTGCAAGAACGAGTTTGAACCAAGATTTCATACCTGGTTCAATTTAAATGCCTACCTACAAGAAAATCCTAAAAATATCAGAGGTTTTGTGATCCCGAAGTGTAAACATAGTTCACATAAAACTTAATGCTAAGAGGCAGATACGTGTCATGGTCTGTTCCTTTCAGTGAATAATTTTTTATTTATTTTTTTCCAATTATTTACTTTGCTTATTTTCATTTATCGTATTTAAGAATAGTACTGTAACTGATCAACCCTAGAATAACCAAAGCGCATTTGTAATTGTCAATTTTTGAATGATAAACTCAAGTTATCTGTAATTTTTTTTCATGTAACTGGTGTTAAATGCTTCCATAGTACTGATCTTTTCTTTTGCTGTTTGACAGATGACTGCACACACCTGGTACTTAATTTTCTGAACATCAATTTCATCAGTTGTGATCGACAGCCTTCTTTCTGGTCGAGTTGTTGTTGTTGTTATTAGGATTTTAGGGCGCGTCGACGACGGGGTCATTAGCGCCCTATTCTGGTCGAGGATCAACTTCAAACACCCATAAATCAGAGATAGCAAAAATGGCAAAAAACAATGAAAAACTTTCATTCAAAGAGTAATAACACGTGAACTACAGAAGATTTCAACAATTTAAAAAAATACTCATGAGGTAATGAAAATCACAAGGTTATTAACATGCATTGTCAAGATCCTTCATTGGCAAGAAACCTCAAGAAGTTCAGTTATTTTCTGAACAGACCTGGTACAACCAAAAACTCAGGAGATACTGTTCCCTATATTTATCAGAGCTTTACTACTAATTAAAGATGAGATCATTAATGCTGGAAGAGGAGTTTCGATGGTGCGATTGGGGGGGGAGAAAGAAATATATAGTGGTTCCACACGAACTAATTTTGTCATAGTATGGGGTAGACTATTATTTTCAAGCAGTACTTGATCATACCACCATCACAGTGCACAGTAAATAATAATCTAATTACCGCCTGAAAATAACACATGCTATGTTGTTCCAGACTGTGTTACGACATAAAGAATAATACACCTTGTCATTGAATACTGCAGTGTTAGTGCACACACAGGAATGAAGTTACAGTGGAATCGAAATCTTCAGTTAACCACCCATTTCTTTCTGAATCCCATGTCAAATGTTAACCATTTTCTCCTCCCACCAATGTTACCAACTTACAGTGAACAAAAAACTACACTGACATGTTTAATATCATAAATTCAAATAACCAATGACCAATAGATTTATTTAGAGTATAATGCAGACAGGGCCACAAAATTTGATTTACTATCATCAATATGTTAAAATTACGTACAAAACATTTCTAGCAGATGCACAGAAAAAGCTACGTCCATAATGCAATTAAATACATGTGTGTTACACTATTTCAACAGGTCACCCAACAGCTAACTCTATTCTAAAGACAAACAGGGCCATCGAACTATGCCTCAAATCACTTGTAAAATTAATGGAACTTCGAGTTATCTTCCAAGTTCAATTTGTGCTTCTTATTACACGCAGAGAAATAAATGAGTTACATCCTACCACTACAACCTATTTATTCTGCACCAACTAGAAAAAACAAAAATAATATCATAATTCTACATGCCACCCATCTCAGCTGAAAAAACATGAAAAATTTTATCATATTAATTCCCAAATTGATATTACTGATGTAGGGATCATACCAACCCATCTTTTGTTCATTAAATAGAGTGATATAACTAGATATTGCGATTCCACTACAACATTCACTAATGTTGTCATAATACTGCTGTGGTCAATCACAACGATAGAGGATTGTAAACAGTTGCAGGGTGATCTGGACAGGATATCTAATTGGGATGGTAAACATGGAATGAAGATAAATGCAAAGAAGAGTCAGCTTATTAGATACACAAATAAAAAACAAAAGGGTAAATATTAATATAAGGCGGGGAAAGATTTGCTTGCTGAAGACTTGAAATGTAAATATCTTGGAATTACTTTTGATAACAAACTTAACTGGGCAGGAACCATAGGACAGGTGGTAGGAAAAGGTTTCAAAGTTCTTCACTTGTTGGAGAGAGTGATGAGGGGATGTACGAGAGAAGTCAAGGAATTGGGTTACAAAACTTTGGTCAGACCATTGCTCGAATATGGTAGTGTAGTATGGGACCCTCATTTTACGTATCAAACACAGGAGTTGGAGAGGGTACAAAAAAGGGCTGCTAGATTTGTTTCTGGAAATTATCGCAGAATGCAATCAGTGACGGATATGATAAAGGAGCTGGAATGGGATTCATTGCAAGACAGGAGGAGGATGAGGAGGGTCATGGGAGTGTACAGGGCATATACTGGCGATGAGGCATGGAAAGATATTGCAATAGGTATGAAAAGTAGTGCATGGAAGGGAAAAGATGACCATGACCACAAGCTGGCACTCGATTTCAGGCACAAGGGTGTGGGAAGATTTTCTTTTTTAGGTAAGGGTGTCAGGGATTGGAATGAGTTACCAAGAGAAATGATGAATAATTTACGGAAAACTTTGAAAGAATTTAAAGATAAAATTTGTAGAGGGCAAATGTAGGTAGGTGCAGGATAGGGGGAAGATGGGTGTGTAAGGAAATTGCCACCGGAGCCTGTGCTCCATTGCAATTAAATTATAAGGCTTTTTACTTTCAAGCAATAATTCCTTCGTAATACAACCTGGAGCAATTATTTTCGAGCAGAAATTAGTATTACACCCTCAACCAGCATGGCATTGTTAAATGTACTTTAGAAAGTATTTCTAGCGGTAAATTGTATTTGACTATTGCAGTTTTATAATGCCTATCACTATCACCAGGAATCACAATTTCTCTTTTACTTATTCTGAAACATTAATTTGAGACAAAGAGCACATACTCAATTGTCTTTAGTTAAAGGCAAGAAAGTAGTGTTTCCAGCATAGGTGACGTCAACAGAACCAAACAGGTCTAATTCTAACGATATTATAAACTCCAATAAATCCAGGTCGGTAACAATAATACAATACTTGATATGATTCTGATACTAATACTAATAAGCATGTAAAACAATTAGCAAGATAATATAATCTATACATAGTCTACTGTTCAGTCTGCTCTATTAACTAACAAAAACCTTACATTACAATACAGTTGGAACTGTCATTACACGCATTTAACTTAGTGACACCAGAATTGCAGCAATAAAAAGGGGCGGGGGGGGGGGGGGGGGGTGAGGATTGAAATGTCGAATATGTATGCTTAATTATAATTCTGGCCCAGGCTGCACAAATCGCAATACATGTAAAAGTAATTAAGTTGACATGAAACAATGAATATACAAAGGAGATAAACTAAAATTAATTTTAAGATACACAAACCAAATTCCTAATGTCTTATGATGTAACACACAATGTAAATTGTCATTGAGACTGGAGTTGCTATGCTATGAGAACCAGCTTAGAAGGAATTGAATATTTGTACACACGTTCCTTGGACAATATTAGTTACAAATATTTGTATACTATAGCTTTCAAATATATAATAATTGAGTAAAGTTGTTCGAATCATGCACAGTTCCATACAAGTTGTTATGCAAGAAATACATCTTATAGCCTTATCGTACACATTTCTCAGACTTCAATCTCTGAGAAAAAAAGTGCATTCCGCATCCAAATAACATGTAGTCGAGACGTATTTCCATACAAATGTTACATGGTGAAGAGCAATGAGTGGTATATAGCAGACACGAGACCTTAATATTCACAGATTTTTTTGCGTGGCAGCCAACCTCTTATGACAAAGCCAAAAGCAGTGTAACAAGCGGCGAAAGTTGCAATTCTTGTTCACACTGCAATTCAACCCAATCACAACATCCACTAATATCGACCCTCCGTCCATCAATTGTCATTCTGGCCCAAGCTGCATTTCAACCAACTTTTTTTTATTTTACTTATGGCTTTACGCCTCCTCGACGCCGGGGTCATTAGAGGCGGGACGGGATTAGGTACAAGGAACAGGAAGGAATTCAGCCATGGCCTTTAAAGGAAGTATCCCGGCATTCGCCTGGAGTGATTTGGGGAAACCATGGAAAACCCAAATCTGGATGCCCGGATGGAGATTCGAACCCACATCCTCCCAAATGTGAGGCCAGAGCGTTAACCGCTCACCCACCACGCTTGGTCATTTCAACCAAACCACAACTTCCACTTTATTGACTACCATGTAAAATAAGTTAAAATATAATCTCAGCCTGTTAAACCTATCTGCTATACACCACTTAATGCCATACATTCAGAACATACACATGTTGTTACTTCTAACCTAAATGTCATATGTATCCAGAATAAGGTTTTTTATCGAAGAATAAAGCCTGAGAAAGTTACAATAAACATCATAGTCCCACCTGTTTACAGTACGACACTGCCCATAATATGATTAGTTTCGAGAGAGGTCAATGTGAATTGAGAGTTTATTTCGCTAGCAATAGATAGCAGACCCCGAGAAACATATATTTTCTTTCTCTTTTGGGTGAACCAT
>JARYHS010008074.1:73522454-73560543 GCA_031002005.1 Vandiemenella viatica
TGGCGTGGAGGTGGTGTGGTTAACATGGTGGAGTAAAGCAAATGAATCAGAAATTGAGGGGTTTTTTTCTTCTTTTTTTTGTATCATTACATTTAGTGTTCAAATGTAAATCACGTAAAATACATTTACTTTGAAGAAACAGTGAAATTCAAATTCAATTTATTTCCTGATTTCATATTCTTTTAGTAAGACACGTTTTAGACTTGAAATTTAATATTTTTTTATTGGTGCCAGCGCTGTAACTTTATCTAACTTTTATCCTTTATCTGTACTTTTGAACCATAAAATACAATTTGAGTGTCTGATTGGTTTCAGAGTAATGTGGCAATCATATTTTTATGACTAGTGATCTCAGATTTTTCATTTTACTAGGAAAAATCAATGAAATTGATTCAGAAACACAGATATCGGCAGTTTTTACTTTCCCTGTTCCACCTTCTGTACAGTAACACCTGAAGCATTCACTCTCACCTTCAATATTCTTCTTTCTTTTTTATTTATTTTATTTTTTTATTATTATTATTTTTTTTTTATTTTATTTTTTTACAAAGAATTGAGTTATGCTAGCCAAATCGACATTTGTTATGTCTGTTGGGTCGGTGACTGTGCAGTGGCCACCACTTGGCCGCTGCTCCAAAAGTCGCGTCGTGTGAACAGCAGGGATGGTCTCTGCTTTAACCACCATGCAGCAGGAAGCCGCTTCAAAACTTCTGTATGAAATTCTTCCATCTTTCACAGTAAAAGTACTGTTTGTTGCATTCTTCTGTCGATCTTTGCTTTCAAGATTTTACATTTTGAAATCAGGGGACTCCTTTTGTGGACACCTTGTAATTGCATATTGTAGATGATGATAAAATTATGTATTAGGGCACCGAGCAAGGTGAGTAAGTGGTAAAGCTCTGTTCTCACATTCTGGAGGACATGGGTTTGAATCCCCATCCAGTTTTCCAGAGTTTTCCCAAATCACTGCTGGTTCCTTCATAATGCCGAATTCGTTTCGTTCCCTGCCACCAATCCTCTCCCACCTCTTATGACTTCAATGTTAATGAGGCATAAAGCCATAAGCAAACATAAATATTAAGGTATGTGTATAATTTGACATAGGCTTTCATCTTAAATAGCACACCCCCACTTATTTTTTTAAAATATATATATATATTCGCGCATTTATAAGACTCTTAAACTCATTCATAGGACTCTTAAACTCTTTTTTTAGTGACAGATTTCATGATGTACTTAAAAAATATGTAATTTGTTGCATAGTACATGTTGTGTAATATGATTAGGGTTAAAGAGGAAGACCGACAGCAGACATAAAAAACGTGTGCAAATATAAAACTTTAGGGGCAAAGCCCTTCTTCAGCAGAAGAGGCAGAAAGAGAATTTTCATCAAAATTTTATATATTTGTGATTTTTTTGTTTTTTTTTTTTTCCATTTTGCAGCACCCTTTGTGATGGTAAGTGTTTGCCTTCCTCTGCCAGCGGGCAGTGTTGACAACTGGCGTTTGCCAGGAACTCGCGGACTCGTAGTGCATTGTCATGCTGGAGTTCCCAGGTAGTGGAGATGTCATTCCTCGTCCTGATGACCCTTTTTCAGAGAGTTTCCAGCACATCCACGTAATGGGCAGTGTTAACTGTCTGTCGTTGAGGAACAAACTCCTTATGGACCACTCCTTTGCTGTCGAAAAATACAGAGCATTGTTTTCACTTTTGATTTGCTCATTCTTGCCCTTTTGGGCTTGGGGGACTGGTCGGTGTGCCACTCACAGCTTTGGCATTTTGTTTTGGGTGATATTAAAAAACCCATATTTCTAGACCAGTGATGACGTTGTCCAAATAATGAGGTTCAATTTCAACATGTTGCAAAAGTTCACTTTAAATTTTTGCTTGCTTGGTCTTTTGGTCGTCTGATAACACCTTGGAGACAAGCTTGGCGCACACTTTCCTCATTGCTAAATCTTCAGTAACAATGCGAAACACAACAGTAGACGACAAGTTCAGTTCATTGGCAACCATCTTGATAATCAATCAATGGTCAGAGTCCAACAATTGTTGTAGGTTTTGCTGGTAGACGGCCGCCCAGAGCGTTGTTCGTCGTGAACTTCTTCCCGGCCCTCCTTAAAGGCCTTTAACCTCCTCGAAACTTGTGAGTAGGACAGAGCAGAGTTTCCGTAAGCCTCACGAATCATTTTGTTAGTCTGTTCAAGAGATTTTTTCAGTTAGCACAAAACTTAATTGCGTAATGTTGGTCGATCATCGATTCCATTTTTTTCGTGACACGGTCAGCGCGCAGACGTTCTCCGTAACTGATGTCTTGCCGCTTTCACAACTTGGAGAGCACTGAGACCAGTTTCATGCCAAAGCTTAGCGATCCCACTCTGACCAATAGGAGCGGCACGGGAATTTCAATTGCATTACTTTCGGAATACTCCATACATATATAATAATAACAATAATGAGCAGGAAAATGCTTTAAGACAATAAAACTAAGGAAGGATAGGGAAATACAATCCAACACTTACCACAGTTGTAGGCAGCAGGGAATGATGAACATAAAAAAGAACAAACACAAGAAATGCAATATTTTGGCGATTAACCTGATTCTTGTTAAAAGTGTGACACAAGGTGTAGCCACACATGTACACAATGACGGCCGTCGTGTTATTCATATATATATAATAACAATGAAAAAAAGACGCTAAGTAGCGGAAAGGAATCAAATTAGGATAGGGAAATGAGCCACCACTTACCTTTAGATGATGGATGTGGGGCGCGAACACACAGAAAAGACACAAACACAAATAATAAAGAAATTTTCGGGAAAAAAACCTTCTTCAACAAGAGAACATTATGAGAGGTGTGTGCGTGAGGCAGTCTCCGGGTGCACCCACCTTTCATAATGTTCTCTGTTGAAGAAGGTGTTTTTTTCCCGAAAATTTCTTTATTATTTGTGTTTGTGTCTTTTCTATATATATATATATATATATGTAAGGAAAGATGAATTATACCCAACACTCAACAAAGTTGAAGGGAGGAGGGCAGCAGCAAAACAAAATAATATACAAACACATATTTCGGCGTTAACTCTTTGTCAAGTAGAAAGAAACAGGTGGCCGAGTTCATTCATGCCTCACAGTCAACACAGCCACATGCCGAATGTTCATTTTTCTTTCTACTTAACAAAGGTTTAACCCCAAAATATTGAGTTTTTGGGTTTGTATATTATTTCATGTTGCTGCTGCCCTCCTCCCTTCAACTTTGACAAGTGTTTGGTATAATTTATCTTTCCTTTCCACATAAATATTTCCTCTAAGGATTGTAATGCTGCAGTGTTTTAAATCCCGCATTTGCGGATTGTGGGATTGGTTATCCTGCAGGAGCCATCACAGTTTTGAAAGTGTTATCAAATTAAATAATAAAGTCCATTATTGAATTAATAATTCAACTTTAATGTTATTTAATAGAAATCAATAGTTAAAAATATTTTAACTAGCAAATAACATTAATTTTAACCTTAAATATATTTTGCACTTTTGAACTTTTAAATTGGATTCTATTTATAAAGCAAATAACCAAATATGTTAAATATTTAGATCGAAATATATGCCGTACAGTAAACCACATCAGTTTGAAAATAATCCATCTACAAAGCTGTCAAAAAAAAAAAAAAACTTTATTTGGAAAGAACTACGAATATAGCCAGTGGCCAAGAGAGCCGTTTCTGCCTCCTTGATCATTGGTTTATTGAAATGATCACAAATGAAAAGACTTTTTGATAAGCTTGATGACTTTCTGCCCTTTCTGAGATCCTTATATATGGGTACCACTTAAGTAGCGATGACCAGTGTTACGGTCATACTTTGTGTTTCAATTGTCCCATCCAGCTCTTCGTCATCTATTTCTGAGTCAGTCTTCATTGTTTTTGTGCACTTAACTTCTCTTTTAACAGGTTTTTATACATATGTCGAATTGGATGCAAGTGCATCAGGATTCTGATCACGACAGAATGGGGTGCCCAAACTGCGTGGACAGCTCATGGGCGTAGGAATGCTGAGGTATCCCTCTAACAGTAGACGACATCAGAAAGTACACTGCTCATACAGTGATGCAATTTATTGTAGCCTTGGTCTCACAATATATGGTACACAATAACAAGTAATAGAGCAAAGGTTAATAGAGCGCTGCGGTTAAGTAGACCCCTCGTAGGTCCCTCTGCAGTCACTGTGGCACTGGCATGCTGCTAGCTGCATCTGCCGTGCCCTCTGGTAGATTGCCTGCATGCTCCGAATGTGCCACTAGCTGGTTGGTCCCGACATAAATAATACGTCAACAGCCGATTGTGTACTGTGTGTGTAAAAGCACTATTGTAAGTACCAAGGCAAAAGTTCATCAACTTTTGCCATGACACTTGTTTCATCAGATCTTAAACCAGTGACATGAGTTTAGAGATAGAGACCAAATCTTGTCAGCCATTTGACTAAGCTGCAAGAACTGAGAATTCTAAGCAAGCCAAGATTAAAATGTGTTTCTTTGCAGTGAATAAAATCTTTCAAATATCGTTGATTTTTTTAGAAGTCACTTATCAAAATTCAATGAAAATCTTTGTTATTGTTTCTTCAGATATTCAAACTGAACAGTCATGTCAAGTTTTACAGTATTTGAAAAATTTGTGACCATAGATCTTACAGTATTAGCAGAATTAGAAATACACTTTTTAAAAACAGATATCTCAAATCTGATGAAATACAGAAACAATTTATGGTAAAAGCATTTTTACAAAGCATTCTGGAAACTATTTGTTCCTATAGATTTTTCCTTTATGAAATAGCTGTCAATAGTTAAACTTTCTTTTTGTATTATTTCTACTTCCTTCTCTGAAACAATCCAATTGTATCTTTTTGTTTATATATCTGGGAGCTAATTTTGCAATAGGATGACATAATGTTGTGGTCGTCCACTCACACCAGCTATCACAATGTTTTTACTTTAAAACTCGCTCACTGAAAAATTATGTGTATGGTATAAATTCTTACCGCAAGTTCCTTTTAAAGATGATTAACTAGAATGGCTGCCACTCAGTTTCCAACTGAGAATATTCAGAAGTGCTAAATATAATTACGAAATAAATTATTGTGGTCATTTCATGAAAACTATTTTAATTATTTCTTTATGCATTCCTCCAACACCACCAACTTTACAAATATGTTTATCAGACTTCGATGATCGCAAAGTTACAGGTTCCAGTTGTAATAGCTCACCTATTTGTACAATTTTAGATATATTCACACAGATACATCTCTTGAACCCAGACTTCGCTTCTCCACCAACCGCCCTACTCCACATTCGGCGACCAACTGCCCGCCTTGTGCCTACCACAGAGCACTCCATGCGTCCTCCGGGGTTCGCACTTCCATGGCCACAGACATTTTGCTAATGACGTCACTGACCAGTGCCAATATTTCAAAACCTCCTAAGCTTTCATACAAAGAAACACAAAGTGGTTCCATTACAATAAATCAAATTATAATAAAGCATACGACAAAAAAACATGAGTTTATATAAAAATATGGAAGCGAATCTGTTTACTTACAAATCACGGATGATTACATAAACACACATTTGTTGGTGCAAGTCAAATGTCAGCTTGAAGGTTACAGGCAAATGAGGCAATAAAACTGGCAGAGACCAAGTCTGGCCAGAAAGTGTTGAAGGGGAGGTCAAGTGATGTAGTTTAAAACAAGTTTTCACCCAATTTTGCGGGTTGCAGATCTGCTTAATTTTGTGTGGGCTCCGCCAGACTGCCAAATGATGCGGTTTCCTGTGGGATTGTGGGATCTCGCATTGCTGGATTGCAATCAATAATCGCCTTATGGCAGTTCTTTCGCTCCATTGTTACTGATATATGTGTGTGCGTGTTTATAGTTTTATTTACTGTATTTTACAATATACAAATTCCAACAAAACAAAAACCAACTCTTCAGATGTCTCCTTACTGCCAAAAAGTATCTCTGAAACATCTTTTTCAAAGATATTCACCAAGCTTATACACATAATAACAATATTTTCATTGCCTAATGGCAGTTTCATTATCATCATTATCTAATACATAGCAAATTATACATTTTCTGACACAAATCTAGTATTAAAATGCTTTATGGTAAAGGATTTAAGAGCACTATAAAAGCTGAAGAATTTTTTTAAGTGTTCAGTTTTTGGATGAAATTAAGTTAGCATCAATTATCTAGAATACAGTGGAACATAAGTTATCCAAACAAACTTTTTTGCAAATAGACGTCTATTTTACAGAAGCTTTATCGTTATATCTTTTGCACTTGTTATGTTTTGGAATTCCACTAACAGAGAACTAGGTGCAATGAGTTTAATCCTTACACCTTGTATTTGTTGTTGTTTTGTCGTCACAGTATCCTCGTCACCAACTGGACACTGACTTCGTTGTTGTATGTTTACTGTAACTGCAACGTAACAATAATTCTTTAAGCGTGTCGGTAGTTTCAAGTTTCTTAGAAATCTAAAATTTTCTGATCGTCCTTTGCCATTGTTTTTTATTTTAAAGTTTTCAACAGTGAAGTTATTAAACAAAACAATTAAAGCAGGTGTAAATTCTGTTTTACTGTGTTAGTGAATTCTTAACTTTAGTATCTTGTACAGTAGAACTCCAATCATCCGAACTCTGACTATCCGAATCACTTAAGGCAGTCACATTAAGACGTGCGTGGAACAAGTTGAAAGGCATATCAACTGAAGAAGATAAGGAAAAGGAGAAAAGAAAAAAGAACCTCAAGAAAAGGAAAGGGAAGAGACAGGAGAAGATGGGAATGACATGTCACTTGAGGAATTCAGCAACATTCTTCTGAAAATTCCTGGATGTTCAGAAGTTTGATTTAAAAAAAATAATATGGACCGGCTTAAATCAATTTGTTCCCAAGAAGTTTATTAAGATTAGTAAGAACTTCCCATGGTTCAATAGGGAAGTGAAACGTTTGCTCAGGAGGCAAAGGCGTTTACATGCCACGGTAAGGAAACCGGGGGACTCGTCAATTGCGCTAAATTAGTCCAGTTGTGAGCAGAAGGCAATGCCTGATGCGTTTAAAGAATTCAAAGTCAGAAATTTATCCAAAGATCTGATTACTAATCCAAAAAAGTTCTGGACATACGTCAACTTAATAAGAGGCTCTCCTAAGGTCATGCCGTCGTTGATTAAGGAAAATTGGGAATTATCAGAAACTAGCATAGAGAAAGCAGAAATTTTGAATAATGTATTTAAAAAAGCTTTCACGATAGAAAACTCGGAGGAGATTCCGATATTTAACAATCATACCAACAAAATTATGAAAGATCTCGTTCTCGATGTCGAGGGAATAACTAAACTGCTTATAAATGTAAATCCCATTAAGGCTCCCAGACCAGACGGTATTCCTACAAGATTCTACTCTTGGTACGCAAAGGAAATTGTGCCATATTTGATGAAATTATATACCGCCTCCTAGTATCAAGGAAAAATATCAGCTGAATGGAAGACCGCCATCGTAAGTGTTTAAAAATGGGAATGTTAATGATCCTCAAAATTATAGGCCGATCTCGTTAACCTCAATATTTTGCAGGATTTTAGAACACATCATCTATTCAAATGTCATGCGGTTTTTGGATGAAGGTGAGCTTTTAAACCCAAAGCAACATAGATTTAGAAAAAGCTGATGCTGCAAAACACAACGTGCTCTTTTAATTCACGATTTGAGCCGTATTTTAGATGAGCAATCCCAGGTTGATTTAGTTCTATTAGACTTTAAAAAAGCTTTCGACACTGTGCCTCACACTAGGTTACTTAGAAAAAATTCGCGGTTACGGCATATCTAGACAAATATGCAACTGGGTTGCAGACTTTCTGGAGGTCAGAACACAGTGTGTAGTTCTCGAAGGTGAGCGTTTATCTCTTAAGTGAGGTCCGGGGTTCCTCGGGGAAGCATGATAGGGCCTCTGTTGTTTTTGATATACATTAATGATTTGTGCGACATAAGGGGGATGATAAGATTATTTGCCGAAGATGCTATTATTTATCGCGAAATCACAACCCAGGATGTCTGCGCTTTGTTACAAGACGATATTATGAAAATAATTACGTGGTGTGAAGATTGGCAGTTGGAGTTAAACGCTAAAAAGTGCCAAGTCATGCGTGTAAGTAAAAAGGTGACACCATTTAGCTCTGAATATACAATTATTGGCACTGTCCTTTGAACGGTAGATTCCGCTAAATACCTAGGGGTAACAATTTATAATAATTTGTCGTGGAATGAGCATATCTAGAATGTAATTGGGAAAGCAAATCTTATGCTTCGATTTCTAGGTCGTAATTTAAAACAATGCACTCCGGAAGTTAAATCCATTGCATACAAGTTGCTCTGTATGGGGTCCCCATCAAAAGGGATTAATGGAGCATTATAGATGGTCTAAAGAAGTAGAAATGGGTCGTTCGCGAGTGAATCAGTTCTTTAGAGCAATTCTTTTAAAAGAGCGAGTGAGCAGTCGCTCACTAAAAAGTGAGTGGTAGTTCTTCTAGGTGAGTCGGTCATAAGTCGGCTAATTCTGAAGATTAAGAAGAGCTAGTTCACGTGAGACCTAAAAAAAATGGACAAATTAACTGAGCAAGTGAGCTAGTGAACCGTTCAAAAGAACTAGTTCTTTTCGTAGAGTGATCAAATAAACACCGCTCTTTTTAGTGAGTCACTTTGCCCACATCTACAAAGAAGAGCCGCCCGATTCGTGACAGGTATATACAGTTGGAGGGAAAGCATAAGTGTGATGTTGATGGAGTTATGTTGCGAAGACCTGGAGCACCGAAGGCGTTGCTCTTGACAGAAGCTAATTGAAAAATTCTCGACTGACGTATTTCGGAATGACAGTAAACAAATATTGCTACCAGCGACATTCATATCTTGGAATGACCGCGAAAATAAGATAAGAGAAATCAGGGTCAGAAACGATTCATTTCTGTACTCATTTTTTCCACGAGCGATTAGGGAGTGGAATAGAAACGATTTACTGGGTGACAGGAGTAGCTTTCGATAAAGTACTCCGGCCATCCTGATCTGGGTTTTTCATGGTTTCCCCAGATCGCTCCATGCGAATGCTGGGATGGTTTCTCACAATAGCCCATAGGCCCATAGGCCTCCTGCTATATCCCTTCCAAATCATTACCTTCCCGGATAGGTGCAATACACCCTCCGCCACACACTTTTAGTGAATCGCAGAGTAATAGTAATAGTAAGTTAGTGCTGAAGATTTAGGAGATTGGGTGGCATGTGATTCGTCATACCCTGGGTATGAAATTCTAAATAATGATGAACTTTTTGAAAGAGTGAGAGAAGAAAGTGTCGAGGAAGAAGATGACCTTAATGTCGAAGTTGAAACAGAAATGGGACCAGCAGGCAGCCAAGCATTTGCCAGCCTGGAAAGTGCTTTGAAGTGGATGGAGTGTCAGCCCGAGTGTGACCACATGCCCGAAAATGGATGAATAGTCAAACAACTTACTTTTACCGAAATGTTCATCAAGTAATGACTTTTATGTACAGTACAGTACATACATACTGTACTGATGTACAGCACTTGTAAGTGCGCTTAACATATAAATCTCTTGCCTTTTAATTTAATTAATGAAAAACTCTTTTTCTTTAAAAATAGTTTTTTCTCCCATTTTCAATGTACAAACGGTAATTAATTGAAATAGACCCTTTTTCGGAAAAAATCCATTTATCCAAATGACGTTCGGTCCCAATTGATTCGGATAATCGGAGTTCTACTGTACCAACATTATACAACTATAAAGTATCGTGTTCGTGTTCTAAAAAGGAAGTGTAAGTGTTTTGCAATTGAAACTAAGCTTGCATTTTGGATAAAATTTTAAAGGGGAAAATGGGGTCATCTTAAGCTAAAATTCACAATTTTAGAAGGCAACTATATCGATCATTAAAAAGTGGAAGGAAAGCTTATTGAATTTTACATCAAAGCTGGATTCATGTGATACTTCAAAGAAAATAAAAACTTTTTATGGACTGCTAATGATGCTCAGATTGAAGATGCTGTTTATTTGTGGTTCACACAGAAATGAAGCTTAGGAGAACCAATATCTGGGCCAGTTATATGTCAAAACACACTGGATTATAACAGAAAATTCGACAGCTCTTCTGATTTCAAACTCCAAAGCCAGTACAGGTAGGCTTCAAAACCTCAAATCACTTCATGGAATTAGAGAATTCACATTGAAGGAGAAATTGTATCCAGTGTTCCTAGTGTGGCACAATTATTTAAAGAATTTTTAAAGCTTACAGAAGATGAAGGCCGTTCTAGAGAAGACATTTATAGTGCTGACGAGACTGTGATAGACTGGAAACAATTGCCTAGAAAATCTCTTGCTTGTAAATGTGAAACAACAGCTGCTAGTTTCAGAGTGAGTAAAGAAACAGTTACTGCTGTTGTTTGTGGTAATGCTAGTGGGGCTCGTGCAATTCCGTTGTTGGAAAGATTAAGAAACTGAGATATTTCAGCTATTCAGTCTATTGCCCTGTGTGCCACAGAAAAGTGCTTTGATAAATGATGAAATTTTTATGAAATGGTTTGCTAACGATTTTATTTTGAATGTAAATAGATATCGAAAATAGAGAGGCAAAGTTGATAAGATGTTACTTACTCTTATTCTAGAAAATGTTTCATCACATCGTTCTGCAGAAAAACTAAACATGATAAGACGACAGCTTAAAAGTGAACATGACAGCAATTCTCCAACTGATGGACAAAGGAGTTACCAAAAAAATGAAGAGAAGCTACAAAAATATAGGTGGTGTGTCAAGAAAGAAAGGAATGAAGAAATTGTTATTGCTGTTTCAAAAAGTTGACTGTAAAGGAATGCTGTTGTATGTTATCTGAATTATGGAATTCTGTTACTGAGAAAAATTTAATGATTGCATGGAATCAATTGTGGCCTTTCGCAGTAAAAACCAAAGATTTGCCACACTCTGTTGAAGAAGATCAAATATTGTATGAGATGACTGAATTATTTGTGACAATCTCAGGATTTCTGTGATAGAAATGACACAAGTTCATGGCTAGAAAGTGATGTTTTTGGATTTATTATCTTGGATGACAGTGCAATTGTGAATTCTATTGGAGCAACTTGTACTCCTCAAAATTGCACCAATGAAGATGACAACGAAAATGATTTTAACACAAGACCAACGGATGCTTCAGCATTCACTGTACTAGAGACTGTCATGGCATGGTATGAGCAACAATTTGAGTGCAGTCTGCCCCAGTTCTTTTGTTGAAGAGAATGAGGGCTTTCACAACAAAAAAATAACATCTCCAAATTGAAGCTGGGGTATATAAAATTATAAAGGATCTAATGTAATTTTGAAGGCCAAATAAAAACTATAGAATATTTTGTATCTGTATGAATAAAAAATCCAAACAGATCGATAAGAAAACCACCCTGGGTCCAAATTAATCCGGATTTATGACACTGTCCTGTCTTTATCCTAATATTAACATCATTTTGTCATTAACTAGGATAAACCATAATCCAGGTGAAAAGTTTCATTTGGCTGATTATAATTCGAACTGGCTCTACTATATTATTTTAATTTTCCAAAAAGTAGATTGATATATATATATATATATATATATATATATATATATATATATATATATATATATTATTCGTATATACAATTCCACTTGTTGAATGATAAATAATGCCTCTACCTCATAACTCCTCAACAGAAGGCAGCACTAGTATGCGGCAGATACTGGTTTGTTCTTTAGACTCTCCTCTACAGCTTCAGTTGGCGGGAAGCTTTAGCACTGAACAGTTGTAGTGTTACAGTGTAAAGCATCGAACCCTACGCAGACAGTCGGTCAATGCATTTTAAGCTACATGGAGTCATTGAATTCTTGACAGCAGAAGGTGTCACCCCAAAGGAGATTCATCAAAGAATGCCAGCTGTTTATGGCGATCGTGTTGATTTGAGTACTGGGCGAGTAAGTTTAAAGATGTTGAGGTGGGAAGATCTGACTTGCGTGACTAACAAAGAGTTGGACGTCCTGTGACAGCAACCACTGAGATTCACAAGCAGAAAGCTGACCGACTGATTTTGGATGGTCGTCGTAGCACTCGGAGAGAAATTTTGCAAGCATAGTCAGCATTTCACAAGAACGTGTAGGTCACATTATTGCTTTGGTTGACTATCGTAAGATCTGTGCACAATAAGTACCTCGGATGCTGATGCCTGAAATGAAAGTGAACAGAGCTCATGTCACGAGAATGAAGGTGATGCCTTTCTCCATTCAATTGTGACAGGAGACGAAACATGGGTACACCATTATGACCCACAGACGAAACGCAAGCTATGGAATATCGAAAAAGAAATTCAATACACATCCCTCAGCTGGAAAAATCATGGCAACAGTGTTGTGGGACACTGATGGTGTTATCCATGTTGATGTCTTTGAATGTGGGATAATAGATTCACATCAAAACGCTGCGAACTTTGAAATGACGGCTAACAAGGAACTGAAGGGAAAAGGGAAATGTTTTCCTGCAGCATGACAATGCCAAACCACACACTTCACCTGCCACCACAGCAAAACTTCAGAGACTGAATCTTACCACTGTATGGCATCATCCATACAGTCCAGATTTGGCACCGTCTGACTTCCATCTGTTCCCAATAATGAAAGAAGATCTGCGGGGACATCATTATGCTTCTGATGAAGATGTTGAGAGAACTGTGAGACTGTAGTTGTGGAAACAGAGTGTCAACTTCTTCCGTGATGGCTTCAGAAAACTGGTTCATCATTGGCAGAAATTTGTCCAATTGTCTGGTGATTACGTGGAGAATTGAATATTGGTAATTAAAGAAGACATTCTAAGGATTATTTCTGTGTTTGTTTTATTAAAATATTCCCATTCAGTTCCAAGTTATGACCTTGGAAGCATTAATTATCATTCAACCCGCGTAATTATTAATTTAATGCAATTTCCCTACACACCTAGCTGGTAATCAGGATCATTTTTTGTTTAAAATCCTTTACAATCTGAGGTATGTAGTTCATCTCCTTCTAGAAGATGACATATTCCAGTCCTTGGCTCCCCTACCTACAGATGAAAGCTTTCCTATTTCTTCATGCCTAAAATCAAGGCTTGTGGCCCTCTCTTCCTTCCATATACTGCTTTTAACTCTTTCCCTTATTTATATCCACCATTCCCTTTGTTTGCCTCTCTCCAATACCAGAGCTTCTATCATTTCAATTAGTAATTACATCCTACAGTAACTTATCAGGCAGAACTACCCGTCTTCTTTTGCACCCTCTCCAGTGCCATTATTTCAAATCGTAAAATGGTTTGATTTATGGTGGTATATTAACAATTGTCATTTTTCCATTTCAGACCGAGGTTACAAGGAATATTTAGATAAAGAGGGACAACATGGAAAGCAGTCATATGATCGGTATGTTTTTATTTTACAATAAGCAATCTAAATAATGTAAACTAATGCATAAATTTGTAACAGTTTTCACAACACGGAAGTGCTGCAGGCCAGATAAGAACGTTATTAAGTACTGTATCATTTTATTAAACATTTTCAATTGGCATTTTCTTTTAATTTCTATGAAAATATTATTCTTTATTTTCGGGAGAATAAGGATCCCTGTGTGTGATAATTTCATTTATTTAATTTTTATTTCATGTTGACTACAATTTCTGTTGTTCAGTGTTATGTTTAGTTTGCATAATTATAATTTCATTCAAGTTATATTTATTTTGCATCATTTTTAAGCTGTAAAATTAATTGATAATGCTTCTTAATTTTCCATCAAACTATGTATTATGTTCTTTAGGCACTGGCGACAAGAACGTTTCCGTAGTGATTATGAAAAGGGAATTCGTAAAAGATCAAGAGATTCCCCTGACCCAGAAAGAATTAGAAAGGTCTCAAGATTTGATGATAGGTTTGTATTTTATTTGATATACTGAAATAAAATCAGAAAGATGTTTTGATATTCTTGGCTCAGATTTTATCAAGAAAAATAAATTATCACTGAAGTGTTAGACAGCAGAATTATGGAACTTGGGGGATGACTCTATTATTAAATCCCTGATACCATATATATATATATATATATAATAACAATGATCAGGAAAATGCTTTAAGGCAATAAAACTAATGAAGGATAGGGAAATATGACCCAACACTTACCACAGAAGAAGGCAGCTGGGACGACGAACACAAAAAAACAAACACAAGAGGAGCGCAATATTTCGGCATACAGCCTTATTCCTACCGAAGTGAAGTGAGACGCCAGGCAGAGCCAGTTGTGTACACAGAGACCGGTCTATGTGTTCGTCGTCCCAGCCGCCTTCTTCTGTGGTAAGTGTTGCGTCATATTTCCCTATCCTTCCTTAGTTATACATATATATATAACTTTACAGACTGAATATTATCACAAGCAAAGGAATATGATTTTTTAATTATCATAATTATCTTGTTCCGATAACATCTAAGAAGCAAGTGAACATATCTGCACTTGAAAGTGTGACTTTGGAGTTAAACTGTAGGTTTTTGATGCTATTTGTTTTAAACAGTGGTTAATCTTATTTGTTTTTTATGGTTAGGTTGCTAAAAGAAAAATATTTGCGAAAAATATGGTACAGTAATTGTAGACTTTTATGATATAATGTTTTGCATTAGGTATGTCCGAGTATCTGCGCTTTTTGCATATGCCACATGTTATTTGTTTTATCATTGTCATTATTACCCGATCTGTTTTCATACAAGAAACGTCTCTTTCTTTATTTACTTTTCTTGAGTAAAGTCCCCAAATAAACTTAGTACTTTAGCCAGTTATAACATCCGTAAGTAGGTCAAAACAGATCCCAAGATTTTCATTACTTTAGAGAAACTCTTCATAAAGCTGTTTAGTATATAACAGTGTTACCCAATCATTCTCAACTTTTGGTTTTGCAAATTAAAAGAATGATAAACAACTGTGCCCAGTATTGTGAATATTAATTAATTTGGTACTATAAACATTTTATGCACTCATTATGATGCACAGAATTTAAATTCATCTAAGGTAAAGGTAAAGGTCACGGGGTTCCTAAGGCTCCTGCCGCTTCCCATAGGATTCACGGAGGTAGAGCTCCACATTCCCATTACAACCGTTGGCAATAGAATTGATGTGATGGGGTCAACGCCATGCTCCGGCCTTTCTTTACCTTTCTGTGGAGTTTCCTCCATGGTACTCGTTGGATAGCAGGCTATAAATTCATCTAAAAAGGTTAAAAATGAGATATTAAAATTGCCTAAATTTCTGATGACAGGTCAGAATTGCTGATTTCAGAGACTAGAATGCTTAGATCATTATTAAGTGTCAGGATACAGTTTTTAATGTTTGGGTCTAAAGTAAAGTCCAAATGTAAAAATTGTGCCATGCTTTAATGAAGGTTTCTTATGTAGCTTTAGAAAAACAAAGGAATTCTGCCGGGACCCCGAGTTATTAAACTTGCTGGACTGTAGTGAATAGTAGATGGTCGAAATGATAATTTTTGTCCTATTCAAGTCCCTTATATTTGACTACCAGTATCTCTCACGTTGGTGAAATTCTTGCATCTTTGTACAGAAATCGACTTTTAGTTGTGTCATTTCATTCTCCACTTACCCCATATACTTCATTTTGGGTGCCATTGAAGAACTTGTAAGTCACTTTTGACTTCCATAGAACCAAAAATTATGTAATATGGTTCCTGAAGGTAGATACTTTTTCCTCCTTTGAACTAACTTCTTATGAAAAAAATTTATCTATCACTATTTGCTTGTAAGTTGTTTAAGAGTTTTCGTTTTATTCTGTTGCATGACGTGTGTTTTGAAACAGATATGGATGCTAGCATAGCATTTACTGAGATTTTTGAAGAAAACATGAAGTCTTGATGACAGTATAAGAACTTCTTATTTTTGTTAGATGATTCTTGTTTTGAAAGTTGTGCCATAATAACACTATACCGTATGCTGTACATTGTAAAGATTTTTTTTAATAACTGCTTTTTGCAATATAAAAATTAGTCTGTCTGTTATTACATTGATAACTAACAGTTGAAAAGTTTATGTTTAACAGCGTCAGGTATAATTAGGATTCTAAAGCCAGTTTGTTCATATCACCAAAAAAATAACCCCGGATATCAGTGACAATAGAAAATTAAAGAATATAATTGTTTATTAATTTGTACAATGTTTTTGAACATGAATTTTTGCAAAACAGTATGATAAATAAATCTGGTAATGTGTTGAAAATAACTGTTGATTAGAATTATCAGTAATTAGGTTATAAGAACCTGTTTTTATGGTAAATGTAAAATACATGATTTAAACGTTTACAACAGAAACTGAAAAATTCTTGCTAAATACGATGTAACCAATTAGTACAGCATTGTGTTTTTTGAAAATTTCTGTCCTGTGTCATTTATTTCATATATTTGATTTAATCTGCTTAGATTTCTAATATCTGTAAATCTTTCAGTACTAAAGAAAATGTTTGTTTCACTACACGCACTTATTCAAATAAGAAACAGTACAATCTTCAACTATCTTTTCTCCCTTCATGAGTAACCACTGCAAGTACCAGACTCTTGTGATGCTTCATTATACGTAACTTTTTTTTTTTTTTTTTTTGCTCTGCATATACACTACTTTTCAACAGTGCACCTTTGCCTTAATCAAGATTTCTGAATACACCCTTGTCTACAGTACAAGGACGCTGATACCAGTTCCCAAGATGTCAAAGGAAGAACGGAGGCAACTGTTTGCACTCCGTGTAGCCCAAGAAGAAGAAGAGGAAAGACAACGTCGTCAACAGCAGCAAAATCAAGAGCAACAGCAACAAGGCCCTTGGATAGGTGGCCCTGCTGATCTGGGTCCACCACTTCCAGGATACCCATGCTATTATGAGCCTTCTACCCGAGCGTGGCTGCCATTACCTCCTCAAAGTGAGTCTTGTATGATACATAATGGTTAAAAATTATGAGCTATATTTAGCCTATTTTATTGCTTTGACAAAGTCAAAGGCTTTTGAGCTGAGCACGAGTTTAATATCAGCTTCAGTTTTTTGTCTAAATTTCTTCCATTGCACAGAATTCTATACTGAAAAATTTCTCTAAGGTAGATTATACATGGAAATGTTATTTTTGACATAGAATGTTAAATGGTTTTGTAATATGCATAAGAGGGCAAAAATTTTGGAATTTTAACATTTAGAAATCATTTTATTCATATGTATTAGGAATCACTGTGACAAATAAAAAAATTACATATTTGTTTTTGTGTAATGAACAATGAATTTTATTTTTAGATGTTACTGTTAGTGAGTGCTGAAGAAGATTTAGTGTTAAAACTCTTGCAGTTATAGGTTTGTTTAATATTTTCAGTATTAAAAATTTTCTTAATCTGATGTATATGTGTTAGGAAATCGGAGATGTTGTGCATATCAGGTGTATAAATATGAAACCGGAATTTACCAATGATGGCTCAAGCTGTCAATGCAGTTACCCTCAGATCGTGTAATTGTCGCCAGTTTCTTTTTTTGACAGCTGACAGATTTTCAACTCACAACAATAAAAGTTTCAAACAACAATGTAGTTTTAACAATGTTAACATGTTTAGTTTTGAGCCTATAAACTACAATTTGTAGACATTGTTGATTTTCTGTTACCATTTAAAGAAAACTGCTGCAGAATCGCATCGAGTGCTTGTTGAAGCTTACAGTGAGTGTCCTCTCATTAAATCGCAGTGTTTTGAGTGGTTTAAAAAATTCAAAAGTTGTGATTTTGACTTGAGAAACAAAGACATTGGAAGAAGTTTGAAGACTGCCAGTTGCAAGCATTGTTGGAGGAGGATGATGCTCAAACACAACAACAACTCGCAGATCAATTAAATGTAACACGGGAAGCTGTCTCCATAAGTTAAAAAGTGATGGGAAATATCCAGAAGCTGGGAAAATGGATTCCTCATGAACTGAATGAAAGACAGAGGGGAAAAAAAAACAATGAAAAACCACTTGTGGAATGCTACTCACCAGTTATAAAAGAAAGTCATTTGTCCATCTAATTGTGGCAAATGGTGAAAAGTTGATACATTTTCGAGAATCCTAAGTGTAAAAGATCATGGGTAACTCCAGGTGAAGTCATCATCAACTTCAAGGCCAAATCGCTGCGGAAAGAAGACAGTGCTCTGTGTTTTGTAGGATCAAAGTGGTGTGATCTATTATGAGTTACTAAAACCTGGTGAAAACTGTTAATACTGAATGTTAGCTGCAGCAAATGATCAGTTTGAATGAAGCATTGTGGGAAGGGCAGTAGCATAGAACTATGTGACTAAGCTCATGCGGGCACTCATGAATAACACGGCCACATGAATTGTGATTTTGACTGTTACAATTGGACTAGAGGGGGCAACGACAGTACTAGTGGAAATATCAATCATGGAAATAAATAAATTAAACAAAGTAAAATGGGGACATGTGAAGAGATATTTAAAAAAGATGACAGATAAATTAATCATCGAGAATAAACACCGCTTACTAAATTTGAAGGCTGCAGTGGCATCAAAACATGGATAGACATATGCACACTTCAGGTATTGAAATTTTCAGATTTATATACCTTCAACAACATTATAATGAGGTAGCTGTATGATGGCAACCGGCAGCTAACTGGAGGCTCAGATTTTTGATTGGCAGCTTGTGGTGAAGACTGGGGGGACAACATGGCAAGAAGTATGGATTGGGAGTTGAAAAGTATAAACCATAACCCTGTAAAATTGGAAATTATATGCAGGAAAGAAGTTCTGGCATACAGATGGAGTTGACTGAAAATACTGACCAGTAATTTTTTTTATATACACATGAAATTAAACAAACTTGAATAAAGACTCAAAGATATTGCACGATACTTAAAAATCAGCTTGGTGAGTGGTGGTTCACGTGGAAAAAGTTAAGTGGAATGGGAGTTGTGTGGAAAATAAGAAAGATTACTAGGTGTTATCTTAAGTTAAGACCTGGTGGCTGTCTGATATCAAGTTTGTACTGGTAAACCAATTCCCACCTTCTGAGTTCAGAGAAGGTGCTTCTGTTTGGGAGTATTGATAGCACAGACAGCGAAGCAAAAATTAAAATTGTTGGTTTTATGCATGGTAGCATAAAAGGATACTGGGTAGTTAGGGTTGTGGATGGATAACGATTGTCTGAGGTCATTCGTTCTGATGGCCGGTGGCTTTGTGGTCAGATTGGAGACTGGATAATAGTTGCAGGTTAATTGATATATTACTTGGGAGGTTTCACAGGCGGCATGCCCTATAATGGAGAAACTTTCCCCAATTACTGGGCCAGTGAAGGCAAGGCATATGATACACATTTTGCAGCAGAATCTGTTGCAAGGAAAAGAGCCTTGGGACTGTCTAGAAGTTTGTGGAAAACTGTTTGTGAACAAGGAGTTCTACTGATGCATATCCTGGTAAGGTCAAAGAGGATTTTGGGGGGAGGCTCGAAAGACGTCATAATTTTGCGGAATGACTCAGTTAATTTATTGCATACTTGGAAAATACTGAGTGACCGGGACTGCACTGTGGTTGGTTTTTGGTAATTTAGGATGGTTATAGGCTGAGCAGATTGTGGAACACAAAATTTGGAGGATAGTTGCAGAATATCAGAGCTTGAGATGATTTTGGGATGCAGTGTGAGGGCCTGCTGGATGCAGCATATATTACTGCTGCGGATGCCAAGGCTGTAGGGAAGAAAGCGTTTGGCGTGATAAGGATAGCAGTTGTAGATTTGATGTGGTGAGATGAGCTGAGGTGGCTATTAGAGAGGGATAAGTCCACATCCAGGAGAGATGGGACATAAAGCAGGTGGCATGACCTACAGTGGGGTAAATTTTGCTAGTGGTAAGCTTACAATAGGTTGTGGTTGATAAATGCACATTCTGCAATGAGGCCTGTCACAAGGGAAGGATGGTTGAGGACCAGAACGGGTTTCGTATTTTTGCACAAGTATGTTTTTAGGTTAGGCAGCCTGCTGAAGGTAATACAGGTTGTTTTGGGAGAATTCAATGCATTTCAAGGAAAGATCTGAGAAAGTAGTAGCCACAACGAAGCTCAGATTCAGGAATTCCAGGCCAGAAGAATACTGGATGAGAAGACATAATTGTGGTTGGTTTTGGGTCATGTAATTTGGTGTGGTGGACAGTTTTTAGCTCAGGATTTCAGTTTGCAGGCCAGCTACGGAGGATAATTATGGGATATAGGGGTTGTTGGAGTAAACAGTAAAGGTTTTTTTGATTGGATTAGATGCAATGATGATTAGACTGAAGGGGATGGACCAGCTATCAAAGTGAAGATACTGGTGTAGATTTGTGGATTTGATGTGGACAGAAGTGCGTAAGTGGCCATTACATACAGATGTGTGTTATGTCAAGGAATGTAATTTTAGTATAAGAGTAAGACCATGTGAAGTTTAGGGAGTGGATGTTGTTCTGAGAGTTAAGAAATTCAAGTAGGAAAGGATTTTCACGAAAGGTGCAGATCATAAAGATGCAACCTATATGAACCACATGAGTTATAATGTAAGCTTTTGAGGGAAAAATTCCTTTTTGTCCAGAAATTCTAGGGCCTCCTACCAGTGGAGCATGGCGGTGTGATGCCTCTTAATTTGTCCAGATTGACATTAGAAGGTGCCTTGCAAGTTCCCATAGCAGTGCTTCATGTGTGATGGTAAACATGTAAATGGAAGGTAAAGAAATTTTTGGTTTTGATGTAGTGGGCCAATGAATTGAGGAAGGCAGAGATGGAGAGGACTCATGCTGAGATAGTGTTCAAGGTTACTGAGGCTCTGGCAATGGAGAATTTTGGTGTATGGCGACCAGGAAGGAAACTGCAAGGAGGAGAGTACTAACTGATGACAGATGCTCTATGCGGTGAGGAGTGTCTCTGACATAAGGCCAAAGGGTGTGGACGATAGGTGGAGATGTTAGTCCACGAGGGTAGAAATGTGCTCCATGGGCGACCTACAGGTGGCGACTATGGGTCGTCCAGGATTGCCCGTTTGATGTACGATAGTTCTCTCATGGTCCGCGTTTGCCCATTATGTTTAGTCCAAAATCTTCCTTCAGTATTTTGTTCATGCCATTTGGTAATTTCTCAGAATCCTCAGCCTGTTCTGCTAACAGGACATCATCATCAGCAAATTGTAACATGTTGATTGTTTTTCTTTGAACATTTATGCCAAATTTATATTTTTCATTTACTTATGTTACTGCTTCTTTTACGCATAAATTGAACATTAATGGGATTGTCTGCAACCTTGTCTCACGATCAAACTTTTTATGTTGAAAAAAAAAAAAAACTTGTAAAAATCTATTTACAAACCCATTACAAAGTAAAAATAATTTTTACTCAACACCATCAACGGATTTGCGTATTCAGTTATTATTTATATTTAGTGGTCTGTTATTATATCATTCTTTCTAATATCTCTTTTTTTATTGTGATTTCTAATTGTAGCAGCAGTAACTATCAAAACTATAAAAAATAACACTAAATGTGTAAATGTTTATAAATATATTGATGAATTAATTGCCACACTCGGTGACCCAGATGTAGTCGGATGCCTTGGAGTTTGTTATCCTGCCATTCGATAATTAATTGAAAAGGCATCCCTTCCCATCCCCATTTTGAAAGCAGACATTGGTGTTAATGTTTGTGTGGACGTCTGTGGTGTGTATATATGTTAAGTGTAGTGTATTAATTCTGTTGTGTGGTGGGAGGTTAAAGAAGGATGAAAGGTGGTGCTGGCCCGTTCAGACCCTCTGTTCCGAATGATATAGACACTATCAAGTTCAGTGTCTCCTTCCAGTTGATGAAATACTACCAGCAGTATCATATGCCATCACTCTGTAAGCATTAAAGAGAAAACGTTTCATATCAATTTTGTGATTCTAAATTGTGCACCACCTTCTCTTCTATTCTGTTGGAAAAGTCCATTTTAATTGACACAAACTTCAGAAGGTATCAGTGCCTAAAGAAATCATTAATAAAAAGAAAAGAGACATTCGGAAGAATAATAAAAAATTGGTTGTAATAGTAACTAGATTGGAAAATTTCACATATATGGTGGTGAATAGTGAGGTTGTCAGTTTGTAATAGGATGAAAGAAGAACCACATCATTTGTAGCATTTGTTTAATGTAATAGGTCTGTAACAAAATACCTACAACACATTACATAACAATTGGGAGAAAAACTTTTGAAAGTGTGAAATATATGCATAACAAACTGTCACTGGCTTTAATGGAATACAACTTACCTGAATATCCATATCCCTGTGATATGTGTTAGTTTGATCATGGCTCGTGAGAAAATGCCGCAAATAAAATGTTTACATAATAATTGTACATATGTATGTAGGCATTCTAAGCCATTATGTCAGAGGTCCTATAATTTAAGGTGGAATCTGAACCACCGAACGATCTGGCATAGCTCATATGATTAAGCACAACTCTTAAAAATACACTCAGTCCTCATCGACACTGGTACAGCATTTTATTAATGTCTCTGTTTTATCTGCTGCTGCTATCTAGTGGCTTGGCTTTGAACTGTGTAACCTTCATAGTTACTACTTTTCTCCTTCAAATTCCAAAAAATTTCTCATGATTGTGATGTTACCTAAGTGGAGACTTTAATCTTTAAAATGATACCTCATTTACCGACCTTGGTTAGATATCAAGGGAGATAAATATCACCTGACAAAAATGATGTAGAAATATTAATACTTTTGCCTTTAAGGGTCAAATTCCGGAAAAAAAAATATTTCTTAATTTATGATGTAACCAAAGCAGAAAGTATAACCTTTAAAACAAAACTTCAATTATCTAATTCTGTTAAGATATTAAGGGAGATAAATGGCTTGTGACAAGAAAAACACATTATGGAAATAATGATACTTTTCCTTTTAAGGGTCGAATTTGGAAAAAATTACTTTTTTAATACATGCTGTGACCAACATGGATATGTTAATCTTTAAAATGATACCTCATTTATTGATTTCTTTTAGGTATGAAGGGAGACAAAGGCTTGCAACAAAAAATAAATAAAAAACACCTTTCAGAAATAATATATATGATTTGATAGACTAGTTAACACAACCTATTGATTGAAGTGTTTCATAAACATTATTTCTCATTTTGTAGTGGATTTGTAAATGATTCTTCTATGTGGGTTTTTGAAGTTTGTTTCTGTTTGTTAAAAAGTTTATTACTGTTACTTTTTAATAATTTGTTTTTGGTGGTCTGGATTCTTGGTTTTCTTTCTCTATTTTTTAAAATATTTATAAGAATAATAGTAATTAATTTGAATCATAAAAAATCACTTTACTAAAAATTTTATATTTCATCATACGAGCAGAGGTATTTTTGGCTTTACGTTGATGCTGACAGGTGCTTTTTACTGATGTTTTTGTTTTACGGATATAACATACTTGTATGATTTTTTTATTTTTTTTTAATATTAAACATTTGTGGGGTATAAAGATTTCAAGAACGAAAAGTAAATCCTAAATGAACAAAATCTTAATAATGTAATGGCATTCAAAATATTAAATGGTCATATAACTGATGAATAATGTGACTTTCTTTTTTCTTCTAGACCAGAATTCTCTTACACCAACAGAGACGTCATATGAAGTTCCTACACCACAACTGGCTGTTACATCCAATATGGGAGCTCCGCATCAAGGTGGTCCTCCTCCACATGTGCAACCACTGCATGGGCTGCCACCTATGCACACTCCCCCTTCAATGCAAAGTACACATCCTTTAGCACCACCCCCTCGTCACAATGGCCCTCTCTTATCTCATCACAATGTACCTCCACCTCACCATGCTGGTATACAGCCTCACCTTAATGTGCCCCAACCACACCATAGTATGCCGCCATCTATGCACTCTCAAAATGTGCCACCACTTGAACATCCACTTCCTCACACACTCCATGGGCCTTACCCACCACCTCATAATCATCCTCCTTCACATGGCCCTCCTCCGCATGGCCATGAGCTGTTATCTCCTCATACACCACCTCTACCTCTTAACCAACCACCCCCAAATTGCCCCCCTCCACATGTTCTACCTCCACGCCACATGCCCAGTTACTTCCCGCCATCACGAGTGTCATCTCGACCACCGTTACTCCCAACACCACCATTGCCCCGCCTTCCTCTTCCTTCAAGTTACCCATCCCCACGGCAAGTGGCTCCTCCTGGCCCCTGTGATCATCCTGAGCCTGGGTCTCTTCCATATAGTTCCCGTGTCTGTCCATTGCCCCCTCATAGTGAGGAGAGTGATGCCCCGTCAAGAGAGACTCTCCCTTTCAGCCAGCCACCACCACACCTAGCATATGTTCCTACACATAACACTCAGTATCCTACAACACTTCCGGTCCAGCATCCCTTCACTCCCCCAGCTCCTCCGATGCCTCCAGTGCCTATTAGGTTACCACCCAAATGGAAGTCTGCTAAGGATTCAGAAGGACGCGTGTATTATTACCATGTCAAGACAAGGGTATCTCAGTGGGAGCCACCCTTATGGAGCCAAATGGAACCACAGCCAGAGTCTGATAGCACGAGCTCCACAAGCGACGATGAAGATGAGGATGACGAAGATGAGGATGATACATCAAGCTCAGAGGATGACGATGAGGCAGAGCAGGATGACAAGGTAACAGACTGTACAGTAACAGAATAATAGTTAAATAAATAAAATTATCTTGGGCTCCCAGCTTTGTAAAAATGTCACTTTAATGGGACTTTTCAAGTGAATCAATCTCTGACCTTATTTTCAATCCTAACATAGAAACTTTTCATTTTGGCACTGGTGTAGCAACTGTCAAAGACAAAAGCCAAACCTAGGATATGACATCATCCACTTTTCTGCTCCTTACTGTCATGTTTCTGTTGCAAATTATTGATCACAGAGTTCCAGGCCACACTAATCCAGTATCCCTGTTTTCAAAAAAATTGGCTATTCCGATTTCAACAACTTACCAGAGAATGTTGTCCCAAAAAACTCTGGCTCCGCCTAATTTTTTTTTTTTAAATCCCACTTGAACCCCGTGTTCAACCAACTCCTGACCCAGGCAAACAGACATTACTGTTGTGCTGGATACACCGCTACACAATACACTGCTGGCCTTGTCCAATGTAAACTCTGCCACATTCACAAGGTATGTAGTAAACAACAGGTGTTCGTTGTATCAGGTCATCCTTAACACTGGCAACCAAGTAATTTTTGCAGGTGGTCTGAAAATTGTCTTCACTCAATACCTCATCAACAATGGACCTATAAACATTTAGTGCACCGACAAATGGAAGGAAGGCAGGGCCCTTTGTGTCAACAAGGTCTTTCTGTCGGTTTTCCTTCTTCCTTAATGTGCAACTAATCTGCCCCGAGGAATTATTCAAGAAAGTTCTCTGGAAATAGTCTAATTCACCCACAAGTCACAAACCCTTCTTGTTCTATGTACCCGGGTGGTTAGAACAGTGTTGCATTTTGCAGGATGATGACAGATGTTAGCGATTAAATACATGTCGGTAGGGGTAGGCTTACAAAAAACTAGGTGTCTAAGTGTTTTATCAGCATGTTTTATAACCAACACATCTAGAAACAGTCCTTTCCCAATTCCATGGTGAACTGAATGTTTTGATGGAGAGTTAGCTGCAATCCTCCACAAGGCAGCTACCCCATTCTATCATTGAGGAAGGGAATGAGCCCGAAAATTTCAATGCTGTTGCATGTGTATGTCTCTTTCTTTGGTTGACGTTGCAGAAATTTTTATCTTTGGTAAGCAGTGGTTATTCTCCTATCAAAATGTTTAATGTATCTGCTGTATAGTGCCAGGAAATAATAGGTGCTACGTAGCAAAAAGGAATGAATTTAGGATAGTGAAATGAACCACCACTTACCTTAGATGATAGTTGCATGGAATGAATACATCAAAAGGACAAGAGCACAAATAACATAGAATATTTCAGGTCTTGGTCCTTTCTCAATAGGAGAACATTATGCAGGGTGGGTGTTGAAGGAGACCGTCTATCAGACTAACTGTTAGTCAGGAACGTGGAGGGGTAAATTCAAACAGAGGACAGGGAGATGGGGGATAGTGAATTGAAGCTAGTACCCAAGCAATGCAAAATGTTGTGAAGAGAGCAGAGTAATACAGTAAAATCTTCACAACATAAATCTGAGTGAGCCAAATATATATATATAAAAAATAGAGAGAAAAAAAAGGAATCTGTGCATTTAAACATCACCTATGGTATGTGGAGGTTCCGTTTAGACAGTGTAGATGGAGGCAAGGAGATGATAGAGGGAAGTAAAAGTACTGATTGGGTATTATTTTAAATTGAGACCAGGAGGTTGCCTTGTGCACAGTTTGTATTGGCAGGCAAGCTCCCACTATCTTAATTCAGAGGAGCTGCTGCTGTTTGGAAGGACTCGAGAGCGAGGACGTGAAACAAGAATTAAAATTGGTGGTGTCATGGGAGATGGAATGGACAGCTACTGGATGTTTTGGATTCCGGGTGTATACTGTCTGTCGGTGGCCATTCATTCTTGTGGCTAGTGGATTGTTAGTCAAACCTATATAGGAAGCCAGCCAGTGTTTGCAGGTTATCTGGCACATTAAAAGGGAGATTTCACAGGTGACGTGTCCTATCATGAGTAAGCTCTCACCAGTTACAGGGTTGGTGAAAGTGGTAGAGGCATGATGTATGCAGCACATCTTACAGTGGGGTCTACTGCAAGGGAAAGAGCCTTGGGGCTGTCTGTTTTTGTGGACTAGGAGTTGGCTGAGGTTGGGAGGCCTGCTGAAACAACTTCTGGGAGGAGCAGGGAGGATTTTTGGAAGAATTAATCTCATTTCTGGGCACGTTAGCAGGAAATCGTCTCCCTGTAAAGGATTCTATTGATGGATTCAAAGCAAGTGATGTATTGTGTGACCAGATCAGGACTATGGTTGGTTTTTGGGGGTTTGGTGTGGTCAATATGCTGAGCAGGCTGTACTGTGGCTCGTGAAAGTTGCTTGTGAACCAAAGTGGGGGGTTGCTGCAGGTTACCAATTCTTGCGAGATCTTGGTTGAATACTCCATTAGGGATTTCTAGTTGGATCATAAATGACTGCCCCAAACGCCAAGACTTTGGAGGAGTGAATGTTTGGTATGATGTGGATGGCAACTGTCAAAATGGAACTATTGCTGTAAGTTTGTGGGTTTGGTGTGGAGTTGAGGTGGTCATTGGAGAGGGGACAGATCCACATCCAAGAATCTGGCCTGGGTGTGGGAGTAGGGGCATGTGAAATTCAGTGAGTTATTAAAGTATTAAGGTTGTTCAGAAAATTTAGGATGTTGATTTTGCAATGTGTTCATATCTTAAAAATATCATCTACGAACCTAAGTCACACGAGGGTTTTGAGAAGGACGTTCTCCAAAAAGGTCTGTTCCAGGCACCCCATGAATAGTTTAGCTGCTAACCTCTTCATGTGGCTCGCAAGTTTCTTCAGCAATGTGAAGACGACATGGAGAACTCTATCATTATTGGAGACGGAATGTGGGTCTTTTATTACACCTCCAAAACAAAACAGCATGGCGTCACTCAGGTTCACCAATGGTAAAGAAGTACAGTCGGCTGGAAAATCATGGCAACTGTGTTTTGGTATAGTAATGGGATATTGCTTACCGATTTCATGCCTTCTGAGATTACAATAAACTCGAGCAGGTATTCTGAGACTCAAACCAAACTTAGGTGAGCTATCCAGAATCGCCAGTGGGGAAAACATGGAGGGAGTGGTGCTGCTTCATGAGAATGCTCGACCCCATGTCTCTCATCAAACACAGGACTTTCTGGAAAAAATTTGGGGTGGACTTTTATGTCCATCCCCCTTACAGTCCAGACCTAGCCCCCACTGATTATTACTTATTCCCAAAGTTAAAGGAACACTTGGGTGACCCAAACTTCGGGTGCAACGATGAAGTGAAAGAAGAGATAACACGCTTCCTCAACAGTTGACGGCAGAGTTCTCCGTCATAGGGAGACAGAATTCCGAGCACCGTCTACACAAATGAGTGGAAAAAATGGGGACAATGTAGAAAAATAGAACAATTTTCAAGCCTTTAAACTGTGTAAATAGTTATGAGCAGTGCTAGAAATTCGTTTATAAATCTAGGCGTATTTGTTACGCCTAACTTTCAGACTCAGGCGTAAAATGAAAATGTTAGGCGTAATTATATTATAATTATGAAAATACAGATATTATAGCTTACAACCTACTCCAACACAGTTTAAAACTGTAAATAGGCCCAGAAAAAATTAATATGGTTTGCATGTGCCAATACATCATATACCAAAATTGTGAAAAAAATTAATATGATTATTGATTTCATTGTACTTTGACAGTAACTTTTGAATTTTACACAATGATCTTCATCTTCAAAGATTTAATTACCAAATACTTTCGAATTTTTCCCGATTCATCGCCAGAGGATTATTTCTTTTAAATACAAATATGTCAATATGTAAAATAAAAATTGTAAAATATTTTCCTTGATGTACAAATTCTAAGAATAATTTGATTTCACAGTTTCTGTGTAGAATTTATCGGTAAGATCGCAGAAACAAAAACATTATTGAATATATCGTAGCTGAATAGTAAATGCAATGATTCTCCACTTTCAATATCTGGAAAAATGCCTTACGGCCTTACCTGAAGTGCTGTGCGTCACTTCTTTTCAAGGAATTCTGGTCTTCGAGGGTTCTGTGTGTTTTTCCACCAGTAAGCCACAGCTGGGTTGGGATCAAAATTGTGCAGTGAAGATCCATTCACTTTGAAGAGCAATAAGTCATCTACATTTAGGGTATCCAAACAATGTCGTTTCTCAGTTTTCATGTTGTTAAGCTCACTGAAGCCTCGCTCACATATTGCAGTGGTGAATGGAAGCACACAGAAACATGAAATGATTTTTAATAAATTTGGATATTGGTTGTCTTCACTATTTTCACTATATACTCTGTTCCAAAGCTGAAGACTTGATAGAGACTTCTTGTCCTCGGCCCATATTTTACAGCGCAAAAATTCATCAGAAGCTTGTTATTTGCTTATGGTCACTGCTGCAGGTAAATCCTTGAGGACCTCTTCAAACACCTTTACTCCATAATTTAATATATCCTCATTTGGAATGTTAATTGCATAAAAAATGTGTATATTTTTAAAGATGCAATTAGTTCTAAGATCATCGAAGCGTTTTGTTAATCCTGTTATGAAATTTCTGATTATATCTTCGCGATCACATAAAAAATTCTGCAGACCCTCTTTACTCAGTTTTATGCTTTTATATTCACAAGTACCAGTACCCAAGTTACAGTCCTTATCAAATTGAGACAGAGTTGCTCCATTGGCAGGAATTAAATTTTTCAGTTTCATTTCACAGATTGTAAGTTTAGACATCACTTTCTCAGTGTTCACCTTCTCATATTGCATATTTTTGGAAAATGTTGACAAAACATCAGTTACATCAATCAGAAAGCACAAAAATCTCATGAACCGCACTGATTTTAAAGTTTTTAAATTGTTCGTCACTTTTGCTTGAAGAATTTTATTGTAGTTTTTGTCATTACAGTAGTCTTCAAAATACGAAACAGTGACTGTGAAATTCCTGAGCTCTGTTTTTAGAAGAAATCCACCTGGTGGATATGATAGACAGGTGGTTAACGACTGATTCATCCAATGCTTCAGCCAAATCTTTAACTTCTTTCTTATGCTTTGGACTTTTTTTAAAAAAAGTGTATACACCTTTAATTACTTTTTCGCATGTTTTAGCGTAGTTTATGTTACTGAGGCTATCAGAAACGCATAGTTCTATCCGATGAGCAATACAATGCACCGATATAATATTCCCGCACACGTTCGCAATTTTGCAACCACTCCATTGCTAACATCCATATTAACATTTGCCGCATCTAGACAGATACCTACAAGTTTCTTTCCAAGAATCACCATCGAATGTTTCATTTAAGGTGTCCAAAGTACATTCGAATATGCTTTTAGCTGATCCGTCACTTAATGGCTTTAATTTTAAGAAATCTACTCGTTCCTGCCCTTCCTTAACAGATGCTACATAGATGATTTCACATTCAATTGCACCCTTATCAGTTGATCCGTCACACATAATTGATATATAGTCACTACTTGTAATTTGAAACGTGAATTTGCTGTTATATTACTGATGAAAAGAGTACACGACTTGTCATTTCTGTATGCTGAACCAATTTCGACACTGTTTTTTTCTTCTAACTCTAACAAACGTTGGTAACCTGTGAACGCAAAGTTGCCTTTTGCAACGGAGTAAGCAATATTAAATAAAACACACATTTTTTTGGTGTACTTTGCCACTCATGGTACTCAACGTAAGAGCTAACGGTGTCTGCAATGAATTTTTCTTCGCCACATCTGCCGCACACGAATTCTGATGGACTTCACTTTTGTCATGTTTTTTAACTGTTTCTAATCTAGATATGACCTTTGCATTTACGAAACTCGTTAAAGGTCAATTCGCAAACAGCCTACAAAAAACGCAAAATATACTATTTTCGCTGCTTTGTTCTATTGATAACCAAGGAAAACTTTTTTGCCACTTACTTAATGTGCGTTTACCCACAGCATTAGTTGTCGATGTACTGGTGATAACAGCAGGCATAGTAGCTGATAAATTACCAACTGTTTTTGATCGTTTACTTGCTTCTTGACCTCCTGGATTGCGTGAAGTCGGAGCAGGCATACTGGTAGGAGCTGAAGGGCCTATTGATTTGTCAGCAGCTGATATTTCTTCATTTTCTGGCAGTCCTCGTTTATCGGTACTTGTAACACTTCTATCACCAATACTTGTCTTTACAAATGGTATAAATTCAGTAATTTTACGAGACATCTTTTTACTTCCTTTGTTAAGCGAATAACAGAGAAGAATAACGCACGCGCTAGAATTGTCTTTTTTTTCACTTCGCGGTACTTCCCCCTACACTTTTGCCACTTCTGAACTTCAGAAACGTATTACTGGAAACTTTAAAATAGATCAAAACGACAAGAATTGAAATTAATTATTAGAATTAACCTTGAACACGCAAAACTGAAAACAAGTTCCGAAATGTATTTTTTTAAGTTTTGGTGCTTAGGCGTATTTTCTACGCCTTTGAAGGAGATTGCAGGCGTAAAACGAAAATATTCAGGCGTAATTACGCCTAACGCCCGGTCAATTTTGAGCACTGGTTATGAGAATATACAATGCTGTCTATTTTTTTAAAAAAATATACGGGAACCTTACTTTTGGTACAGTCCTTATGTGTATATCTTTGATTTCAAAGTGTTGGGTCATATATCTCTATCCTTCCTTTTATATGTATAGTAGCCCCAAAGCCCGTCAAAAATGACGGGTTTAACTGAGTGTTATGGTAATTTATTTCTCAGTTGCTTAACTAAATAGAATTGTTATAAAATAAAGCTCATTGTTATTTATCGTCCCTTGTGCTCTAAAAACTTGGTCCAGGATGCATTTCAGCCTAACGCCAACACCGCTAATATTGCCACTAGAAAAGGAAAGCTTCAACACACGTGAATTAATACATCCCATGTATCGAATTCCAGTGTCAGCATGCATTGCGATATAAACTTGATCTTCACAGTTCAAGCCTGGAAAATTTTATAGGGTACATGAAGCTATAAGTTTGAGAAATCCTGTTGTAAGGCACTGAAATACAGAAATTAAACCTCTAGATTATGTTGCACAAGTGGCAAAGTCTAATTAGCACCATTGGTCTTGCTGCCAGAGCCATTGCACTCATCAGTTTTTGGAACAGGAGCAAATTCCACACATTTCCTGAGTATCCTTAGTTTTCACCGAGTTCATACAAAAATCCCATGAAAAAAAGCACTTTCAGTTTTTCCCAAATTTTCCAATTTTTTCCTGTAAAAACCTATCTATCACGAATATTTTTTTTAAAAAAAAGAAGCCAAATCAGTCCATAGAAAAAAAATACTCCTCCCCCCCCCAAATATTTCGGGCGACTTCTCCAATTTTTCTTTCTCTAAACACCTTATTCGGACTAATACGAATATTTTTTTAAAAAAAGTAGCCGGAACCTGCCACACAAAAAAGCAATTTCAGTTTTTCCTGAATTTTACAATTTCCTTGGGAACTTTTAAATTTTCTTTCTGAATAAATCTTATTTGGACTATTGCAGATATTAGAAAGAAAAAAAAAGAAGCCAAATCGGCCCATAGAAAAAATGTACTTTTAGTTTTTTCCATTTAACTGAGGAACTTTTAAATTTCTTTTTCTCCTAACCATATTCAGACTTAAGTGAACGTGTTGTTTTTTATTTTTATATATATGTATATATACAGGGCGTTCGCCGTGAAACGCAACCCACTGTTAGCGCTACAAGGAAGAAACTGCTCCCGGCGAGCGAGCGCTCAGTTTCCGGCATTGTTCGACCGTCGGCCGCGGACTATTTCATAATAATTACGCTTCATAAACTTCATAAACTTGTGTGCGAAACATATAAATGTGACGTAATTCATTAGCTTACCTTATAAAAGATGCTGGAAGTGTTGACCCTCTTGTGTAATGCACATTTCACATCTTCTGAACATATTTCGAGACACACGCTGCCCTAACTGACTTAATGATTTTTTGGGTGACTGTTCTAGTCGAAAAGCGATATCGTCAATTTTCTCCTCTGTGAGAATACGGTTGACCGACAGTCTCTTTTTGTTAAAAAATTAACCCGTTTCTCTTACTTTTTTAACCAAACGCAGAATTGTTGATTTAGCTGGCAGTAAAGCACCAGGAAATTCGCGACGAAATTTACTGCCACACTTTTTAAACGACTTCTTCTTCACATATGTATCGTAGAGAAATATTCTTTGTTGCAAACTGTAACGGACCATAATTTTACTCACACTCAAACACGGTACAGATTAATAAGAGTATGAAGCCCCAAACCAGCCAAACCGCAAAGAAACGTTTATTCACAACACTGATTAATAAGAGACTGAAGTCACAAACTATCTACAATGCAAAGAAACCGTTCTTAACAATGTAAGGGTCACTGCACTGCACTATTGGGGCAGCGGAGGTGTTAAACAGTGCGGTGATTCACGGTGTCGTGTGGCGGAAACTGCTGGCTCCACTGACCGAGCAAGTTGCCGACGGCAACAGACTGGGAGGGTAGCGTTTTCCTGTGAACGCCCTGTATATAATAATAATAATAATTGGCTGGTCCATGCAAAAAAACTTTCAGTTTTCCCCAAAATTCCCACGTTTTTCCAATTTTTCTTTCTGTAAAAACCTTATTTTGATTATCACGAATATTTTTTTAAAAAGTAGCCAAAACAGTCGATAGAAAAGAAACACTCTTTTTCCCCACATTTTTCATGCAACTTCTCCAATTTTTCTTTCTCTAAAAACCTTATTTGGGCTATTAAGAACATTTAAAAAAAAAAAATTAGGTAGCTGTTCTCAAGTGATGCGCTTATCTGCGAACAGCATTTAATTTTTATTTATACAGATTGTCTATTCTCTGTTGTCCAAAAATAACAAAAGAATAATATTTTTTTTTTTTTTAATCGATGTAACTATATTGTTCAATCAAGTTTGTAACATTTGGGCCAAAATTGGTAAACATGAAATACTCATTCTTGCCTATTGATGGAATAATCAAAGATTTTAATTGATGATTGCGATATCTTGTTCTGCTGGATAATACCAAATGTACTCAACCTAACAAAAACACAAAAACAAAAAACGCACAAAAAATTGGGGGAAAATATCTATTTGTCTTTTAGCTCAAACACTACTTTTCTCAGTGATGTTCAATAAGCTTCAGTACCCTGTTTATAGTGAGAATCATCGAGCTCCTTAAAACAGCCATCAACTACAGACTCCATTTCTTCAATGTGACAAATCAATGTCCCTTCTAGCATTTTTTCAAGTTAGGAAACAGAAAATAATCCAAGGGATCTAAATCTGGTGAATAGGATGCTATGTGGCAAATGCATCTACCTCTCTATCGAAGAAGGGGTTTGAGCCCAAAAATTTCAAAGCTCCCTGTGTGTGCATGTTTTTCCGTGTTTTTAGACCGTAGCAATCTCCAACTTTGGTAAATTGTGGGTATTCTTCTATCCAAATGTTTAATACATACCAACTCAACTTCCCCTACCCTGTTCTCCAAGGAGTAGATAAGTCATGTGATAGGGCGTGGCATGAGCATACCACTCCTTGTCAAACAGCCCAATACTCTATACATGAAAAAGGTTTTAAACTGAGATATCGTAAAGTGTGTTTTTGTTTTCATGTTTGCCTGGTACTCTTGCTTTAATCTGTGGTAAATGGCGGTTTACATTCCCTATCTTTACTTATTTTCATTGTCTATCATCACTATGATGTTACTAATATCCAATTATTGTTATATGTGGGAGAAATTCAACGTGGCAATAAATAATAATAGATTTTTCAGTTAACTATGGGTACAAAATGAAATAAAAATGAAATTTTTTTAATTGTTATGTATGCACGATTTTTGTATACTTGTAATAAAGTATATAGATCAAGGTGTCTCAGTTTTATTTGTGGAGAGCAAAAGACTTACAATTGTTTTTTATGCTTTCTGCCCCTAGACTGAAGATTATGAAGATGAAGATGAGGATGATGTAGTTGATGAGAAGGAAGAAATGGAAGAAGAGGAGGCCAAAGACTTGCCAACAGCAAGCAGTGGTGCCATAGACTCTCCTGAAGAGCAATGTAGCCCATTGCAAGAGGAGGAAACAAGTGGTAGATTGATAACAGATGAAAACAAAAGAAAAGATAAAAGGCGTGAAGGATTAGTGCAAGAAAGGATTATCAGTGTAAGAATAAAAATAGCACAGTAGAATATCGGTTGCACATAAAACTTTAGGACACCTGTACAGAATAGTTTCAGATTTCTGGAAAGTATCAATTTGTGTATTCTAGACTATGCACTAGAAAAAATACTAAAATTTTCCTTAATGTCTGTATGTGCTAAAGAATTTCAAACGTTTTAATAATGAGAGTATAATTGCTAGAGTTAATTTTTTCTGTAGCACTCACTTTTTATTCTGTTATTTTTTCATTTCTCCTACCCATGGTCGTGTTTTACTTTCAGTAATTTATATTACCTTCCTTTAATCTCTTCTACTATTTACAGTTGAGTTCATACAAAATTCATATTATTGCACAGACTTCCGTGGTCATTGTCAAAGTTTATTGGTTCTCGGGTGGAAACTGCATTGGTTTTGGAAACCTGACTGTTAGATGGTTCGTGGTGATAAATAACAAGTCCACCATACAGTTCAATTTAGACTTGTTTTTTATTTTCATAAGCACAATGTCAAAGATATTGGTTACATGCATAAATACAATCTAGCGATTGGAGACAACACTTCTTCCACAGACAATACAGTCCTTGGCCGTTGTAAATTGAGTCTGTAAAAACTCTGCCGAAAAACTGTAACTGTCTCTGTCTTTGCGATCGGTTTATATAGGCTCCATCGAAATTTCTAGAATACTACAAAGGTTTCCGACAGACATTTCTCGAACATTAACAATACTTAAACAATTGAAACATATTAAAAAACAATCAGAATTTATACATAATCATTTACAATCATTACAAAATGGTCAGAAATGGAAATTAAAGATACTTAAACACAAATTTTCCACAGAAATCATTTTAAAACTGTAGAAAATTGTCCTTTAAACATCATGGGTCACCTTAACACTTACAATTATGAACATTTAAGCAATTCTCTTGTACAGTTCTGTCCGTAGACATTAAATGGCCTCTAAGTAATTTCGTTTCATAAAACAGTCTATATACATTGATTTATAGGAAATTGCAAAACAAATATACAGATCATATTCAACCAAACTCTAGCTTACTACAATAAAATACAATTCCATTTAAGTTTAGGTTTGAGGGCTGTTACACTGACATTTCAACCATGCTTTGGCTTTCTTCAGAAGACTGCAGTCCTGTGGGGGAGGGCTTCCCCAGCCATAGCAAGATGGCTGAAATGTCAGGTTTCCACTAATTGACGCGACTCAACCCAGAGGTTTTTAGGTTTTCATATTACTAGGAATCCAAAGGTTTTGAGTAGAAGTGTTGATGGTTTGCATTTGTATGGTAGTTTTTGTAAAACAAAAGGTGAAATGATATTTTTCTGTTTGCAGAATTATTAATGCTTTACTACGTTAATAAAGTAATTAAGCTCTGATCTCTTTAAATTTGACATTTCAAGCTTTAATTAAGGCTCCATAACTTGTTTCTGTGGTATTGATTTTAATTTTTTGGACTAAGTTTGAATATTAGTTGTGCTAGTATTCTTAAGCAAGTTAGAAGTATATTGTATTCAAGCAACTAAACTTTCCTAATATCAGAAGAATGCTTGAAAGGAAGCATAATAAGGATGGATAGAGGAAATAAACCTGTCACTTGCTCTGGAGAAAGGCAGGAGGGCCGTCTGTTTTCTAAAAGTATCGAACGCATTTATGATGGTTTAGTAGAGTGAACTTCTTATATATTTCATTGTGGTTTTGAACAAGTTAAATGTTTCTTTTGTTTCTATATTTCTCTTGCAGGGTGTTATTAAGATGTAACACAAATAATAAATTTTTGTCAAGAGCATATCTTAGAATGTCTGTAGATTGTGTTTGGTATAAATTCACCCATCAACAAATTTTGATACAAGTATAGGCAGTAGGGCAGTTTTTGATTGCTTGATGATCATATGCCGTATTTAATCATAATTGTACTAGCTGAAATTTTGATAAGTAAGTTACTGAGCGTGGTGGGTGAGTGGTTAACGCTCTGGCCTCGCATTTGGGAGGACGTGGGTTCGAATCCCTGTCTGGGCATCCAGATTTTGATATTCCAAGGTTTCCCCAAATCACTCCAGGCGAATGCCGGGATACTTCCTTCAAAAGGCCATGCCGAATTCCTTTCCGTTCCTTGTCCCCAGTCACATCCTGCCCCTAATGACCTCAGCATTGACAAGGTGTAAAGCCATAAATAACAAAAAAGTAAGTTCAAGAAATAAGAAAAGTTTTGAATATTAGCTTTCATTGACTGTCCATCTCCTTCGTGGTTGTGGCCTCTTTATTAAGATTGTTTTAAAAAGTTTTAACTTTGAAAGTTGTTTACATCATCATATGTTTCCACCTTTGTTTTTATAATCCCGTTAGATTAGAGCCACACTGCTGACTAATATATAATTAATTACAATAATCCTGACCAAATGATTAGCAATTTAAAAAAAAAAGTAATTTTAGTTATAGTTAATGTAATTGAAAAAGTAACACTTATTGGAAAGATTTAATGAAAATGCATTACTGATTATCCATGCAGGTTATCATTTACAACAGTGTTTACTAAAATTTCTCTGTATGTTTTATATCCCTGTGTATCCTTAATTTCCTTTAGATATATGTGTAATGTAGTTGTACAATTAGTTTGGTTTCATCTGTTTCAGCCTCGAAGAGAGGAAGACAAGACAGATACCAAGAAGTATAAAGAAATAAAAGAGAAGCTGAAAAGAAAGAAAGAAATTGTGCAAAGTCGCCAGCGAACGGAAAGATCAAAAAAGCACCATCGTGAGAGCAAACCGCGTTCAAATACAAAATCAGCAGAGAGAACCAGTCACAGTTGCAGCAGATATTCAAGTGATGCTGCTAGAAAAATAAAAGACCAGTTCCGCCTCCAAATGGCTGGAGTAATTGTGCAATATCTAAATCCCTACAGAAAATCTGACTGTCAGAAAGGACGTATAACAAACACAGAAGACTTCAAACATCTTGCAAGAAAAGTGAGTGTTGATGTGGGTGTTGATATTAATCATTTAATTGTTTGTTTAATTTAATTTGCT
>JARYHS010008074.1:73561543-73640216 GCA_031002005.1 Vandiemenella viatica
CTCATTTTGTATTGATTTGCCTTTTCTTAGACAATGTTACCAAAGTTGATATTTTTTTAAACTGTTCATGTGTTAAAAATTGATGTAAAGGGGAATTTGGCTATTTACATGTAAAAAAATGATTTTAGGGCATTTATGGATTATTTCTCCATTTAGGGATTAAAGCCTCATCCGTATCAAGATCATTACAGGTGGGAGCAAGGTAAAGGAAGGTTTCAGCAGTCATGGCCTTCTGATGTAACCATCCTGGCTTAAGCCTCAAGTTAGTTTGCAAAATCATGGAAAACAAAAATATGGTTAGCTGGATGGGGATCTGAACCTGCATTCTACTTGATGGCAGCCTCAAGCATTATTACTCAACACCACCAGGCTCAGTAAATGTATGATCTTTGGGTTGGTCAAACAGCTGGCTCTGCCCTTCATGGAGCACACTGGTGCCTGTAAGTATGACCGATTAAATGCCAGGAAATATCATCCTGTTATGGGTTTGACTTGGCAAGTCTTGATGATCCTGGATGCTAGAAGGTGAAAATCTCAGAGTAATTGTGAGAGAAGGAAAAAGGTGAATTTCTGGCACTTTAAAGTGGGACCTCTTACAGGAAACAAAGGGTAGACAGAGCTCTTAACCTATTAAAGGCAATCTGCCTAGAGGTGGTAACACAAAATATCACTTAGCAGGCATGGAAGCTGTAAGTTGGCAGCCCCAACACAGAGCTTAACCTGCATAGTGCTTGTAATGCGGTCATTGGATTTTGATGTTACTGACAGGAAAGATAGAGAAACAACATGTAGGAAATGTTTACAGAATAAAATGCAAGAAGCCAAAGAAGGATACATACATAAAATAATAAAATCACAAGCAGATAATAAGATCTGCACATTTGAAGTGTGGGATAGATTCAAAGTTAATACAGAAAACAATATATGGAAGACAAAACTTTGTATATAAAAGTGCTAAAACATCAAAACAAAACAGAAAAAGATTTAGCAGACATACAAATAATTAATTAATGGAAGGATTGTTATAGGAACCTTTGGTATACAGGACTCCCAGATCCCCATGAGACACAACTTTATTATAATAGCACTGTTAATCCCATCTCTTTAGAAGAATTACTACAATTAACTCTGAGAAACATGAAAAATAGGAAGTCACGACTCTCCGATGGCATCAACATGGAACTATACAAATATGCAGGCCCTCTGTGTGAATTCAGACCATTACATCTGTACAATGAGTGTGAAAACCAATAAAACACCGAGCAGCTGGGAAAATGACAGAGATTTATACTTAACTTTAAAAGGGGACAGAAAACTAATGAGAAAAAAAAAGTATAGAGGTATTAATCTGATGAAAGATGTACACAAATATTCACAAAAATAATAAATGTCAGACTGAAAACCATAGCATAAGATAAAAAAGAGGAAAAGGCAGAGTTCCGCAAGAGACCATCATGTAACGATAATGCCTTTTTGCACTAAGAGAATTCTACAAAACAATTAAGTCAATAAGGAAATTCATTTCACTATCATTGACTTCAAAAAATCTTTTGACAGTGCGAGAAATAATGGACAAAAATGGATAACCTGGACACTTAATTGATACCATCAGAAGTTTATATAAAGATACAAAAAGTGAAGAGATTCAGATACACAAAGGCCTGAAACAAGGCTGCAGTTTGCGTCCAACTATATCAAAAAGTACACGATGACTTTATTAAAAACTAGAATAAAGCTGAAGAAAAACAAACATCTAAATGTTCTCCTTTATGCAAGTGATATAACAATACTACAAGAAAGTAAAGAGGAACCACAAAGAGTATTATATCAGAAAAGAATATACCCTCCATATTCTCAAGAAGTGCGAACCACTAGTGTAGAGTGAGAGTTTTCACTGAATGGGAGTAATATGCAGACATATTTCTTTCTGCACTATCGCATTGATTGCTAAACTACTAATCGGGTACAAATTTGGGGTTAAATCAGGGCCTCACAAAATCCAGAAACTACAAGTGTGTACATTTGGAGAAACTGGTGGGTCATTCCCAAACCATAAAGAATGTACGGTGAATGAGAAATGACTTTGGAGGTGAGCATAGTTATAGAGCTAGCAAGGAGACCTCCAGACATAGGGGTTATGAATTTTACTAAGATTTTAGAGGTGTGTAGCACACTTGAAGGGTAATGCTGTTGAGCAGTGGTTAGATGCAACTCTCAAACACTATCAAGAAAATTGACCTCAAACATTGACTCAATGACTTGCCTTGATATATGGTAATGTGGCTTTAATATCAATCATCTCTATGGTCATATGGATACTGTGATGATTTGATATATGGGCAACCACAGATTGATTTGTTTCTTCCGAAATAGGTTTCACTGCATGTAAGCTTGTTATTTGTATTTTAATAATTAGTAATAAGTAAAAAAAAATGTTGTGCTTGTGCAATTTTTTCTTTTTTCTTTAGAGGTATTGGGAATTTTATTCAAATAAATTTAAAAAAATACTATATATGCTTTCAAAATTTGCTCCTAGCTTCTTGTATATTTGAAAATAAACATAAATATTTGGAAAGTGAATTATTAATCAAAATATTCAGGATCATAAATCTTTATATATAAAGATGAATGTATGTTTGTTTGTTTGTTGTTTGTTTGTTCTTCATACAAATCCACAGTTTTCATCCGATCTCGATGAAATTTTGCACACTTATCCTTTGAAACAAGGAGAAAAATACTGTCTACATTTGGTTGAAAAATTATCTGTATAAATAACACATGTTGTCTCATAACTTCGAAATACGGCGAAAGACAGACACGTTGGATGTGGACGTCTCCAGACTGTGTTTTCGTGTAGTGAACTGGCAGCTCAGTGGCTAAAGATCTTGCTTACGAAAGTCGTGGTCTCCGGTTCAAATCTCCGTGGAGGCTAAGATTTTTAAAAATTGTTTTTCATCGTAAGAGTCAGGCCTAGGTTATTTGGACTGAATGTTAAACTGTAGATATTATAAAGTTAGGGGTGCAATGCGAGGCAAATCGTAGGTAGTCTTGCAATTTTGTAGGTGTACACTTTTTTACGTTATAATGATCCCTCAGGTGTTGTTCGCAGTCCGTGTGTGAGTGTGAACCACAGTAATACTAATATAAATACGAAGTAAGTCTCTGTCTTTTTGTTACGTTTTGACGACTAAATGGCTATATCGTTGTGATGGAATTTTATAAGGAAAGCTGTATGAAGGACACAGGATATTTTTTTCCAGTATGATTAACAGTTGTAGTCACGAAATTTTGAAATCTTATCGAATAGTGACACAAATATGTTGGAAATTGATTCTCTTCAAGAGGCAGGTTGGACGGTAGAATGTATAGTATATCTTTCCTGTCATATTATGCCGACTCGATATTGTTTGGGACCAATCCTTCGTTACCAACAACTTTCTATATTTAATTCTGGCAAAAAAATTCTTAATCCACGCGTACGAAGTCGCGGGTACGAGGCTAGTATCTTATAAAAGTAAGTATGAATTTGTGTAAACAGATGATGTAATTAAAATCTGTTTCACAGTGTACCTATTTCTTTCTTCGCTGATATTTTCAGAACAGTTGAAAATACTTTCAATTGCTTTCAATCTGTCTGATTTCAGAAATATTTTTATAATGTAAATGGTGTCGATCTTCAGTCACAAATTTTGAAAAGAAATCACGCACATGAAGCAAAAGCACTCTCGCAGCTTATGTTATGAAAATGATTGCCTCTTGTCCCCGACTTATAAATACCATTTGAACATTTGCTAACAACTAGAAAGTTCAGTCAAGTGGTATATTCAACAAGTATATGAAGTGTTATGATCTTTGCGCATTTCAAAATATTCTAGAATGGAATATTCCATTCATAATAGAATTTTTCTATTTGACTGACTTCATTATACATTTTACCAAAAATAAATATTTCAGTAGGAAAGTATGACATACTTTGAGCAATATACATTTTTAAGCATACAGTCTTTTCATTTCTTCTGAAGAAGATTTTAGTTATCAATGAATTACACGAAGAAAACAACACCAATACAAAAACTTAAGTCACAAAGCATTACTATCAAAATACAAACAATATGCTAATGACAGCATATATTAAATAAAATGTATTACGAAGAAAAGGAAGTAATCTGCATGGAGATTCAGGGCCTGGTCGCTCACATATCAATCCATCACACTAATCGTGAGACCGTAAAAGCAATTTCAGTTAATGTTATCTTATGATTATACAAGATTTTTATTTTATCTTGTTGTGGTACACCACGGACAATGTTCTTACCAAGTATGGCAACAGACAGAGCAGCAGCACTTAATGACAGGAAAATGAGACTCAATTTTCTATCCAATTACCTTCCTTCCGGCTTTATACCTGCATCGATACCAATTGTCATTAGAGGAGGAAAAGGATGGGGAAGAAATTTGGCCACTGCTTTTTGAAGAAAACATCCCAGCAGTTGCCAGGAGTGTTTTCTGAAATTTGTGGAAAATTGAAATCTGGATGTTAGAATGTGTCCTAATGTTATAGACAAACGGCCAAACCAGATGCATCTCGAATGGATTAGATTTTTAAACTTGATTTCACTGTTTTCTCAGTACATAAATTCCCAAATTATAACAGGCATGACTGGTTTTACAAGTTTTCGCCAATTCTAATGTCTAAATTGGCCATTTAAATTGTTACCATAATTCATAACCGTATCACACCCAATGTGAAATTGAGAGAGTGTTTTGTGACCTTAAACATCAGAGATGTTAGTTCTATTTGTTATTATTGTAACCACGGATTTCAAAATATATAGCAATCATCATTATTAGCCAAAATTTTATCAAATTTAATAAATAACCTTGTTGTACATTCAACAAGAAGACATGTCATAACGAAGCTCAACATTTATCATTTCTGTATTGTGAAATTGAATTTTTTATTGCTGCAGTTATAAAACATTTATAACGAGGCACACCGATTACAAGATGCAGTATACCAAATGCACGATTCCATCTTAAATCCAAAAAAACCATTTCACTTGATTTATTTATGCTAACCAGTTGTTATTAAAAATTTAAAACTTTAAAATATTAGGATATTTGTTATTTAATAACTTAATAATATACTAATTTCAAGTTCACAAAAGCAAATTCTTTTGTTAATTTAAAAACTTTTGTCTGCCAAGATGTCTGAACAAGAAGAAACAAGAATATTTATATAGCTCTTAGCTCTTAAGCTTCTTCAAATTTAAAATACTTTCATAAAGCATTTTTGATTTTCTTATAATAGGCTCTCCAATTTTCACAATAAAACAAAACAACATGAATCTGTTGAAACTACAAGCAGATATTTCATTTCCCAAAGTATACAAGCATATACTAGATTAGGCGGCTAGTTTAAAGGAACTGAAGATCATCAAATAACATGTTTCTTATCAAGAAACTACAATTGGTTTAAATCGTAAACAAATAAACTAAGAGTCGTTACAGCCATAAAGTGAATGGCACAGAAAATTTCTTAACACACAACGGCCTGTGAAACCTTCCTGATATTTGATTGAAATGATTTCAGAAGTCAATGTAAACTAAATTTTTAAGAGCCAAACCAACATATGAGCCGAGGCACTAACAAGCCACACCTGAATTATGTTACTCAACAACTATATTTAAATGCAGGTCTTAAAAAAAAATAGAATATCAATTAAACTTTTAACAACTTCTTACCTTCTGAGTCTCAGCATTTGGTTCACAACTGTGATTTATGAATCTTGATGCATTGCCTTTAACTGTGGCATCTATGATTGAATCTGACTTGAGAGCCATGAAGTAATAATGTTGGTTTTTATCTTTAGCATAATCTTTTGCTCGCCGTCTAAATTCTTTGGGATCCAAAACTTCACCAACATATTCCATAATAAAAGCTGCCACTGGAAGATACCAGAAAGACACATTAAGTTGTAGAAATTAAAAGAAGTTTCTAACTTTTTCCAAAAAGTTCTGGGTCACTATCATAACAAAGGGATACCAATTAAACTAAGCCACAATGACAAAGTGTCTTGGGAAAGGTAACCTAAATCTTTTTTTTAGAGTGGTGACCTCAATTTTTTTGTGAAATTTCACATTCCATGGCTTAGCACTAATATCGCCATACATAGCAGAGGTCAAGAACTTTTCAGACTAGAAAAAGTTATATTGAATGACGAAATATCCAAATGTAACAAAACAGACTTGACATCAGAAATGTTAATGAAAGTGCTAGTTATTGAAACATTTTATCAAGGCTAAAAACCTGTGTTTCCGACTTGACTAAATATGGTATGGTAAATGCAGAGGTTTTCAATTCTATTCTTAGCTGCGAGAAGGATATTGTTGGGCATAATTTCAACTACTACTTTCTATTCTTCCTGGAAAATCCAATCGTGTAGACTCATGACAATATCATCCGCTTCAGAAATTTATTACTAACTTTCTACATAAATTCTTGTATTTTTATGTGCAAATAGATTAACAGAAACAGTTATTACAAAATTAAAACCCACTTACAGCTTATTAAATCTTAGTTTTTATAGCACAGATTTTGCATGCCAAATCTGACCAATTCTTTTAAAACAAACTGATTTTTCAATACCATTTTGTCCACAGAAAGAAATCTAATGACCATATCAATATGTTTTTTGAAAGACAAACTAATTGCTTAGAAAACAAGCACACCGATGTTCACTATATGGTTGATTTCAATGACTGATTATGCCTTATTACCTTATGTACAAGTTTGCTGCTATGAAAAGTCAATCAGTTATGTGTGTGAAAAAGAAAAGCATAAGAAACCCAGTGCCATCTTATTGACACTTATTCTTTGGAAAGATAACATGAGATGTGCCAAGTATAACTGTATGACTGACTAGAAGGGCCAAACATACAGAAAATAGAAATATGACCACATAATAAAATATCTGGCTATCTGAAATGAGGCCAACTGTATAAGAAACATGCAATTTAAACAAACAAATGATTTTAAAATCATTAAAACCAGCAAAAAAAACGTGTTTGCAGTAAAAAAACTGTGCTTATTACTACTTAGATTATAGCAATATGACATTTGAGGAAACCTATGTAATATTTGATCACCTCATTCCTATCATGTTTGGAAACATTATCACAACCTGGGATAAAAGTCTTGTGTTTGTTTAAAATAATATCATGCACTGCACATCTCTTTATACTCAAACATTTCTTTAAAACCTCTACCAGCTGCTAATCACTACATGATGAGTGCGAAAGCAGTTCATCTAACTCAGCACATAAAATGAGTATGGGACTGATACAGTATGCTCCTCAGTCAGCCAACTTTTTGGGGGGAGGAGGCTCATGGCTTCACACCTTATTGCTGTAGATATCATTGGAGTTGTTACAGGATATAAGGTCAAAGAATGGAATTTAATCATGGAATGAAGGAATTTTGGGAAACCTTCAAAAATTGAAATCTGGATGGTCGGACGGGGATTTTAGCATGCCTCCTGAATGCCTGGCCCAAGTGTAGCCAGACTAATTCAGACTTGGCCACTGCCCCCTTTAACTGCTGGCCTCTTAATGGCAGACAGTTTTGCTGGATTCATGGTATGAACAGAGGGAAAGGGGAGGATGGTTAGTCACAAGGTACCACCCATGATGTCTTTTCCTTACCAGAAGACCCTTCCAGGTAAAATGTATTTTGAATTAAGATGAGATATTGACCTGTGGATATGATTAAGCCACCAGGATAAGTTGGAATACACTGAATGTGCAGAGCAATAAGAGCCATTTGGAAGAAAACCCAAATACTATATAAATGGAAAAATAATGATCATTCCCATATTCAAAAAATGGGTCAGGATTTTTTTTTTTTTTTTTAAATTACCGAGGTAGCTTTTCTCTCTCATCATCTAAAGATTTATAAATTTGTTTGACACAATAAGATAAGGAAAATAGTTGAACCAAATCTGAAAGAACAACAAGAATTTAGAACTGAAATCTTATTTTTGTTAAAAAAAAGAAAGAAAAAGAAAGTGCTGTAAGGGTGCTGTCTCACAAAGGGACATAAATCGTTTAATATATCTGTGATTGTATTCTTAGCGAGAAGAGAAAAGATATAAAGATAATTAATAATGCATTGAATGAATTTTTCTGATCAAAAAAGTGCTTCGAGGGACAATGTTAACATACCAGTAAAAGGTAATACAAGTGATGAGAAGATGAAACAGATGAGAAATATTGACAAATCATCAAGATGGTTAAAAATTATGGTAAAAGTATTATCAGCTGTTTCTGGCAGAATTCAGATTATCAGGTTTTAAGAAAGTGATTGGCTATGGCTGACAGTAATAAAACATGAGAGAAGTGTCAAGGTTTACATAAATTATTCAACATATCAATGTTATAAATAAAAGTGCATTGAAGATCTTTGATGGAGTAATCACTTATAGTTGAGAAGGAAAGTGATATTAGATAATCAGCACAGTGGATAAGTATACAACTTTTCAGGTGGACAAGGACAAAATATAAGCATAATTTCATCGTCCTAGATGTACTGGATATCACACATAATATACTCCATTTGAGACAAAGAAAGTATGCTTTACTGAGGTAGTAAAAAACATATTATTTAAATAACGGTTAAGGAAAGGACAGAAAAAGTCAGGTAATGACATAAAAATCCACTTGCCCTTATAATGCTTTTTGAGAAACTTTGGGAAATAAATAAACTAAGTGATAGTCATATTTCTTGATACTAAAATGGAATTTGGAAAAATTAAGTAGGGTGTGCCAAAAGACGTTGTAGAAAACAACTATATCAAAACACCAAGTACAGGAAGGAAGGAAGCTATTTGTCTCCACTAATGTTCATTAGCATTATGGATGAAATTATTAAGCTATCAAAAAGAAAAGCAAGAACATAAATGCCATGGTTTTGGCAAATAATGTTATTATTTGGGAAGATAGTGAAGAGCTGCAAACCATGACTATGGAAAGATGAAATTGACAGGCTTCAATTAAAAATAAGCAAGAAAAAATACTGTGCGCTAGGAAGTCAGCAGGGAAAGCAAACCAGTCAAACTGATTAAAACCGCTGCAAATTTCTACAGTTCCATTTCAAAGATATTCTGGAAAAATGTTTTCATCATACAGCAAAAGTATCTTTGTAGCAGTTTTATATAAAAACCTACCCGCTCCCCATTCTAACTTATGGATTAAAAGCTGCCACACCGATTACAAAGAACAACGCAACTGAAATGAAATTCCTCATGTAAAGCAACCAAAATACAAAGCAAAACTAAATCAGAAATGACTCAGTTCAAAATTAACTAATTAACTTAAAAAATGCATCCTTAAGAAAAACAAAGCTGAAGCAGTTTTGGTTATATGAGAATGATGTCATAGTAGGAAAAGGTTTCAAAATCCTGCACATGCTGGAGAGAGTGATGAATGGCTGTAACAACAAAGTAAATGAATTGGGTTACAAAACTTTGGTCAGAGCATTGCTTGAATATGGTGGTGTAGGAACCCCACATTTTGGGTATCAACTGTAGGAGTTGGAGTGGGTGCAAAGATTTGTCTTTGGAAATTACTGCAGAACACAATCAGTAACTGATATGATAAAAGAGCTGGAAAGGGGTTCATTGGAAGACAGGTGAAGGGTGAAGGGAGTAATGAGGGTGTACAAGACATATATTGGTGATGAGGTGTGGAAAGATGATGGTGTAAGAATTATAAGCAACACATGGAAGGGAAAATATGTCCGTAACCATAAGCTGGCACTCGATTTCAGGCACAAGGGTGAAGGAAGATTTTCTTTCGTAGGTAAGGGGGTCAGCGATTCGAATAAGTTACCAGGGGAAATGGTGAATAATTTACCAAAAATACTGAAAGCATTTAAAGGTGAAATTTGTAGAGTGAAAAAGTAGATGGGTTCAGGAAAGTGGGAAAATGGATGTACATGGAAATTGCCATCGGAATGTGAACTCCATCACAGTTAAATTAAATAGACTATTGAAGGTGTACCTTGAAAAATCAATAACAGGAAAAAGATCAAGAGGAAAAGGATAGTTGGATGAAGCAAGTACACAAAGCCCAACTAGCCACAGTTCAGACTGGGAGAAGATATTGGGAAAGAAATTACAGCAAGAATGGATACTACATAAGAGACTTGTTCATTACCACACCCAGTTTGCTTAAGACGAAAATTGACGGTGACAATGACTCTTTACAGAGGTATCACTGTTGATGACCACAGAATAAAAACTGCCACACTTAGGATAGATGCTTTGTTAACACCATCTTTTTTGAGAAATAGGTACAAAGTTGCACACAACAACGCTGTAACAAAAATAATTGTACAAAAACACGCAGACTTCTCCCGAATTCCTAGCTACTCAGCTGTTGACAGGTAATATTGTTGGACTTGCAATGGATAAAAAACACAGTTATAAAATGTTGATTGCACAATCTCATCCTGAATGAACATCCAAAGCAGGTTCTGTTTATCCAAGGGAGAGATTTTATGGTGGTATTTAACAATCCTATCAGCATATTTCCTCATTAATGCAATTCTTCAATAGCTACTTTCTGGTGACTAGTACTAGACTGGATTGTACAATTCCGTTTCCTACCGCAAGTGCGGAAAAAAAACTTGCACTGTACACAGTTAAAATTATACAGAAGGAACTTCTTAGACATAAAACTAGCTGTCCAGGCACAGCAATAACATGCAATCGGATCCCAGTGAGGTATTGTAACAGGTAACACTGATTTGAGCTCTCAAAGCAAAAATGGTGTTACGTGCTTGTGGATGAGAAGTATAACTCATGTCTCGTGTATATTTTCTTACACTCCAGTAAGTTAGCCTCATAACTGGCAGTACTGTTATCCGATCAAAGTGTCTGGATATCAAATGAGTAATAATGTGTTGTCGGATGCAATACAATCCTGACGCAAGATATCAGACACCTATGCCATAGAGGCAAATTTTATCTTCTAACGGAATAACAACAATGGTACTTTCTGCATGAAATATATCATCTTAACATTTACCATTTAGGGGTTGAATGATTAACAGAACAGTTAAAATGGACCACATTCTATTTCAGATTAATGCAGATGGCCAAATAGTTGTCAGTTGCCGCTGCTAAACTCTAATTTTTGTGGCTTCGTTGTCCTTGCTTGGAGTTGCAGCCAAATGAATGGTAAGCTTAGTGGAGATATGAGGTGCTCTCATACTGCAAGGTATCAGTGAGAAGAGGTGAGCAGGCTGAAATATCTTTAAGATAGAAAGAACCAGTAGCAATTGTGAAGTGTCACACAACATGTGTTCAGAGCACAGGATACTGACGAACAAGATCATCTAAATATTTACCCGATTGTTATACAGAAAATATAGTAAAGAAGTGACGAGTGTCACAGAACCACAGTGAATTGTGTAATGGATGAACATAGCCAACCATCCCCTAGCTTTATCCTCCTTACTCAGGAGAAAGTCTAAAATATGTCCCCCGGAAAAAAAGTACACAAATTGGTACAAGTACAAAGAGGAACACCGACACCATCCAGATTCTAATGGAGTAGTTCTATCGATTTAACTTCCTACTACCTCTTTCTCCCCCCCCCCTTTCCCTTTCCTCCCTGTGTATCAAGTGGATTTTCTACCCTTGATATATGTGAAACATATTGTCTTCAGTTACCTATGTTCCAGACGGCTCCAACTATTCAGAGTAGCAAGTTTGCACTTTGTTCCTATCTAAAAAGATTCCCCATACTGCATGGTAGTCTTGAACAGAATACTGAGGAAATTTTATGAATTTGGTATGGCCAATATTTGAAATTTTGGATCTCTTAACTTTTTAAGTACTAACTGCATCAGCATTTGAGCTTCTGTTGCTGCTTTAAGGAATGCAGATAGTCAACCCAGCTGATACACTGAAAGCTGAGGTCGTGCTGGAGGATACAATGGTTTTGGCAGATGATTATGACACCACGTTTCTGCTAGAGGGCTTCACATCTGAACTGGTATTTGTGTCAACAGCTGTAATCAAAGTATATGAACAAAAAATTAGATTTTCTGGCTGGATATTTGACCAAAACGGCAAAGCTAGAAGCAAAAACTGACAGAGCCGATGTCTTATACAGATTCCTTGCTTCGCTACATTTTCTTTTACTATATTCAGTATGAATGATTGTCTTTTGCAGATCTCTGTATTCTGTCTCACTTCAGCTTTTTTGCAGGTTCCCAATCTTCAGAGAGTTTCTCAGTATTAATGTCATTTAAATCCCTTATTGCAAATATATGATTTAAGTAATTAACATAGAACTCTCAATTCTCTGAGCTTTTCTAACTTTGGAAGCAATGTTACAGTTGAGAAAATATACCCTCTAAAATAAAATAGAAGAAAACTCCTTCCTCTTATCAACTGGAGATACCTTCCTTGTAAGGAAGCTACTAACCTAAACCATCTTACTGGGATTTTGGGAGTGTTGCAGCCTATCTGTGTAGTTGATAAACTTTCGTTTCAAATTTTTTGAAAATTTTATTTAAACTGGAAACCATTATTCATCCCCCGAGTTTTAATATTGTATGGGTAAACTAAAGTGTAAACCTCAAATCAGGATGTCAAGATAAAAACTACCAGGATACAATATGTGCGCCACAGTTTGTATTCTTTCAAGAAATTTAACTCACAACCCATTCATTTTCTTAGGGCATGGCTAACATGGTTGAGATTCCATTCCATAAAGGTTTGATCAATCTTAGCAATTCAGGCATCTAACTCAAAACCCTCATTCTCCAATACATACAACAACCTTCTGTCACACCCTACGGTGGTCCTAAATGTTAACTCTGTTTACACTGTTACAGAGTACTTTAATGCCACAATACAGCATCAATTAAGTTTGTCCAATTTGGTTTGTTAAGCCTGTTTGACAAATAAGTTTGATTGTGTATTTGTCAAGTTTGTTAGTGGGATGGCATGATGATGAATTTGATAGTTTTTTTATTTAGTCTGAAGAGTAGTTTAAAGACTGATGGTTTGACAAATAAGTTTGACCATGTATGGATTTGTCAAGCCTTCGAACTTTTAGTTCTCTTTCAAGTAGAACTTGGAACTTTAAAATTATTATGATTATAGGGTGAGGAAAGAATTGCTTGTTGAAGACTTGAAATGTAAATATCTTGGCATTACATTTGATAACAAACTTAACTGGTCAGGACACATTGGACAGGTGGTGGGAAAAGGTTTCAATATTCTGTACTTGTTGGAGAGAATGATGAGGGGATGTACGAGGGAAGTGAAGGAATTGGGTTACAAAACTTTGGTCAGACCAATGCTCGAATATGGTAGTGTAGTATGGGACCCACATTTTGAGTATCAAATACAGGAGTTGGAGAGAGTGCAAAAATGGGCTGCTTGATTTGTTTCTGGAAATTATCACAGAATACAATCAGTAACAGAAATGATAAAAAAAAGCTGGAATGGGATTCATTGCAAGACAGGAGGAGGGTGAAGAGGGCCATGGGAGTGTACAAGGCGTGTACTGATGAGGCATGGAAAGCTATTGGTGTAGGTATGAAAAGTATTGCATGGAAGGGAAAAGATGACCATGACTACAAACTGGCACTCAATTTCAGGCACAAGAGTGGGAAGATTCTCTTTTTTAGGAAAGGGTGTCAGGGATTGGAATAAGTTACAAGGGAAATAAAGAATAATTTACCAAAAATGTTGAAAGAATTTAAAGTTAAAATTTGTAGAGGGCAAATGTAGGTGGGTGCAGGAAAGGGGGAAGATGGGTGTTTAGGGAAATTGGCACCGGAGCATGTGCTCCATTGCAATTAAATTTTTAAAAAAAATTATATTAATCAAACATTCAGCACAATTCTAAACAGCAACAGCATCTCGATGACTGTCAGCTACCTCAGCAACCAATGTCTCTCATCATATCCAGGAAACTCAAGTACCTAGGACTTCAACCACTATAAACCATTACAGCCAGGAAGCACCCTCTTTCCAACAGAACCTTGGCTGCAGATACCAAGTTGGGTTTGCAACCCCATGGAAAGTCATTAACCAATGCCCTCTTTGAACAATATGGCTGAATACTTCAATAACTATGAAAGCAATCTAGAGGAGAAATAATGTTTTATGCTTATACTCCTATTTCCACAATTTCTGCAAATATATGTGTGTGTAAAATTCCCAACTCTTCATGTCTCAGGATAATTTTACCCATTGCTTGGAAGAGGCAACTGCTATTTTGTCGTTATAATTTCCATTTGTTTCCAAGAAAGTTGCAGAGATATTGTGATTCTCGTCTTTGTATCATTGACGAGATATGCGATAGAAGTAATCATCCATTCCCCTATTCCAAGACCTACATCTCATTTCCTCTATTACATTAATGTGGTTATACTGTCCTCTTTTCAGTATCCATGTCAATCTTTGATTCCTTTATCAAAGCTTATTTTTCAATGAAACATGGTAATTCTTTAATATGCTTGTTAAGCACTGCAGTATAGTCCATATATGCTGCCAGACAAAATAGATTGGTTTGTCACAATTGATTTAATCCAGGTGTTAGCTCCAAACCTAACTGGCATGACAAACTAGTATTATAAACTTATATGATCAAGTATGGGGGCCTTTAGATGCAGCAAACCCTTGTCCCCCCCCCCCCTTTTTCCCTGTGTATCAGGCCTTCAAGGGAGCAATCTCAATCATAAAGTAGGTCACTTGTGTCAGTACCTTCAATAAATAATGGGAAAAAGTATTTCTACTCGAGCACTACATTCTTTCTCAAAAGATTGTAAAATGATTATCTCCACTGTGAAAACTTCCATTCATAAAAACAAGAAATGGAAAAAAATGAATCAGTACCTTACAAAAAAGCAATTATTAAAAAAAGTGTATAGTGAGATGTTTTAGTGGTTCCTTAAAATATATGCAACTTGAAATGTGAAGCAAAATGAAAAATTCAATTGTAGAGTCATATTGACAAAAGTAGTAGTGATTTGCAATTAAGACATTGGTTGGGCTGTAACAGGATTTTTAGAAAGAAAAAAAAAAGTTTACAATTCAGGAAACAGTTCAGCTTGCAGAAAGAAAGTCGTTATGGTAGTGATGTTTGGTTCTAGATGTTTAAAACTGATCACATTAATCAAAAACAATAGGTGCTCAATGTTACATGATTACTCGGAACCTATGGCAAAGCTAATAGTGCTTCAGAGTCAGATAGTTAAATACCAGTCAAAAATTCATTAGGGTAGCAGGAAATGATGGTAAGCTGGATTCATTTTAAATTTTATTGTTTTTCAACATTAGCTACATATTAAGATGAACAAGTGAAGCAATTAAAAGGTAATTGCTGTAAGCGCCACTACTTTTTTTATTTATGGCTTTACTCCTGTTGACAACATACAGGGCTAGTCAAAATGATTTCATGAATTTTTTTGGCTGTCCTATTATACCAGGGGTATTAGTTGAAATTTGCCAGTTATTTTGATAAAGAAAACACACAATTTGAGAGGAATCTCAAAAAACATTTTATTCAAAGTATGGACCAATGCATTCTACACATTTCGCCCATCTTTTAGGCAAATTATGGATACCATCCAAAAAAAAAACTATCTCTTTCGAGGCAAACCATTCGACGAGCCATTTTTCGACTTCCTCAAAATTGGCGAAGCTCTGCTCTGCAAGTGAGTGTCCCATTGATGTGAAAAGGTGATAGTTGGACAGGGCGAGGTCCAGAGAGTACGGCAAGTGCAATAATATTTCCCAATTAAGTGCTTTCAATGTGTCCTTCACCAGTTTAGTGGTATGAGACGGCGCATTATCATGTTAAAAGATAACTTTTCCATGTCTTCGGGCCCATTATGGCCGTTTTTTCGATCAATGCATAATTCAAGTTGATAATTTGTTGTCGGTAGCGATCCATTTTCACTGTTTCACCATGTTTTAATAACTCATAGTACACCACACCACACTGGTCCCACCAAACACAGAGAATTGTCTTATGGCCAAAACAATTTGGCCTTGCAGACGATGGGCTGGCCTCATCAGGTGAAAGCCATGATTTTCTTCACTTCAGGTTCTCAAAATAAATCCATTTTTCCGTCACCCGTGACAATTCGGTGCAGAAAAGATTTCCTTTCGAACCGATCAAGCAGCATTTCACAAACGGTTTTTTCGATTTTCCATTTGTCTTTCATTCAGTTGGTGTGGCACCCATTATCCATACTTCTGGATCTTTCCCATGGCTTTTAAGCGTTGGCAAATTGCTCCTTGGGTCACATTAAGTGTTTGTGCCAATTTTTGTTGTGATTGGGTTGGGTCTTCATCCAATAACACCTGCAATTGCTCGTCTTCGAACTTTTACGCTGCACCAGGATGTTCATTGTCTGTCAAATCGAAATTTCCACTTTTAAATTGACGAAACCATGTCTCACATGTTTTAATCACTGGAGCATGTTCACCATATGTTTCTACCAGTAACCGATGAGCTTCAGCTGCTTTTTCTTTTGATGAAATAAGAAAAGCAGCGAATGCCGCAAATGCGATTTACTTGGAACAAAATTCGACATATTCATTGAGGAAAACAACAATGACGCTATTATTTTCGCGGAATGTGACTTGTGTATTGTTGAAGGTTAATGGCTGAAAGTGAGAAAATGTACGCTATTCTCGAATTTCATTCGACTCCGTCTGTGTTAACTGTTCAGCGACACTTTAGAACAAAGTTCGGCAAGGATCCCCCGCATGCTAATACCATTCGGCGTTAGTATCAACAGTTTAAAGCCACGGAATGCCTTTGTAAAGGTAAAACAGTGGGTCGCCCTCCTGTGTCTGAAGAAACCGTTGAACGTGTGCATGGCAGTTACGTTCGTAGCCCACAGAAGTCTACTCCTCGAGCGAGCAGGAAATTAGGTATTCCACATAAGACCGTTTTGAGAATCCTATGGAAGCAATTGTGCACCAAGCCTTACAGGTTACAGTTGCTACAAGCACTGTCGCACAACAATGAAGTGCGTCATTTTCAATTCTGTGCCCAATGTCTAGAACGACACGAAACATTTGCAGGAAAACTTGTGTTTAGTGATGAGGCCACTTTTCATGTGAGTGGAAAAGACACAGTATTCATGCCACCAGTAGTTGATCTGCCAGACCTGTGCGTTCGCATCACCAATGCATTTGCTCTCATTGCTGCATTGGGTATGGGAAGAACTCGATTATAGACTTGATGTGTGCAGAGTCACAAAATGTACACAAATTGAGCATCTGTAGACACAAAAATCAGTTTTTTTTATATATCTGTGTAATCTTGTAAGTATATGTCAAATAATAAATCTGTAGTAATTTTCTGAAATCACTGCAATCATTTTGACTAGCCCTGTATATTATTCTTGATTATAAAGTGAACATATGAAATGCCCCCCAACATTTATTTAAACTTGCAGCCACTATCAATCAGTTTAGCAGATTTCTGGACTTTTTATATCAAAACTTCAAAAAAAAAAAAAAAAATATCTACAATTTCAAAATCACTGCTGTAACCATACAATAGTTGTTCCCAAGTTTATTGTCTAACCAGGAAAACAATCTCCTTGTGGAAACTACATACGATTGTATAGTCCTCTGCAGCATATTTTTTCACGGCTGCAATACCTGGAATGATGTGTCTGTCACTTTAATGTGAAATTCAGAAGAAAAAAAATCTTTACTCTAATTAAATATCTGTGCAAGAAAGAATACAGGGTGCGTCACCAAAATCCGGACAAATCGAAGAGTTTTTTGAAACAATTTTTTTTCACAAAATATTAAATATAACAAAAAATACTTTTGCATGGTTTATCAGGGACCTCTATAGAAAATAATTATTCAATATATCCCCCTTTAGCTTCAATAACTGCCTCCAGTCTCGGCCTGAAGCGGTCGCATGCTCGACGTAATGCAGCCGAGTCCATGGCGGCGAATGCTGCTTCAATGGCGGATCTCAATGATGCGACGTTTGGATGCCGAGACTTGTTGGACATCCTTTCAACTACGCTCCAAACGTAGTAATCCAGAGGATTTAAATCGGGACTGTTTGGAGGCCAAAATTCCTTTGACCAAAACATGTGCAAATTATCGGACATCCAGTTTTGAACCAAATGGCTCGTGTGGGCTGGTGCACCGTCTTGCTGGAAAACATACGGAGTTCCAGACGCCACTGCATCAATCCACGGCTTCACAACACTCGAAATAACGTTCAAATAAACTTCTTTTGTCACAGTTTCCTTGTTTTTAAAAAAATGTGGGTGCATGACATGACCCTCGCTCGACACAACACTTAGCGCGTGAACACTGGCAGGAAATTTTGTTCTGGCAACAATAGGGATATCCTGTGGATCATGTGCAAGCCAACGGTCATTTCTTCGATTATTTTTGGCATCAACTGTAAAAATCTTTTCATCAGAAAAGAATCTGATACACCCAGCGGCATCATTTTTACAGTTGATGACAGAAGCAAATGGCAGCGGCTGACTCTCTTTGTCCTAGCAGTCTCGGAGAGCATTTGCCTAACCTTCAGTGTGTAGGACTTGTATCTAAGGTCTTCTTCAGCAATTCGACGCATTGTTGGTTCGCTTACACCAATGATTTTTGCCAGAGATCGCAATGACTGCCTTGGATTCTCTGAAATCAGCTCTTGAGCCCTTTCGATGACTTCAGGTGTCGTCATTGTGCGGTCTTTCGAGTGACGCTTCCTTGCCGGTACTGTGGAACCTTCGTTTGACTGTTCTAACGACGAATATTTTGCTACAACATCATAAACTGTCGATTTTGGGTACTTGAAAAACCGAATTATTTCAACTGCTGAGCGCCCAGCGCGAAGACCTTCGACAATCGCGGCTCTTTTATCATACTCCGCACTTCGCTTCAACATCATGGCCATTTTGAGGTTACCACTGTTTACTAGAAACGTTAGACACTGCAGAGCGCCAAACACGATCTCTGGCGGAAGAAAAATGTGGCGGGAAATTTAAATTTAAAATTGTCCGGATTTTGGTGACGCACCCTGTACTTAAAGAGATATTATGGTAACAATAGAGAAGGGTATTCCAGCATATAACACAATCAAAAAGTATGCATATGAATTTTACCAAGGAAGAATCAGCACTGAAGATGATTCTCTTGCAGAGGCAATTGGAGCCAAAAATAAGAAAAACATGACCAGGGTACAAGAATTGGCAATAACAGACAGAAAATTAACAATCAAACAGATTTAGAAGATATAAAGCATTCCAAAAAATACAGATCAAATTCAGGTTTGGTACTTGGGACACAAAAGTGGTTTGAAACTTTTTACAGCTCATCAACAAAGGTCAGAAAATCTGACTTTAAAACCAATCCAATAGATTTCTGCTGAACGATTTGATACTGTGGATGAGACCAGTAGCCATCACTTTCCCCAAGGGTAGAAGTGCAGACAATACAATAGATGCAATAAGTGATGTTGTCTAAATGATATTCTGAGGATGTACTGTTTCCACATTTCCTAGAAATGTTGAAATATCAGTCATATTATGCTAACCTGGTAAAGTAAATACAAACAGTCTTCAAGGAAAATGAGAGAGACAAGTTGTCGAAGAGGGAAAAAAGTACTGTTTAATAAGTTACCCATAAGCAGTTTGTACTGTAACCCCTCCGTTAACCCAAACTGGTACCCTCACACTCCCATCCATTTAAAACATTAAAATATATATATATATCTGGCACCCAATTAAATTCAGACTATACTCAATTTTTTGGAATACTTCAGCAATCCTTCTATGCAGATGGCATCAGGGCACTGGAATGCTGTTTGAAGAAGTATGTGCAGCTAACAGATGACTTTATTGAAAAATACACCAAAACTTTTCTTGGATATCTTAAGCATTAAGGTCAAGAGCATCCTTTTAAAAATAATTAGAAAAAATGTAAATAAATATTTTTCAAATGCCAAATCTAGGCAAGAAGCACATTTTTTAAGATTTCGTCAGTAAACTATCCTTCCAGCTGCTCTACATTATAAAACAGTTACTTCAGCAAGTTATCTTTGTTGAAAAAGCTCTAATTGTTACTTTATGGCAAGGTAATTAAAGTAAAAATCCTGTACTATTGTTTTAATATTTTTAAGCACATTTCATACTTTGATGTATATAAAGAAATATATGAAAAACAAAATTAGAAGTCATACATTTTAGTTGCTCTCAATACCTGGAGTTTTCAAAATATTATTTACCTATGCCATAATCATTTTTCATCACGTGGTTCATTATACACTCTTAATCTGAATATTACACCAAAACACTGAGTGAATAAAAACAATAAATATATTTAGATATAAACATTGGTAGATCTACTTGTTTTTATATAATACATTATTTTTTTCTCTGCAGTACAAATCCTTATTACATAAACTTCTTCTTTAAATCACCTGTTTAACACAAGATCTGAAATACAGTTTTTACAAACTTATAACTATATACAAAAAAAATTGAAAGTATTAACTATACCAACAGTGATAATATTTTAGAAGTTATTTAATGATCCATAAAAAATTGAAGACCTTCACACCTGTGATTAATCTGCATCTATCATATATAATAAAATTGGAGAAAAATTGTGTCTGAATACACAATTTATTTCAAAAAAAGGAATCGCAGTGTACTCTACTGACAACAGAGATGCCAAAACTGTACAATTTTGAATTTTTGGCAGTCTACCTGAGCATCAAGGGTAAACTAAGGATCGATTTTAAAGAAACTGCACAGTTATAGTTTATGTATTTTTTTTAACGCAGTGTACTTTATATCTATATTATTAACATAGTTCCAAATTATATAAAGGCAAAAAACAATAAAATTTGAAAATTTTGACTGTCTGTCTACACATCAGATGGATTTTAATTAAATGTACAGTGACAGTTTATGCTGCGGGGAGTATCTCTCGTTATCCTAGATCAGTAGCATAGTTTCCAATGTCATAGAGGTTAAACCCATAAATTTTGAAATTGCTTGATTAACTGTTCATGTATCACACAAAAATAAATGGAAGGATTTTAACAAAACTACAAATAGTGATACCTTATGTGATGGGTTAAAATATAGGATACATTTTATCCTGGTAAGTTACAAAGTTCCCAAGCTTAAAAATTTGTAACTTTTGTCTATCTGTCCACAAACTGTGCATTAATTGATGACTGGTTTTTAACAAAACTTCGTGTAGTGATAGTTAATGCCATCAGTTGGCATACAGGATACATTAGATCAATGATACAGAAGCCAAAAACTTAAATTTTGGAATCTTTGGTTAATGTCTCTCGTGCAACAATTAATGAATGGATTTCAGCGAAACTGCAGAGAGACATTTCATGTCATTAGTTAAAATATTTAACCCATTTAATACGATAACTGTAAATTTTTTAATTTTGTGTGTGCATGCATGCAAAATCAAATATTTCAATGAAAATGTATTTGGGAACAACTTATTTACTGTTGTGTCTTGGACAAGAATAATTAATGTTATGTTTTGATATGACATAGACATGCTGAGAAATAAAATAAATGCCTGAAAATTTGATTGTTCTTTAACAGAATTTATCAATTAAATATTGTCCCATTCAATCCTTATCATAATCAAAATGTATGACAACTACATATAAAGAAGACCAATGCATCGTGTGAGCAATGCTGACATAAGTGCAGGCACTACTATCCATAATAATTTCCAATGTATTATTTATGTTCCATTTACACTATTTTATTGAATTTTATCACTGATACTGATACATTGCTTGTAACCATTGTTGGTAAATTAATGATGAAAAATCATAACTTGTGCAATTATGTAGATCACTTTTCTTCCATTCTCGAACCTCATTCCATTGATATCTTTGCTGCATTTAATATTGTTGTTGTTATTATTATTTCGGATTCATGTCTCATTGATTCTGAGGTAATTACAAGGAATTAGGAAATAGCCTTTTGAAGGAACCATTCATTTTTCCATTCGGAGCGATTTCTGGTAACCATGGAAAACCTAAATCTAGTTGGCCGGACAGGGAATGAAACCAGCATCCTAGGCCAGAGTGTTACCATGCATCCAGCACAAAGGCAAAAAAAAAAAAAAAAAAAGTTTAATATATTATTGTATCAAACTCTCAAAACTATAGAATATTTTGTATCCAATCAAATTGGAAAACTGAATTAATAAAAAATCTGAATCAACTGAAAATCCGAATCAGCCCCGCTTCTAATTAGTTCGGATTATTGACGCTCTTCTTTATTATGAAATCTTTGCCTATGTGTGTGTGCCTCAAGCAAAAAGTAAGCTGTACTTAGTGATAACTTCTATTACTATTTAACATATAAAACTCAGTCCACAACCTGAATATTGGTTGGATCCTCCCAAAGGAGGCATACTAAGCCATTGTGTCAGAGATAGGATGGCCAGTTCCTTTCCCCTGTGACCTGCAGTTCAACGTGGAATCTGAACTAGGAAATGACCTGGCATAGCTCAAATGATAAAAAACAAAATTCCTGGCTCCATCAGGGTTTGAATCTGGGACCAGGCCTTAAACTTTTGAAAGTAAGCACCTTACTCACTGAGCTACCAGACTACCTAGGTAACATACAGGATGCAGGATAGTTGTTAGGGGGCTTCCATTAACTACGTGAGGTGAAATTGGGGAGGGGGCTGTTTGTCCGGCCACATCTCACCACAGGGAGGGGATTTGGATTTCCGAGAAAAAAAGCCTCATGTAATTAATGGACACCCCCTTAACACAATTAGTATCATATTTCATTCAAGAGGCAAAAACTGTAAATTTTGGTATTTTTGTATGTGCATGCATGGATCAAGAAAAAAAAAAACAACATATAAACAAAACTGTACGAAGTGATAGCTTACATTATGTTTTGTTGTAACACTAACACACTAAAAAAATAAAAATTTTGGTACTTTAAACAATCTTAATATAATCTATCAATTTAATATTGTTTGGCACAAATGATCTGACAGTGGACATTTTTTCTGTGATTGGATATAAAAAAGTTCAAGCCATCATGCAAGCAGTGTTGACATAGATGCAGGCACAACTTTACTTAATAATTTACAGTTCATGTACCTTTTTAAAGTAGTTGAAACCGAGTCATTATGTCACTTTTAGCCAATGTTAAAAATTTGTAATAAAAAATCACAGTATGTGTAACTAAGCAGATTACTTTTGTGCATTGTCAAATCTTAATTTATCCCCAAATTTGATGAATCATAAAAATTGTGCTAAATTATAGTAAATTAACAGTGGTAAATTTACAAGGTGGAGAAGTCACATATGTAAGCTTCTCTGGTCCATGGGGCTGACTTCACAGTGTAAAGGTGAAAATAAAAATTGTAAAAAAATTCCTAACACTTATAAATATCTATTTAAATTTTCATCCTAATGGACAACGAAAATCAGAATATAACATTTAATGAAGTACAGAAAAATGAGCTAATGTGATGTTTTACGGATTAAAACCATGGATTAAGGAAATGACATTTAAGTTTTGTACTAATTTATGTTGCCTTTTAGAATTTTTTCCTCTCATATTATTGTCAACTATGATAACACATTAATGGAATTTTTTTCACATGTAATAAAAGAATTCAAATTATATTTGAAATATTCTTAAATTTGTGCCTAAAATTTCTTAATTAAGACAGCAATATTGTAAGAAAAATGAAGATATTTACACTGGTAGATCATCCAGTGTTTTAAGACCAAAACCCTTCTTTTCTGTTTTGAATACTCCACATCGTGCATATTCACGTCTCTGGAAGCGTTTGTTGGTACATCGATCTCCCACTGCACACCGTGAACCACTAGAGCAAACGAATAACACATTTTACATTAATATCTGTAGCCATTAAACACTAGAGTATGTTTGATAAATAAATTCAAACTTCTCAAATATTTAATAAGATTGGATGAAAAGCTTATATAGCTATTATAGCATTAACATATAACCATGCAACAGGAAAAATGTAAAATAAGCTGCAATGATACAAATTATAGCTGACCAAATATAAAACTGTATTTTGGGACAGCAGTAAATTAATAAAATTTCTGTGCTCAGAAAAAGTGAAACTAAGTTTGATTCATAGAAAAAGATCAGTATTATGATGCAATGTTATTAATATTCATTGTTAAAGGACAGTATTTGGGACGTTTATTGACATATGACAGTGACAAAGATGTTTCTAATGAAGAGGCCATTATTTTTTTAAACTAGCATTTTCTTTAGGCCACTTTAGCTGAACATTAATATTCTATCTGTTAATAGAACTGCGCACAAAATTTGAAATATTACCTTACTATATCAACTAGATATAGAGCCCTGAAATATTTCTATTTATGTTTGAGAAGAATGTCAACCCAGTTGATTGATGTTTGGTTTGAGTCCATTAGAACCCAAACACTGTATAGCCATCCAGACATCTAATAAACCAGAGAGACTGCTGTAAAACAGCCAGTCAAATATCTAAAACTTTTGGTACCAAAAATAGAAGGAAAACAAGTGTCTGATGCCATGATATCGTTGAAAATAATAGAAGACCAATTACCAAAATAAGATTGTTCCCATAAACCAAGAAAAAATGAGGTATGTAGACAGAGAAAATAAACCTCTCACTAACACTAAACTCGGGAGGGGAGTAACTAACATAAAAAAAAGCAACAGTACTTCCCTGGCTTCAAATCCATTAACCAAATCTTTTAGCAAGACTATGATTTCCTTCAATGCTGTCCAGAAATCCCAAAAATCCTCTCTGCCCTCACAGAACATGCTCAACAGAACCCCTAATTTCAGCCACAAACACAGTCTTCCCTTTCCCAACAGTCAGCCCCAAAGTTCTATCCCATGTACACATCCTGCTGCAAGATGTGCAACATCCTCTATCACTTTATCAACTCTGTCACTGGGAAAAGCTTTCCCAACACAGCACAATACCACTTGTAAAACCTCCCATGCAATATACCAGTCTATTTAGGGCCAACTACAAATCAACCTGGTCATTAGAAGGAATGGCCACAGAGATATGATATTTATCCAGAATACAAACCACCCACTTATGGCTTTAAGCCTCATCGACATAGAGGTCATTAGAGGCAGGATAGGACTGGGGCAAGGAACGGGGAGGAATTCGGCCATGGCCTTTTGAAGGAAGCATCCCCAGCATTCACATGAAGAGATTTGGGAAACCATGGAAAATCCTAATCTGGATGCCCGGACGGGGATTTGAACCAGTGTCCTTCCGCATCAGAGGCCAGAGCGTTAACCACTCACCCACCATGCTCGGTACCTCCTAGTAGCTGCTAATGCCTGCCTCCTCACATGATACTGCTAACTTTAATTCTTGCTTCACAGTCTGCGCAATCTGAGTGCTCCAGACAAGACTAGCCTCTTTGAACTCAGAAGGTGGAAACTTGCTTACCATTACAAACTACAGACAGAGAAGCCATCAGAGATCTTTCTTCTTTTTCACTCCAACCCAATCTCTTCTCAACATGAACCACCGCTTAATAGAAGTGATGTTTAAATTACTGTGTAATACCTTTCTGAGGCTATATTTATTTGCTTCAACTTTTTATCATGTTATCTTTTCTATATTTACATTTAAAAAATTACTTCACAATGTTTGCTGCGGACTCCTTCGACCTTTCATCGATGTGTTTTTGCAATAAATTCAAATTTTGCACTACTCTGGTCTATCCTCTTCAATCAATATTCCCAAATCCATATTATTCTCCTCCAACTACTCTCCCGCCCCTCCTACCTCAGGCCATCGGCCAATGGTCTCTGAACATATGTCAGCCACCAATGTCCACCAAGTGGCTACCTCATCTTGTTGCTGAAGAAGAGCCTTAAACCCGAAAATTGCCGTTTTTATGTATGTACATGTCTGCCTGTGTTTCAACACCATCCTGCTATCAACTGTGGTAGGCGGTTGTTATTCTCCTATTCTAATCTTTGATTAATATTATATATACAAGCATACATTTGCCTGTGACAATTAGAGTACAGATGTGCTTCACGTAAGATAGAACGTTCCCTCAGTTACACAAGCATCGTAGCTTTCTCTGACTCAGTTGCTAATGCAATGGTCAGTTCATATTAGGTATTACAATGTTTGGATTCACTCTAATCGTTGCACAAACTTTTGACTAGCTCTCACATGGTTATGTGATGTAATATTTTTAAAATTACAATTTCAATCATGAATATTTGTTTTATTTCTAAAATCATCCTCAGCGGGGAAGACTGAGTTTTGAATGACATCTATAAATGTTTTCAGAAATAGTAGTGTTAATAAGATGATGGAAAAGTGGAACAAACAATGTGAATTCAATCATATTCATTGCAATTATCATTAACACTTCTGCTAGAAAAAGTAGCACTGAGGCTTTCAGAATACAAAGATCGTTTAGCAGGCAGTGGTGGATCTAGGAATCTTACAAATTGTAAATATCATACTGAACAGTCTTCCAACATGAAATTACTGCAGTCTTAGAGAAAAATGTCCTTTATTTCATTACATTGATGGTTAGTGATTTTGGCAAGCCTGATGGACAGTTGGCGTAGGTACTTTAACTCATCCAGTGAAATACGAGGGTAAGTCAATTATTATCTGCAATGTAGCTATAATTTTTATAGCAATACAATCAGAAAACTTACATGTACATCGTTTTTCAACATAGTCCCCTTGCATTTCACGACACTTCATCCATCCTTGCACAAGCTTCCTTATGCCCTCATAAAAGAAGGTTTTTGGTTGAGCTGTGAGCCAGGAATGCACCTCTTCTTTTACTGTTTCGTCCGAAGTAAATTCTAACAGAGGACAGGGAGAGGGGACAGTGAGTTGGAGCTAGTACCAGAGAATGCAAAATGTTACAAAAAATGCAGAAAAATATATAAAAATGTTCATAACATAAATTTGAGAAAGTAAAAGTAAATTTTATTTACTTTTACTTTCTTTATGAACATTTTAATATACTTTTATGCACTTTTTGTAACATTTTGCATTCTCAGGTACTGTCCCCCTCTCCCTGTCCTGTTTGAATTTACCCCCACCATGTTTCTGACTAATGGTCATTCTACTCCACCCTCCCTCCTCGATTTTCTCCTGTTGACGAAGAGCCAAGTCTCGAAATATTCATTGTTTTTTCCTGGGTTTTGTGCTTATTTATGTGTTCATCCCAAGATACCATCATCTAAGGTAAGTGGTGATTCATTTCGCTATCCCTTTTTTTTGGAATTCTATTCACTAATTAGCTCCTACTATTTTCTGTAACTATATATATATATAGTTTTAATCCTATGGTAACCCAAGGAGTGTACAGGGAGAAAAGAATTCTTAGATGGAAATATTTACAGCTGATTAAGTCAGCCATTTACTTAATCTGCGTAACTAACACAAATTTCAAAAGATATTTTATTGGTTCATTCCATAATCTCATCAGGATTGAACCAGACTTCCATGGAAGTATCAGCGCAATTTGATTTTAGACAGCATATTAGGCTCTCAGTTCCCATGTGCTGTTAGTTTAACAATGTTTAGGGTTTTGAACCTTCTGAGTGAAAAGTGAAAATCATTTAGATATGCCCTTTTGCCCATCCATATTTCAAATATTCATAACTTCTGAACCCATTAACTTAGAAATTTGCAACCTTAACAAAATAAAACAAAATTTTGGGGAAAAAACATTGGGAATTAAAATAATTAAAGAGTGCTTAATGACGGTGCTGAACAATAGCTTCCCTTTAGATAATTTTCATGTGTATCAAACAAAAGCTGGTAACTTGCTGACTACGAAAATGTTTTAATTTTCCTTTCTATTCAATGATTTGTTGATGCTTTAACTGAAAGACCATAAAAAACTATATGCCCCACTAATTCTGAAAGTACTAATCATAATATTCTTTTAAAATTCACAGAGATATGCAGTGTACTACAGTTTACAACTAATGGTAGCAATCTGCAGTTTATTATTTTCACAAAATAACCGAGTGATTTTGACAAAACCTGATATTTCAGCATACAATTTTTCAACTAAACATCATGCATGAATCAAATAATAAATATGTTGTGATTTACTGCTCTTAATTGAAAATTCTCCAAGACAAACAAGAATTTTTTCACTTTATGTTTGATTTACATATACCATTTGGAATACAATTTTGCAAAATGTATGTGAATTCTATTTAAAAATTACACATATTTTTCTCTTTTTGTATGTAGAACTCTAAGTGCACAAGAGTAATGCATAACTGGCAATGTTATTTTTCACTAGTGTGATGCGAATAAGGAAAATAAATTTAAATTATAAGTGTTTGCCAAATCAACAAAAAATTCATATTTATACTCACCACTCTATCATTAAGAGACGATTCAAACAATCTTCTCCACATCCCAAGTCACCACGTGCTAATTCTTCTTTTGTTAGAAAACAGTCACATACCATTCGTTTAGCTTCCTTACTTGTTGTTCTGCAAATTGTAAAAAATTGCAAAAAAAAATAAAAATAAACCTAATACTTATCCTAACAAACAGAAAAGTAACTTCTCTCCTAACCTATAAATCTTGCTAAAGCCTTATATAATCTACCACACAGAATAGATCAATACAAGTATTTTTTTTGTTTTTTTCAGTAATGACCCCTTAACTCTAAAGAAATTTAAAATAACAAAAACAGTAAGAAATCTAAATCAATATACGTTCTTATTTTTTAACATTCCAAGTCTTTCCACCTGGTCAGATGTGACATAGAATACAAAGAATAAAATTGATAACGAACTGAAAAGGAATAAAACTACAAATACAAGATTTGCTGCAAGAGCTTCACTACTCCGCCCATAAAACAAATTTAAATGGAACATGGTGGTTCTTTCCTGTATATGAAATATATATTTTTTTAATGACTCAGGTGTTACAAACTACATCCTAAAACAACTGATAAACATCTATACTGTTACAAATCTATAAACAAGCTGCACGTGTCTCATTATATGAACAGCAACTGCTCCAAAAACTACCACAGCAATTTTGATGGAGTTTTTAAAATTTTTAGATCTAATGGTCTGATTTAAAATCTGCGAAAACAGCTAGTGACATATGTACCAAGGAATGGAGGAAATAATTAAAAACATTTCTAGACATAAAATTATGAGCCACCGATCACACTTTGAGATGTTCACTCCTTGCACAAAAAACTGAAAAAATATATCATATAACTTAGAATTCTGTTTAATATTTTGACTTCGAATATTTAGTTTTTCAGTATTCTTGACTGCAGTAAATAAGAATACCCACAATGTGTTTGGTGAGTTTGACCAAATATGATATACTGATCTCTGGATTGTTTATACAGGGCGTTCGCCGGAAAACGCTACCCTCCCAGTCTGTTGCCGTCGGCAACTTGCTCGGTCAGTGTAGCCAGCAGTTTCCGCCACACGGCACCGCGAATCACCGCACTGTTTAACACCTCCGCTGCCCCAACAGTGCAGTGCAGTGACCCTTACATTGATAAGAACGGTTTCTTTGCATTGTAGATAGTTTGTGACTTCAGTCTCTTATTAATCAGTGTTGTGAATAAACGTTTCTTTGCGGTTTGGCTGGTTTGGGGCTTCATACTCTTATTAATCTGTACCGTGTTTGAGTGTGAGTAAAATTATGGTACGTTACAGTTTGCAACAAAGAATATTTCTCTACGATACATATGTGAAGAAGAAGTCGTTTAAAAAGTGTCGCAGTAAATTTCGTCGCGAATTTCCTGGCGCTTTACTGCCAGCTAAATCAATAATTCTGCGTCTGGTTAAAAAAGTAAGAGAAACGGGTTCATTTTTTAACAAAAAGAGACTGTCGGTCAACCGTATTCTCACAGAGGAGAAAATTGACGATATCGCTTTTCGACTAGAACAGTCACCCAAAAAATCATTAAGTCAGTTAGGGCAGCGTGTGTCTCGAAATATGTTCAGAAGATGTGAAATGTGCATTACACAAGAGGGTCAACACTTCCAGCATCTTTTATAAGGTAAGCTAATGAATTACGTCACATTTATATGTTTCGCACACAAGTTTATGAAGCGTAATTATTATGAAATAGTCCGCGGCCGACGGTCGAACAATGCCGGAAACTAACCGCTCGCTCGCCGGGAGCAGTTTCTTCCTTGTAGCGCTAACAGTGGGTTGCGTTTCCCGGCGAACGCCCTGTATTATATTTGTCTTTTTGGTTATATGTTCCCAGTTTTATGGATTTTTATGAATATACTTTAAGGGAATTCATTACTCAAACCACTGCATAAGACATTAACTCTTCAATAAGAGCAACAGAAATGTAATATTTAAAGCAAGTAATTTTGTGCTTAACATCAGTAGTAGGTACACGATACCATGTCACCACAATTTAATAGCGAATAGTTAGAGACAATTCAAATATAAAGATTAAAATTTTGTGATATATATCTTAACCGATATTTCTCAGAAGTAAAAAATCTGTTACCGGTACATGTATAGTTCCTTGCGCCTTTGTCAACATTTTGAATCTGCTCCAGGCCGCATTTCAACCTAACCACAACCGCTAAGAAGGAAACAAGAATAAATTTTACATTGCAATACAGTCAATGTATTATTGCACATGCTTTTTTCCTATCGCAATTCAAACGAAAGTTGTATAATGAAATTGGTTAATCTATGCAACATATACCTTCAATCCTAAAATAAACAATATCGTCATTACCAAATATGTCTTTGGTGATTTGAAGTGGCAATATCAGTATAGATTGTGGTTAGGTCAAAATGCAGCCTGGATCAGAATATTTTTGCAACATCAGGCATGAGGAATTGAATCATTTTTAGTAATTAATAAGCTGCTTTAATAAGTGTCGTGTTAGTGATGACGTGTTGTCCCGAAAACAAAACAACCGTTGTGCATGTCCGTCCTATATTTCAGTGTGGTTTTGACATATATATTTTTCTGGTCCAGGCCACATTTCAACCTAACCACTTCAATTCTGACATGTGATGAAGAAAGATGGCTCAAAATTTGTGTAAATTCACAGATGTTTTTAAGCAAGAAATACACGTTATTACCAAAAACATACATACAGTATTACGAAAACTTGCCAGCGGTTTTAGATTTGTTGTTGCAAATGCTATTGCTGGTGGCAAAGATATTTTTAGAAATGGCTGTCGACGGTACTGCCAACATTATTGCAGACGGTAACTTTCGTGTTACCTATGTTTTTTGCTTTGATATGCGCTTTTTATCCTCAGGAAAGGACAACTGATTCTCGGTACACCCTTATTGGATCCTTAGCGATAATGTTTTATGTAGCTTTAATTTCTTTTTTTTTCCATATATTATATTTTGTTGAAATATAAGTATAACAGAAAAAAATGTTTGAACAACAGTAAGAAAACCAAATCTAAGGTAATAACTAAAAGAAAGGAACATTTTTAAATGGAATTTAAATTGTTTGCTTCTCCAAATTAATATTTGCTACTAAAATTAAAAAAAGAATAGAGCATTTCCATACACACCAATGCCTAAGCACGCGAAGCAGCTGGTAAATGCTAGTTTACTTATAATTTTCTTTCCGGTATTAATTGCCTACATTACATCCAAATTCTTATATGACAAAAATACATTCAAATGTGTTTTAGACATACTTAATATGTTTTACAGACTCTAGAGAGTGCAGTTGTGTTGGATCCTGGTTCTCCTACAAAAGGCAACATTACAAGTAAGTAGATGGGGTGACTGATAGATTTGCTTGTGGAAATTACTGCAAAACATTACCAGCAACTGGCTTCATAATGGAGCAGAATTAGATTTGCTGGCAGACAGGAGGAAAGATTGCTTGTAGTGTATAAGGTCTAGTGTGGTGATGAGAAATAGAAAGATATTGGTAGAAGAATTAGGAGTAGTGCATGGAAGAGACAATGATCACAAGCTAGCACTCAATTTCAGGCATAAGGTAGCTGACAAATGTAATGGAATCAGGGATTGGAATATATTACTAAGAGAAATGCTGAATAGTTTACCAAAAACACTGAATGAATTACATGAACTTCAAAAATAGATGGGTGGGGAAATTACATTCAAAGAATTTGAAGGAAAATAGAGCATGCACTTTATCGCAATTAAATAAATTAATTTTCTTCCTATGGGAAAAAAACGGCTCCCGAGTTGTATTCCCCAGAACATGACAATCCAATCAAAACAGTAGCTTAATATTCAACTTCTTTTTCATATCCCCAATAATTTCTTCAGCATCCTTTCCTGTAACAGAATTCTTCTAGCTGCATTGCAGAGTATTACCTATCCAGTCAAGGTATTCTTCATAAAAACTATCTGTTGCCTTTTTTTTACTTATGGCTTTACACCTCGTCGATGTCGAGGTCATTAGACGCAGGAAAGGAGTTGGGACAAGGAACAGGAAAGAATTCGGCCATGATCTTTTGAAGGAAGCATCCCGGCATTCGCCTTGAGTGATTTGGGGAAATCATGGAAAACTCAAATCTGGATGCCCAGACGGGGATTCAAACCGGCGTCCTTCCGAATGCGAGGCCAGAGCGTTAAAACGCTCATCCACCATGCTCGGTCTGCTGCTATCGGTTACCTGATTAGTTGCTTCAAGCGTTTTCAGTGCTATATCGCTTTCTTTAAAAATGTTTTACACTCTCTTCTTACCAACCTCTTTGCCCTCCTCCCTATTGCAGTATGTGGCTACCATGTTTTGAAGTAAACATATCTTTCCCCATTTTTATTATCTGATCCTACTTCCCTACCACTGTTCTGATGTCCTCCTGCATACTAATCATTTCCCTGAAATCTCTCTTCCACTGTAAAACTCTTTCTTATAATTATACATCAACAAGTACTTAAATGATTTTTAAGGGCAAAAGCAGCCTGACCGTCAATGTTATACAAACAGAAGTGAATGCAAAGTTCAATTACTGCACGATAATGATTAGTCAGGTCAAGTTTATGTCGTGATACATAATGTCGTAACTTAATATAAAATGTTTGTATCAATGTTAGTAAAGCTTTGATTGTGTAGCGGCAATATTAGCGGTGATTGTGGTTAGGTTAAAATTTAGCCTGGATCAGAATGAAAATTGAACCTTCTTGTCACAGAAATTTAGTTGTTATCGGTTATTTAAGCAGCTTTCATAAGCACTATGTCATGCTGTAATGTCATGTATCACAATGTAAACTAATCCCTTTCAGTCCTCTACATTTGACTATGTTTTCTGCCTAGTAATGTGGAAGTCTGCCATCATCCATGTTCCTGGCCTTGACCACTGATGAATATCAACATTATTATTATTATTATTTTAAATGATCATGGTTTACTTGCATTTATTTCTAAAGTGTGATAGTTGCCAAACTTTCATAAATTTGACATTTTGTGATATACTTAAATTTTCTGGGCTTTACAGACAATACCTTTAATTTCTAAAAAGTTTAGAAACAGAGCGAATGGTAACTTAAATCTGCCACTGACGCTCTAAAAAGAGGGAGAGAGAGATAAAATGAAAAAATACTCACCTCACAGTATGATATTCATTCTCCAACAATGTAACATAGTTACGAAGTCGCTCTTCCATTTCTTTCTTGTCATTACGACTATCCTTTTTCCCCTCTACTGCACTGTTGAAGTGTTCTGAATAACTAATTGCATGGTTTAGGTTTATCACACTGCAACTCGAAACAGGATAACTTGAAACATTCTGAACAGGCAGTCTGGGAGAGATACTAGGTGCAGGTGAGATAAATGCTAGTTCACTATCACTGCTGCGGTTGCTTCCCATCTCCAGTTCACTTGAACGCCGCCAACGAGATTTCACCTTAACGGGTTTGTTGGTATCAAGGTCAAACACTGAATTTACAGAGGTAGGAACAGCAGGAAATGAAGAAATGGATGTTGAAGGCATCACTTTCTCCTCTTCCACAAGAGTAACAGAATTAGAGTGACAGGTGTTTACAAGTTCTGTGCTATTAACCACTTTTGTAAGACCAAGATCCTTTCCCGCAGTGGGAACAGATTGTTCAGTTCTACTCCGCACCTTCCGCTTGTTTGACCAATAGAGCGAATGCGGTTACTCCGTCTAACACCAACACTACAACTTGAACTACTTTCAGAACCAGTGGTATCTGTGCTACCACTTCGGCCACGGAAATTAGCTGCCTTTTGTTTTCTCTCACAAAAGTCTTCAGTTTCACAATTTTTTCCAAGCATAGGAGGACTATCTCGTGTGCAACACTTTGGATGAGCAACAGAAACTTTATCTCACAAACTAATTCTGTGTTAGAAACAATAACTAACCTATTTAAAGAATCGAATGTTGTTAGATCCTGAATGGGTGAAATAGATGGCAAGTGTGAAGTTAGGTCTGAAGCATCGTTATTTCTCTTATTAAGAGATCTGGAGGAAATGTCAGTAACTTCTGAACCATGATTTTGTGCTCCACTGTGACCATTTGTAACACAGGGTTCATTTCGATTCAAGTAAGTATTATTGGAGTCATTTTTTGATGACGGAATGTGATTCTTGACTAGGTCATCCCTGCAACACACACCATGTTTTAAAACAAGGTTTTCCTGCTCACTGCTACATGAAACTTGGGATTGAGGAACTGGAACCTGAACAGAAAATTCTTCATTGTCAAGAGCAATGTCTTTTATCATGTCAATGACATTGGGGCGAACATTATAAGTACCACAGTCTTCAACTGCTTGGCTCTCAATTTCAACCTGTACTTCTCCAACAGAAACGTCACTCCCTCTACTGCAGTCATCTACACTTCTTACAATGCAGTCACCATTAATCTTTAAGCTCATATCAACTGTAGTATCAGGGCTGTAAACTATGCAGTTAACGTTAGAGTCAGAACAACTGTAATCATCACTTCCAAACCTCCTACCACAGTCATTAACACGATTGCAATAATCACTTCTCGAAACTACCACGTGGTGATAATTACTATCCTGACAAACTAAATTGACTGTTGGATCATCCTGACTCCTGGAATCAATTTCTATTTCAACACCTTCAGAGACCACTGTCTCTTCTACAACTTCTTCCTCCCACACAACATGTTCTGCATTACTTATATCTAACTCTTGCTCTTCTACAATTATTTCATGCACAATTTCATTGGCAGGTTCCACCTCTACTTCCTCTTCCTTCATTTCAGGTAATATTTGTGCACCGATATCTGGGTGTGAAACTGGCACATTCTCTGTAACTTCCAGGAGACATCGGAACTTGCCAAACTTCTTATGCACAGAAGAAAGAGAATGCAAAGTGGTAGCTGCAGCAGGTGGTGACTGGAGAACAGTTCCCCCATCAGCAGTGGCTCCGCTGTCACAACACATTTTGCCACCCTTAAGTTTTGTTTGTTCCAGGAATTTGGGGCTCACAATGCCATTTGGCGCATGATCTGGTAGTCCATTTAATGCTTTGTCTTTATTTTTAGTTGGTACTTTGGCCAACTTGGTTGCCCTTCTTCCTACAGCCCCTTTCCTTCTGCGGGCCATAACACAGTGGACAGCTACCACCATACATTCAGTCAGTTGCTGAGAGTCTTCATAGCTGCAGAACTCAAGTCTGCCAAATCTGAAACATTTAAGAAAGAAATGTTTACTTTAACATGTCAAAATAGAATTTTTATTATTAATGTATAAAAAATGGCTCATAAAGGAATGAATGGTCTCAAATAGGAGTTGAGAAAAATGCACTTCTTTGGATTTACCTATACATTAAGCTTATTACGCCTTGTGACAACTTTGACGATTACAACTGCTATTATTCATTACATTTTATGCAACAGCTGGTACTGTGCTGAGCACATCTTACGAGTACTTTATAAGAGTAGTAAAACTTGTCCACAAATCAAAGTAAAGTTTCTGACACACCACAGAATGAGAAAAACAGCATTTTCCTTCTAATTTAAAATACAGGTTTAACGTTTAGCACATTAAGTTGGTAAAACATTTAGTTCATTTAAAAAGTTTACACAGACATAAAATTCTACTCATAAAAAAGTCACTAGGGGATAGAGAGGTCTGTCAATTCAGAGGGATAGTTAGATGTTAAAGTCTTGCAAATGCATCAGCACAGCATGCATAATATTTTTTAGACTTGCTTTTCTCAAAATTATGGTCTCTAATACATCTCAACATATTATTTAAAGGTGTAGAGCAGGGAATTTGGAACATTTTGGTATGTTACTCATATATTTCATACTACATTTTTGGCAAATTTGAAGATTATCAAAATTAGCTTGTTTTTGTTGACGTGACCATTGGTGTGGTGTTGGATGAGCTGAAGTGCGTGGCTAGAACTTACAATCTCCAAGAAATGGCTCCCATGTCCTTATCTGTACGGTCAAACCGATTAGTTAAAGTGTTGGTGGTGCTGGAACTTTATGTGGATGATTAATAAATGCAGACAGAATTATAAAAATACATGTTACTGTTTATTGGCATAGAAGAACTTTTTAAATAGTCCGCTGTGTTATAATTTCATAAAGCTTGCCCACAAAGAACTATAAACTTAACAAAGCTGAGTGACCGATGTTGTCTCACAACATGATCATGAGAATACTGCACAAAGCATTTTATACTAGAAGCCATCCATCCGCTGCATATGTAATATCTGTGGATGGCCAACTTTTTATTTCCACAACCCTTCTTTTCCTCTCAACCTGAGATTTCCCACTATGTGTCCTTAGTAGAGTGACCAATTTGACACACATCATACTGCTGAAAGATTCCTCCCCCCCCCCCCAAATTTTACTTTCTTAAATTGTCTACATAGCAATTGATGAATTCTATCTTCACTCTATACACTCATTACTGTGCCTACGTAAACTATTGAAGTATTTTATACATGTGTGTCAAATACTTAATGCAAAGAAGAACTGATACTATGAGAAATTTTGGGTAACTCGTATTTTAGCCTGTATTTTTCTACTGCTGGCATTTCAAACTTATAAGTTCATCCTATAACAAACAATTTTATTAATAATTATTTAATAGTAGCAGAGTACCTAGAATTGCCTGGTCTATTTTGGTAGTATATCCCTATATTATTTTTAATCATCAAATCAGAGACATCTACTACTTCTAAAACTAAAATGTTTGGATACAATGTGGAATTACATTACTATATTTGTGTAATAAACTGGAGTAGGAAAGGGTATTTCTAATCATCCATACACTTAAAATTACTAAACTCCATCACACAGTTACCCTCATAGCTGAAACTAAGGAAGATGGAAGCAGCTTCTAGGTGATATAAATAATAAAGGAAAGAGAAATTAACACACCACATACCAAAGTGGACAGCTGCAATGAGAGGGAACACTTATGCGGACAAATAAAAAAACACAATATTTTGGCAACTGCCTTCTTCAGTAGTAGAAAAACAGGGAATTAGGCTCCGTACGTGTACATACACAGAACGTCACCTAATGACTCATTATTTAGCAGTCTGAAGTTTTGGAATTGACGGTTTCTACAAAGAAAAGTTTAAAATTTTTATACAGTATTTGCACATTCCTTACTCTCTGCTTCATACGACATTAAATACAGGTACTTATTTTTCTATATCTTTTTGTTGTTGCCTCCATCGTTTCAATGAGCATGTGGTCATTACTTTCAGCATTTTTCTCTGTGTCATAGCTGATGAGTTTACGGCCAAGAACATGACATACACATTCATCATCATCTATATTCTACTGACTTACCTTCAGCAAACTATGATAAACTATTAACTTCTGTTCGGAATCCATGGGCACCAATAAAGAAATTAATTACTGCAGCTGCGTGGTATTCCCAAAGAAGCAGTCAAGGGATGTATAAATGGTCAGAGACCATGAATTTGGTGCTGTGACTCTGAACGGGACTACTTCGAATGTATCTGAACTGATAACTTCCTGGTGACTTGCAAAAACTACCATTTAGAAAGTTCATTAGCCTGTTCAACCAAAACATTCTTACACCATTATTTCCACAATGTTTAAATATCATGGATGTTCAGCTAACAGTAAACTAATTAATTGCCACATTGAATGAAAATGGAGAGACTATGTATGCAAGCCTAAACGATACTACCAAAGTTTCTGCAAGAACGAGTTTGAACCAAGATTTCATACCTGGTTCAATTTAAATGCCTACCTACAAGAAAATCCTAAAAATATCAGAGGTTTTGTGATCCCGAAGTGTAAACATAGTTCACATAAAACTTAATGCTAAGAGGCAGATACGTGTCATGGACTGTTCCTTTCAGTGAATATTTTTTTTTTTTTCCAATTATTTACTTTGCTTATTTTCATTTATCGTATTTAAGAATAGTACTGTAACTGATCAACCCTAGAATAGCCAAAGCGCATTTGTAATTGTCAATTTTTGAATGATAAACTCAAGTTATCTGTAAATTTTTTTCATGTAACTGGTGTTAAATGCTTCCATAGTACTGATCTTTTCTTTTGCTGTTTGACAGATGACTGCACGCACCTGGTACTTAATTTTCTGAACATCAGTTTCATCAGTTGTGATCGACAGCCTTCTTTCTGGTCGAGGATCAACTTCAAACACCCATAAATCAGAGATAGCAAATATGGCAGAAAACAATGAAAAACTTTCATTCAAAGAGTAATAACACGTGAACTACAGAAGATTTCAACAATGCATTGTCAAGATCCTTCATTGGCAAGAAACCTCAAGAAGTTCAGTTATTTTCTGAACAGACCTGGTACAACCAAAAACTCAGGAGATACTGTTCCCTATATTTATCAGAACTTTACTACTAATTAAAGATGAGATCATTAATGCTGGAAGAGGAGTTTCGATGGTGCGATTGGGGGGAGGAGGAAGAAATATATAGTGGTTCCACACGAACTAATTTTGTCATAGTATGGGGGTAGACTATTACTTTCAAGCAGTACTTGATCATACCACCATCACAGTGCACAGTAAATAATAATCTAATTACCGCCTGAAAATAACACATGCTATGTTGTTCCAGACTGTGTTACGACATAAAGAATAATACACCTTGTCATTGAATACTGCAGTTTTAGTGCACACACAGGAATGAAGTTACAGTGGAATCGAAATCTTCAGTTAACCACCCATTTCTTTCTGAATCCCATGTCAAATGTTAACCATTTTCTCCTCCCACCAATGTTACCAACTTACAGTGAACAAAAAACTACACTGACATGTTTAATATCATAAATTCAAATAAACAATGACCAATAGATTTATTTAGAGTATAATGCAGACAGGGCCACAAAATTTGATTTACTATCATCAATATGTTAAAATTACATACAAAACATTTCTAGCAGATGCACAGAAAAAGCTACATCCATAATGCAATTAAATACATGTGTGTTACACTATTTCAACAGGTCAACCAACAGATAACTCTATTCTAAAGACAAACAGGGCCATCGAACTATGCCTCACATCACTTGTAAAATTAATGGAACTTTGAGTTATCTTCCAAGTTCAATTTGTGCTTCTTATTACACGCAGAGAAATAAATGAGTTACATCCTACCACTACAACCTATTTATTCTGCACCAACTAGAAAAAACAAAAATAATATCGTAATTCTACATGCCACCCATCTCAGCTGAAAAAACATGAAAAATTTTGTCATATTAATTCCCAAATTGATATTACTGATGTAGGGATCATACCAACCCATCTTTTGTTCATTAAATAGAGTGATATAACTAGATATTGCGATTCCACTACAACATTCACTAATGTTGTCATAATACTGCTGTGGTCAATCACAACGATAGAGGATTGTAAACAGTTGCAGGGTGATCTGGACAGGATATCTAATTGGGTTGGTAAACATGGAATGAAGATAAATGCAAAGAAGAGTCAGCTTATTAGATACACAAATAAAAAACAAAAGGTTAATTATGAATATAAGGTGGGGAAAGATTTGCTTGCTGAAGACTTGAAGACTTGAAATGTAAATATCTTGGAATTACTTTTGATAACAAACTTAACTGGGCAGGAACCATAGGACAGGTGGTAGGAAAAGGTTTCAAAGTTCTGCACTTGTTGGAGAGAGTGATGAGGGGATGTAAGAAAGAAGTCAAGGAATTGGGTTACAAAACTTTGGTCAGACCATTGCTCGAATATGGTAGTGTAGTATGGGACCCTCATTTTACGTATCAAACACAGGAGTTGGAGAGGGTGCAAAAAAGGGCTGCTAGATTTGTTTCTGGAAATTATCGCAGAATGCAATCAGTGACGGATATGATAAAGGAGCTGGAATGGGATTCATTGCAAGACAGGAGGAGGATGAAGAGGGTCATGGGAGTGTACAGGGCATATACTGGCGATGAGGCATGGAAAGATATTGCAATAGGTATGAAAAGTAGTGCATGGAAGGGAAAAGATGACCATGACCACAAGCTGGCACTCGATTTCAGGCACAAGGGTGTGGGAAGATTCTCTTTTTTAGGTAAGGGTGTCAGGGATTGGAATGAGTTACCAAGAGAAATGATGAATAATTTACCGAAAACTTTGAAAGAATTTAAAGATAAAATTTGTAGAGGGCAAATGTAGGTAGGTGCAGGATAGGGGGAAGATGGGTGTGTAGGGTAATTGCCACCGGAGCCTGTGCTCCATTGCAATTAAATTATAAGGCTTTTTACTTTCAAGCAATAATTCCTTTGTAATACAACCTGGAGCAATTATTTTCGAGCAGAAATTAGTATTACACCCTCAACCAGCATGGCATTGTTAAATGTACTTTAGAAAGTATTTCTAGCGGTAAATTGTATTTGACTATTGCAGTTTTATAATGCCTATCACTATCACCAGGAATCACAATTTCTCTTTTACTTATTCTGAAACATTAATTTGAGACAAACAGCACATACTCAATTGTCTTTAGTTAAAGGCAAGAAAGTAGTGTTTCCAGCATAGGTGACGTCAACAGAACCAAACAGGTCTAATTCTAACGATATTATAAACTCCAATAAATCCAGGTCGGTAACAATAATACAATACTTGATATGATTCTGATACTAATAAGCATGTAAAACAATTAGCAAGATAATATAATCTATACATAGTCTACTGTTCAGTCTGCTCTATTAACTAACAAAAACCTTACATTACAATACAGTTGGAACTGTCATTACACGCATTTAACTTAGTGACACCAGAATTGCAGCAAAAAAAGGGGTGGGGGGTGAGGATTGAAATGTCGAATATGTATGCTTAATTATAATTCTGGCCCAGGCTGCACAAATCGCAATACATGTAAAAGTAATTAAGTTGACATGAAACAATGAATATACAAAGGAGATAAACTAAAATTAATTTTAAGATATCTTAAATCAGATACACAAACCAAATTCCTCATGTCTTATGATGTAACACACAATGTAAATTGTCGTTCTAGTTGAGACTGGAGTTGCTATGCTATGAGAACCAGCTTAGAAGGAATTGAATATTTGTACACACGTTCCTTGGACAATATTAGTTACGAATCTTTGTATACTATAGCTTCCAAATATATAATAATTGAGTAAAGTTGTTCGAATCATGCACAGTTCCATACAAGTTGTTATGCAATAAATACATCTTATAGCCTTATCGTACACATTTCTCAGACTTCAATCTCTGAGAAAAAAGTACATTCCGCATCCAAATAACATGTAGTTGAGACGTATTTCCATACAAATGTTACATGGTGAAGAGCAATGAGTGGTATATAGCAGACACGAGACCTTAATATTCACAGATTTTTTTGCGTGGCAGCCAACCTCTTATGACAAAGCCAAAAGCAGTGTAACAAGCGGCGAAAGTTGCAATTCTTGTCCACACTGCAATTCAACCCAATCACAACATCCACTAATATCGACCCTCCGTCCATCAATTGTCATTCTGGCCCAAGCTGCATTTCAACCAACTTTTTTTTATTTTACTTATGGCTTTACGCCTCCTCGACGCCGGAGTCATTAGAGGCGGGACGGGATTGGGTACAAGGAACAGGAAGGAATTCAGCCATGGCCTTTTGAAGGAAGTATCCCGGCATTCGCCTGGAGTGATTTGGGGAAACCACGGAAAACCCAAATCTGGATGCCCGGATGGAGATTCGAACCCACATCCTCCCAAATGTGAGGCCAGAGCGTTAACCGCTCACCCACCACGCTTGGTCATTCCAACCAAACCACAACTTCCACTTTATTGACTACCATGTGAAATAAGTTAAAATATAATCTCAGCCTGTTAAACCTATCTGCTATATACCACTTAATGCCATACATTCAGAACATACACAAGTTGTTACTTCTAACCTAAATGTCATATGTATCCAGAATAAGGTTTTTTATCGAAGAATAAAGCCTGAGAAAGTTACAATAAACATCATAGTCCCACCTGTTTACAGTATGACACTGCCCATATTAGTTTCGAGAGAGATCAATGTGAATTGAGAGTTTATTTCGCTAGCAATAGATAGCAGAGTTCACCCCGAGAAACATTTTTTCTTTTGGGTGAACCATCCATAAACAAAAGCAGCTGAAGTAATTTTTTCTGGTACTATTTAACGGCACGTAGCAGTATTTGCGGCTAATGGACGCTTCTGATTGGCCATGATCTATAGCAGTCAGTAGCTTAATTTATGTATTAATCCGCGTATTGTAGTTATTAATCGTTTACTGAGTAAAAAATTGCCTTCGAAATGCTCTCCATTTAATGAGAAAGGAAATAAAATATCTATAAAAGATGATTTTGTCCATAAGCATTTGCATTTAGGGTGTAATGCAGCCTGGACTACAGTAACAGCTTTAGATAAGATTTAAAAACTGGATATCTGCAATATCAAGTTGTTTGGTTACGTTTCACTATGGTCCAGGCTGCATTACGACCGAATGGCACATTTGTAAAATATGGTTTCATCAATAATCGTTTGAGTTTATGCTGTAATGCTGCCTGGACCATAGTAATAGTGACAGATATGATATGGAAATTGGTAATCTGAAATATCCTGTGGGATGGTTCAGTTTCACTGCGGGCCAGGCTGCATTAAGACCTAAACACTAATGAATTATTCCTGTACTGCTGGTGCAGAATTTCGGACACCACTGTATGGGACCTATTATCAGTTCTGGAGCAATAGTGGGAAACTAATGCTCTGGAATAGAATGTATCGAAATCGGCTAGCATGATGGAAGGAAAGTGCTTTCACGTCAGATATTGTTCAACAAGTTTTAGAAAAGACAAAAAGTATATTTGCATGTGAAATGTTTTATAGTAAGGAAAAATAAATTTATCTAAATGATAACTGCTAACAATGTCATTCATTAAATATTACGAATCAAGTTCTACAAGATAAAAGATATGAATTTAAAAAAGAAATATTTTACATCAAGATAAAACATAGGCCTATGTATTTTAACATTACATATAGTAGTTTATACAAAACTTATTCGGTGTTAAACGATTCATGTGCACTGAATAACACACAGATATTAACGAGTCACGGCCAATTAGAAGCGTCCATTAGCAGCGAATACTACTACACGCCGTTTAATAGTGCCAGCAAAAATTACTTTTCATGTTTTTGTTTATCGACGGTTCACCCAAAAGAAAAAAATATGTTTCTCGGCGTGATGTCTGCTTTCTATTGCTAGCGAAATACAATCTCAATTCACATGGACCTCTCCTTGTCTCTACCCTTAGATTATATTTGGTGTCCATGTGCAAATTTTCTTAAATATCATAATCCAAAGAATGTACAAATTTTCCTACCAAAAGAAGTATTATTTTTGGTGTGGTCCTCATCACAAAGGTGACCAGATTGGATTTGAGCCTAACCACAAATTCCTGTAGGCTAAATAATGCAAGTTTTACCACAAATGCATTAACTGCACTGGAGTCTGAATTTGATCCTACAGTGCTATACACCTCAAAAACTAAGTACAATTCTTAGTAACAAAAGATGATGCAGGCTCACTTACAATAATCATGTAATAATTGGGATTACACAAAATTTAATGAACCTATATATCAATAATCATGTTAATGTCTGACTATTTCCAATAGTCGTGCAATGCAATAAGAAATTTAAAAAGTTTTAAAAAACGCCTCAACATTATCTGGCATGTATTTCGAATGCAATATCTAGGTAGTTTAAAATTTGGTTATAAGTAGGCCCACCAGATAAAAAGGAAATTGATTAGTTTTTCCAAACAAATTGTGAAGTACCTACGTGCAAATACTTGCATATTCTGCTTATTAATTTAATAATTAATAAGTTGCAGAAACAAGGGATGGATAACATTTATAAGTATTTAAAATTTCACGCACATTCATCCACAATTTTCACACAAACGATATTTTCACATTAGGTAGTCAACTTCAAATGCAGTTAACACACAAAACTACACGTCTGAAAAAATACAAAAGCAGAGTAATTCCAAAATTAGGAAAATCAGAACAAGCGTTCTACTCGATGCTCACAACTCCGAATATTGCAAGTTACAGTCTTGTGATTTACAAAACAAATGACGTCAGGTTAAGGCCTTTGATGGGAAAGAACAGAACTTACTTGCTCCATGCATTTTTTCGGAACAATAATTACTCCTATTGTTAATGTATCGAATCAGTCACTGCTTAACATGTCCACCATGAATATGTCAAAAGCGCTTACCAGTAAATTATAAAATTCAGTTCTAAAACATACATTATAGTCATTTAAAATAACTGACAGCAAGCTCTACAACATTCAATATTAATAAATCCATTGAACAATACATCATTAGAATAAATCAACATTTTTTAAAGAAAATCCGAAAATTATGGCAGACTAAATTTAAACCAACGCATGTTAAACAATATTAAATCCAAAAAGGAAGAGTGCATAGAGCAAATTACCACACTATCAATGTTAGATAACACACAACACATTCTTTTCCAACTGGCGGAATTTAGAATCTCCAAACACTAACAAAATACCTTCTTAATTCCTGCTGAAGAAGATTTATCTCTTTTGTAGACATAGTACGAGGCAAAGGACGAAAATATTTACCATAAATTCTCACCTTAACTAAATTCCTACTTTTTTTCTTTCTTAGATACTAATTCAGCTCAAACTTTATTCATTATAAAACAAATTTTTCCACCACTTCAACAAATACAAAACGCGAGACGCCACCATTCACGCCATTTTGGAGACAGCATTTGTCTGTTTAATTCTTACACCTACCGCGGCTTCCTTGATAGAGCGATATATCCTTGGGAAATTTGTAAATTTGAGTCAATAAATCTAATAGCTTAACTTTTTTTTTTCAAATGTGGGGACAGAATGATTCTAACATATTAATCACGGTTCTATATCTTCACGTTGTTTTTTAAAAAGTAATTTTGCTTAATTCAGAAGAGCGCTGAACTTGTTCAGCAAGACAACAATTTTATTATTTATTTATCTTTTCTTTTATAAAAAAGGTTATTGAAAACTGGTTGCCTATAGCCGAATACCTGTAGAATCTCTCAGAATTATCAATAACTTTTGCGAATATTGTTACTTCCAGTTCTCTGATTTGATAACTATTTTGTTGCATTTGGCGTATAACAAAAAACCAACAAATTACTCCCCTGATTAAAAATAGTTCTTAGAACAGGAAAACTTGATACGGTTTTTAACATATTACTGAAGATTTTGAAAAATTCTAAATTTATTAGGAAACTAAATGACTGACGTATGCTGCAATTTAAACAACTTGACATGGCGGATTTTAGTTCATTTTTTTTTTTTTTATTTAAGACAGATATTCTTCACTACAGAGGTTTTCCTCCAATATAACAATAAAACTCGGAAAAAAGAACGCTTTACCTAATACAAATATGTCTCCATGTACTTCTATATTGTGTATCTTCTTCTCATTTTGGAGCCAAGTAAACAGGGGTCTCCTTCCATAAACTTCCCATGTATGTACAAGTTTGGTATTCTAGTATCTTCCATTCTTCTTAGATAATCATACCATTTCAATCAATGTATTGCTGGATACATTCCTTTATTCACTTAGATTAGCCTAATTGTTTCGGTATTCCATAATTTTTTCCAGAAATCCAATTCTAATGCTTTCAGCTAATTAATATATTTTTGATTAAGGATACATGTTTCTAATCCATATAAGACTACACTCTCTAACACGGCTTAAATATAATTCTTTTTGATCTAAGTCGTTACATTCTTGCTCCATTAGAATGAACTGAGCTTCTCAATTACATTCTACCCATTAGTAATTTTATTTTATTAATTTTCATATTTGATTTCCTCTTTCTTTCTAATACTGAACCCAAATAGCAAAACTGTTTACCTTTTTAATTTGTATTCCATCAATGTACAATTGATCTAGATCATAAGTAAGATATTCTGTTTTTTAACACTTAATCTTCAACCCCCAATGTTTACATACCATTGATGGTTGATTACATATGCAATTTTCAATCTTGAGTTATAATGACTTGATCATCGGAGAATAATAAATGACGTACGTACATCTGTTATTACTAAACTCATTCTATTACGCTTATGACACCCTTTCTTTTTTTTTTCAGACTAACATTTATATAAATTTTTAATAGGGTTGGTGAAACAGGACAATCTTGCAGCAGATCTTTAGTTGTTTTAAATTTTTGTCATAACGCACAACCAGTTTTTAGTAGACGTGTTATTTTTGTGCATTTCTTGTATTATTTTAAATAAGGAGCAATTTGTAATACTTTCCATAGAATTTTTCTTGGGACTGTAATGTTTGATTTTTCCTATGTTTTTAATTTAGTTTGATTTCGATGAAGCGCTCGTTCCATTGGTAATTTCCATACACACCAATTATTCGCCTTCTCTATACGCCCCTACTTTTTCCCTTTAATAATTTTAAATTCTTAGAGCGTTTATGGTATATTATTGATCACTTCTTAAGGTAATTTATGCCAATATCTGACTCACTTAGCTACGAAAGAAATTTTTCTCACACACATATGCCTGTAATCGAGTGCCAGCTTGTCATCAAGGTCATTTTTCCATTTCATACACTACTCGTAATTCTTTCACCAACATCTAAACCCACATCACCATCAAAATGCGCCTTGTAAATTTCCAGCAACCTCTTCAACCTCCTCCTCTCTTCAAAAGAATCCGATTTCGGCTGCTTTATCATATCAGTTACTAATTGTGTTCTCCAGTAATTTCCAGAAGTAAATCTAACAGCCCTCCTTTGCATCGCTCCCATCTCCTGCATTTGATACCCAAAATGAGTCCGATACTACTCTATCTTACTGAAACAATTTGTAACTCTATTTCCTCACTTCTCTGGTATACGGTATGCTCTCGTCACTCTCTCCAATGAATAAAAGATTTTGAATCCTTTTCAGAAATATGTATCGATGAATAAAAATGGGAAACTTATTATACACTGAGATCACGACTGTAGCTATGAAAGCCATTCAGGAACGAGCAAAGACTATATTGTAGGTGCTCTATTAAATTTATTAAAAATCCAGTGCTGGATGAGGAAAGATTCAATGGTTTGTAGCAGGAAACAAGCATGGGAAACTGAAATGTATTTATGTATAACTAATAATAACAAACGATCCATTAGGCACACTAAATTCTTAGTGACGCTATCATTTTTTCGCTGCAGTTCTTTTCATTTTCAATGCCTCTGTTTCTCATGTTTATACTGATCATTTTTAACTCAGTCGTATGTACTGCTTCATTTCGTTGGCTCACTCCATCCACCACCGCCGGCGTGGTCACCGAAATAGCTACTGACTGGAGCTGCGCTAGACTATACCCATAACGTCAGATGTAAGCCGACGCTAAACGACGAAATTATAAAACGTATTTAGAACCTTTACTTTCATTAAGTTTTCTATTGTAATGTTATATTTCACATTAAAATAATAATTTAACTAAAAACACACGGTAAAACATACAGAACGATAAACATGGATTAAAGTTGTATTTTACGATTCAATTAAGTACTTCACATAGTTTCCATTTTTCAGTAACTGCTGTCACTGTGCTCGGTCAGTATCACATATTGAATTACTTGTGTTGGGCATTAGACTTGAGATTAAGGTTATAAAAAGTAAAAATGTGGATGATGTTTTAATTACGTTTTATTTGCTGTACACTATAGCTGGGTCATTACGTTATTAACTATATTTATTCATTGCGGTTTTTTTGTAAATTTCTTTATTGTAATTTTTTATCTATTTAGGGAACTTAACGCCCACGACTCAGAGCAATTATTTAATATATTATTTTATTCGCTTTTTATGTTTTGTGCGTGTTAACTATACCTGTATTATCATTATTGTGATTTTATTGTGTTTTTGAGCTTTGAAAACGGTACTCCCGCCAATAATTTCTTCACAGTCTTTTAAATATAGATTTTTTTTTTATCTGCTTAACGTCTCTCTAACAGCGAGGTCTTTAGAGACGGGAAAGGATGGGGGAGGGGGCAAGGAATGGGAAGGAATTCGGCCATTGCCTTTGAAGGAAGCTTCCCAGCATTTGCCTGGAGTGATTTGGGAAACCATGGAAAACCCAAATCTGGATGCCCGGACGGGGATTCGAACAGCCGTTCTCCTGAATGCGAGACTAGAACGCTAGCCGTTACACCACCAGGCTCGGTAAATATGTAGAATTGTTAGTAATATTAGATCTAATAATGGTCCAGGCAACGTATATCGTGATAAATGTGAAACTATTGTAGACCCATAACCACACACAAAACACGGCCACGCGCTTACACTTGGTTGATGATAAATATATATCAATGATGTGCGTTTCTCAAAGTAACTTTCTGTATATAAACAGAAATTTTAATACAAGAAATATATGTTTCCTTTTGTTACATTTAAACCAAGAAGAGCATTTAAAAAAAAAATTGTAGTTTTTTTTTTTAACTAAAATACAAGCTTTTGTAGCAACATGAACCAAAAGGTTAAAAATAATTTTTAAGTATAAAATTTTTGTTAAACAGCGCTAGGATATAACAAAATTCAGTATAAGTTTTTTTTTTTGAATAACTTTAAGAATAGTCACTAATTGGAAAATTAAATTTAATGTAAAAAAGCGTGGGGTGTAATCTTAAATTTTCTATGTCTAGCTATTTGTGAATATTGTCATTACGAATAAGTTGAGAGTACTCAATACTTTTTGTAGTTAAAGTTAATTTTTTAATCAGTGACTTTATTTTTATTTCAAACTTATTCAAAAAAACATTTACTAAATTTTGGGACACCCTATCAATGTTGAACAAAAATTGTATATGTAAGTATTATTTTTAACCTTTAAGTCCACATTGCTACAAAAGTGTATTTCGTTTGTTTTTTTAAATTATTTTAAAACTTTTTCGTTAATATTCCTTCAAAATAGTTATTTTAGTTTTCTAAAACTATAATTTTATTTTTGTTCAAATTTTCGAACAATTCCGTCTTTTGTGGGTAAAATTTCAAACAATTCGGAAGTCAGGAACAGGGTGAACTTTGAAACGAAAAATTGCATTGGAATCAACCATTTTTCTATGTCAAAGTAACGAGAATATCAGGATATTGCTATAGAATTGTTGTATTGTTATCAGTTCTCAATATATGTTCAAATTTTCAAGTGGTAGGAACATCTGGAATTTAGTTAAAATTCAGTTGGAAAATTCCATTACACACAACCATTTTTCAATTGTTACTGTCAAAGTAATGATAATTGCAGGACGTTGGTATGAAATTATTTATTGTTACCTGTTCTTACTATGTGTGCTAAATTTCCAACAACTCGGACATCTGAAGAAGCGTGTAAAAATAACTGATTTTTGTGCAAAATTTCAAACAATTCGGACGTCTGGAAATGGGTTAAAATTCATTTGCAAGATTCGATTCAATTTAACAATTTCCCTATTATTGCTGCCAAAGTAATGATAATATCAGGACATAGCTACAAAATTATTGTATTGCCATTGGTTATCAACAGATGCGCAGAATTTCAAACAATTCAAATATCAGGAATTGGGTTAAAATTCAAATGCAAAATTCAATCATATTCAACAATTTTCTATTGTTACTGTCAAAGTAATGAGAAAAGCAGAACGTTGGTATGAAATCATTCAATTGTTATCGGTTCTCAAAATATGTGCAAAATTTTAAACAATTAGGACATGCGTAAGTGGGTTGAAATTCAATTGCAATATTCCATTATATTCAAAAACTGTTTGATGCTGTTGAATTGATGAGAATATTACGACATATATATGATATTGTTGTATTATTATCGGATCTCAATACATGTGCAAAATGTCAAACATTTTGGACACCTGGAATTCAATTGCAAAATTCCATCACATTTAATATTTTTTTACTATTATTGTCAAAGTAATAAGAATATTAGGACATAGCTAAGAAATTATTGTGTTGCAAAATTTCAAACATTTCGGACACTTGGAATTCAATTGCAAAATACCATCACATTTAACAAATTTTTTATTGTTACTGTTAAAGTAATGAGAATAGAAGAAAGTTGCTATAAAATTATTGTACAGTCATCGGTTCTTAATTCATGTGCCAAATTTCAAACAATTCGAACGTCAGGATGTGGGTGAACATTGAGATGGAAGATTTCATTAAATTCAAGCGTTTTCTATTACCTATTGCTACCAAAGTAAAGAGAATATCAGGACACAGCTATGAAATTATTGTGTCATTATCGGGTCTCAATACATGTGCAAAATTTCAAACATTATGGACACCTGAATTCAATTGCAAAATTGCTTTTTTAAATTGTAACTGTCAATGTAATGAGAATAGAAGAATGTTGCTATAAAAGTATTGTATGTCATTTGTTCTTAATTTATGTGCAAAATTTCAAACAATTCGAACGTCAGGAAGTGGGTGAACATTTAAATGAAGTTTTGCATTGCATTCAACAATTGTTACTGCCAAAGTAAAGCGAATATCAGGACAAAGTTATAAAATTATTGTATTGTTATCGGGTCTTAATATATACAAAAAATTTCAAACAATTCGAACATCTGGAATTGGGTTTCAATTGAATTAAAAACTTCCATCATATTCAACAATATTTCCATTGTTACTGTCAAAGTAATGAATATAGCCAAGTGAAATTATTGTATTGTTACCGGGTCTTAATAAGTGTGCAAAACTTCAAACAACTCTGACATCTGGAAGTGGGTGAAAATTCAATTCAAAGATTCTGTTACATTCATACATATGGGTCAAGCTAATATAAAGCGTAGGGAAAAAAGCCGTCTGTGAGATATGATTTGCTTACGCATGTTAACTTCATTTGCAACATTCGCAGAAAGTATATAAGGTTTCCTCCTTATTATTATTATTTTTCTTTTCGTTTCAGCCAAATACGGACTGCGATTATACAATTTCATTTCCTCCTCTCAATATCCTTGCTCCGTCGCCAGTACGCTTTCTTACTCTGGCTCACTTTTGCTATTTCTTTCTCTGAAAATGCCCTCCTTTTCCTGATTGGTTATTCTTCAGTACGATCCTTTACTTCCGCAATTTTTCCTCTGAATAATTCCCTACCTTGGAAGACTTCCATGATGATTCCACATCTTTACCGTTCCTGGTCGACCTCCTTCACCCATGGAACTTGAGTCTTCCTGTTCTCTTGAAGGTTGGGTATTTTTTTTTTTTCCATCCTTTCTGGTTCTATTCTCTTGATGTGACCATTTAAAGCTAATCTTTTCTTAAATGCGTTTGATACGTTTTCAAACTTGTCGTGTAATAATTGGTTCGATCTCAAACGGAAATTGAATTCGCTTCCTGTCACTTTTTTTTGCCCCAAGAATTTCCTTAGAAACTTTCTTTTCTATTTCTGTCAGCCCCTTTCTGGTTAGTGTTTCTGCTGCGTATAAACTTTCTGGATTCACTACCGTATTATATTGCTTGTATTTCGCGTGATGGGAGTGTAATTTCGATTTGTATGTATGTTTCAATCTTTGTCACCCTATCTTCAGCTGCAGCCTTTTCATTAACGTTGGGAGTCAAAATTTCACCAAGGTGTTTGAAATCCTTTTTTAATATCACCATATTTAGTCTTCATTGTCTGTATCTGCTCTTTTGCGTCTATGTTCTTGTATTCCGTTTTCTCAATCGATATTTGTAGTATTGCTTTCTCAGCTATTTCCTTCAAGACTTCTGTTTGATTGCAGTCTCCAGTTCTATGACATCTGAAAAAGCGAGACATTCAAATGTCAAGCCATTCTTCTGGTGTCCTAGTCTAATTCCGGCATTACATGATGACCTTTTTCCAAGACGCAGTTGAATAATAGCGGGGATAGTCCGTCGCCTGCCTTACTCCCGTTTTGATCGCAAAGGGATCTGATAGTTCTCCTAAAAATTTAACTTAGGATCGGGTGTTCGTTAAAGTTTACTGTATTAGTGATGTTGTCTTATCGTCTATTGCGAATTCTATAAAAACCTTTATCAGCACTTCCCGGTCTACAGAATCATTCGCTTTCTTGAAGTCCAAAAAAGTCATCACCACCTATTTATCCGCTGCTAATGCCTTCGTTTTCATCAAGGTCTTGATAGTGAAGACTTGTTCCACACATGATCATCCTTTCCTAAATCCCTCCTAATATTCACCTAGTTGTCGATCTACGTGTTTCTCTATTCTTTGCTGCAGTGCTTTGGAGCATATCTTGCATGCCACAGGTTGTAGTGATATACCTCTGTAGTTATTCACATTTCATTTGTCTCTCTTTCAGTATTTTTCAGATGTCATGTTGCTTAAGGCTCCTTATAATTTCCCTTATTTCCTTTTTATCTGGCGGAGATGAGTATGGAAGTTTAATGCTTGTTGGATAAACACTCATTTCAGTGTGAGGAGGTTCACAGTTAAGTAGTTGCTTAAACTATTTAGCCAGCTTTTCGCAGTTTTCTTATTGTTAAAAATTAGTTTCCCCTGATCATTTTTGAAGCAAACGTTATGCGGAGAGAAACCTCGAATTTTGTACTTAAAGGTTTGATAGAAATCTCTGGTGTTGTTTCTAATAAACTTTTATTCTACGTCTCTTAGTTGCTCCTTCTCAAATCTGAGGTTCACTTTTCTAATGACAGCTGTTCTTTTCCTTTCGACTTTAAACTCTTCAAATTTTACTTTCGTAGAGTTCCACCTGTTCCAAGCTATAGAACGCCTTTATAGAGTATCTTCACATTCATCGTCCCACTATGGGTGTTTCTTCAACTTGGCCAGGAAAATCCTTTGTTTTGCTGCTTACTGTATTCTCTGGGCTATTTTGTTCCGTTCATACGAGTCCAAAGTATCCAGTTCTTTCCATGGAGGAAAGAAATATATGGAGACGACGCAAGGTACCTTCACCACGCATTGAAGTGACGCCGGGCGGAGAGGAGTGGGGAGGCGTTGCCACCATATTACATATCCATACAGACACGGGGAATATGTACAAAAACCTCAAGGGGACTCTAGGATAAACGTGATGCCGCAATCTGATGATGGATTATTATGTAACTCGATGAAAAATAGAAAATGAAGAATAAAATTTTTTGATATCCTGCTTAGATTTCGAGATATTCTGTCTCAAATTTTAGATGTTTTTGGTTGAAATTCAGAAGAAAAAATTGGTCAAAGTCTAATTTGATGATGGATTCTTATTTAAAAAGACGAGACAAATAAAAATAAAGATAAAAAATTTTCTATATCTTGCCTAGTTCTGGAGATATACTGTCTCAAAAGTGAATTGAAATGCAGATGAAACATTTCGTAAAAAGTCAAATTTGTTGGTGGATTCTTATGTAACACGACGAAAAAAATTGAAAATAAAGAATAAAATTTTTCGATATCTTGCTTAGTTTTCGGGATATACTGTCTCCAAATAGCAATGGTATGGATAGGTAATATGGCTACCGCCGCCACTACGCATGCGCAGTATCAGCCGAGAGTTTAGAGGCGGCGTCACAGAATAAGCGGTATTTCGTCTCCATACATTTCTTTCCTCCATGGTTCTTTCTGATACTTTTAAATAACGTCTTTGATATTTTCAATTCTTCTATTCTATATTTCTAAATCATGGAAGCTCTCTTAGTGGTATTGTTGGGGAATAGTTTCACTTTAAACCTCGTCAAATAGTGATATGAGTCAAGGTTAGCATATCTCTATGCTCTAACGTTCATTACTTCTCTTGGATTGGTAATACCTGCAAAAAAGCAGTAGACTTGTAGGAAAAGCTGTGTAGTTAAGTCTGGTAGGCAGGGATTAGGGAAAAGAAAGTCTTGCTGCTAGGTAGTAGCCATGGACGAGGTGTTGGGCCATTGGTACAGGAAAAATTAGGATCAGGTTTCCAGGTCATGAGTTTCTTCAAACCTAGTGCTAGTCTTGGTCAGGTAGTAGAGGATATAGGTTCTTTGTGTAAGGATTTCACAGATGAGGATCATGTAGTGATAGTGGGAGGAGCGGGAAATAGTTTGCCAGGAATGATAGGTATAGTATCAGAGATGACCTGGAGAAAATAGCAGAAGCAACGTGCCACACTCGGGTCAGTGTGATGTCAGTCTTGAGACTCTATGATCGGCCACAGATGAACTCTGCTGTGAGGCGAATGAGTCTGGAACTGGAACGGTATCTTATGTCTGATATTGGCTCTGGCATGGGCTTGGTACCTGTAGATGCTATTGATAGGTGAGGTTATACTAGGCATGGCCTATACCTCAATAGTAGAGGGAAGGGGGTTCTTTCAGATCTCATAGCAAAACAATTAATTGGGGCTACAAATTCACATGAAAAGATTCCTGTTGTTAATGGTGTTAAGGCAGCTTCTTTTTTAGATTAGGATCATGTATTAGGCAGAGAGTTTTAAAAGAAATTAGTTTAAACAATAATGAGTTTTCAGATACCAAAATTAAAAATTGTGTAGGGATTAATTTATTACATCAGAATATCAGAGGGTTAACAAATAAAGCGGATTAATTGCTAGTCCACATAAATGAATTAAATGATATCAATAGAATTGATGTTTTATGCTTGTCTGAACACCATATAACTTCAGGAATAGGTATGTCAAGTGTAACTGACTTTAATTTAGCTTCTCATTATTGTAGAACGAACTTGGAGAAAGGAGGAGTTGTCACTTATGTTAGAAATGGTTATAGTTTTGAGGATATAAGTATTAGCAAATATTGTGTTGACCAACATTTTGAAGCCTGTGCTACACAGCTAAGTTTCAATAATGAAATTTTCATAATAGTAACAGTATATAGAGCACCATCGGGAAACTTTTCTGTTTTTATGAACCAGTTTGAACATTTTTAAGCAGAAAAGAAGTCAACATAGTCGTATGTGGTGATTTTAATGTAGATTTTCTAAATAACTTACCCTGTAAAGTCATGTTAGAATCATTAGTCAGTTCATTCAATTTAACTCAGGTAGTTAATTTTCCAAATAGAATAATGAATAATAGTCACTCAGCTATAGACAATGTTTTCCTTGATACCTCAAAATTCAGTTATACTATCAAGCCATCCATCAATGGACTTTCGGATCACGATGCCGAGTTATTAACCATCAACACTTCAATAGGAACTAATACTAAGAGTAATGTCTTTAAACTTCAGCGTGTAATAAATGATGAGTCAGTTACTTGTTTTAGAAAGTGCCTGAATACCACAAACTGGGAACAGGTTTACAGTGCTCAAGGTATGAATGAAAAATACAACATTTTTAGTAACATTGTATTAAATTTCTTTGAAAGTTGCTTCCCCTTGAAAAAGTGTCGTGCTTCTCTAAAAGAACAAAAGCCTTGGATAACTATTGGCATTAGAACATCATGCATTAATAAAAGGAAGTTGTATATTGCCTCTAGGAAAAGTGAGAATGCTAATGTTAAAACAAATTACAAACAGTACTGCAAAATACTGAAAAAGGTTATTAAAGAATCTAAAACTATCTACTACAATCATAAAATTCATGATTCTGAAAATAAAATTAAGACAATATGGGACATTATAAAAAAAGGAAACAGGAAAGAGTAATCAAACAAGTAATGATATTTTTGTCAAAGAAAATTCAGTAGAATCTAATTTTTCAATTGCTGATAATTTTAATAAACATTTTTTATCTATTGCTGATAAGTTGACTGCTAATAGCTTAGTGACACACAGTATGGATTTTGTCAAAAAAGGCTTCCAAGAAAAATTTAACTCTATGTCTATAAAATTAGCTACTCCAGAAGAAATAAGAAAAATTATCAAATCCCTTAAGAGCAAATACTCAAGTGGTTATGATGGGATTTCCAGCAGATTAATTAAATTATGCTCCACAGAATTAAGTAATATTCTAAGTTATCTATTTAATATATCTTTACTTGAGGGTACTTTTCCAATAATGCTCTATAAAAAGTGGGATAATGCAGCCGTATCAAATTACCGACCAATTTCATTACTAACAGCCTTCTCAAAAGTTTTTGAGAAAGCAATGTACAATAGACTTTATAATAATAATAATATTCTAACTAAATCACAATTTGGTTTTCAGAAGGGTCATTCAACAGAACAAGCTATATTTGCATTCACTGACAATATTTTAGAAGGAATAAATGATAAATTAATTCCTGTGGGAATGTTTTGTGACTTATCTAAAGCATTTGACTGTGGAGATCATAAAATTCTGATACAGAAACTTAAGTATTATGGTATAGATGGCATTGTTAATAAATGGCTTAGTTCTTACCTTCTAAATAGAAAAAAGAAAGTGACAATGGAGAATTTTAAGGCTGCCTTAAGAGGTCCACTGTTTCTGAGTGGAAATTAATCAGATGTGGAGTACCTCAGGGTTCTATATTGGGGCCACTATTGTTTTTAATATATATAAATGATCTACCCTGTGTTTCATCTAAAAACTCAAAATTTGTCCAATTTGCAGATGACACAAACATAGGAATTAAAAAAACTCCTGATTTATCTACAGAATATATTTCAAATTATGTCTTTGAACTGATTAATAAATGGTTTACAGCTAATGGCTTGTCTTTAAACTTTGATAAAACTCAGTATATGCAATTCGGTACATCACACAGATTAACACCTGATATAGACATAAAATTTGCAGGCCAGTGCATTCAAGAGGTAGGGAGTGTGAAATTTCTAGGTTAGTATATTGATCATAATTTAAATTGGAAAGTACATGTTTCTGACTTACTAAAGCGATTGGGAGCAGCCACATTTGCAATTCGTACAATTTCAGCGTTAGGTGATCCCGTATGAGGCAGCTAGTTTATTTTGCTTATTTTCACTCCTTATTGTCATATGGAATAATATTCTGGGGCAATTCTACCCATAGAGACAAAGTGTTCAGAGCCCAAAAGCGTGTAATAAGAATTATGTGTGGGGTTAGCAATAGAATTTCATGTAGAGAGCTGTTCAAGAAGTTAGGGATTTTAACATTAGCATCTGAGTTTATATACATATTAATGTCCTTTGTAGTCAAAAATTATACTTTGTTTGAAACAAATAGTAAAATACACAATTATGGCACTAGAAGTAAAAATGATCTTCACAAGACTTACAAGTCATTGTCATTTGTTCAAAAAGGGGTTTGATATTCAGGGATACATAACTTCAATATGCTCCCAACACATATTAAATGTCTAGTAGATGATAAGAATAAATTCAGGAAAAAATTGAAAGAACTTTTAATTGACAACCCCTTCTACTCTGTCGAAGAATTTATTTCTAAGGTATCTAAAAATAACTACGAGTATCTTGTGTAAATACAGTTCACATAATTAATTTACCTTGTATGCTATTACTGTACATCTCCTGGTGTATTTAGTTTGTTACTTAATTGTTTATGGTACCATATATGTTATTACTGTACATCTTGTGGTGTATGTATTATTTTGCAATGGATTTTTTTAAATGTACCATATATGCTATGACTGTACATCTTCTGGTGTATGTATTATTTTGTAATGGAAGTATTTAATGTGCCATGTATACTATGACTGTACATCTAGTGGTGTACTTATTATTTTGTTATGCAACTGTTTATCTGTAAATTGACAACTTTCCACATCCCACAGAGCCAGTCTCTTATATTGGGATCAATGGAAAATGAATGTATTGTATTGTATTGTATCAATTTGAAATTCTCCTAACTTTGGATTTGGATATTTCCAAGTATTCATCTGCTTTACGGTCTTCATTAAGTGATTTACAGACATTTATCAATCTTTTACCATTTCTGTTGGTCCTTTGGTGAGCTGAATATTCTCCCACTACTTCTAAATTTCCTTTCCTGTCGAATTTAGGTACTGAAGTCTCCCATTAGTAGTTTAACACGTTTTTCGTGGCTTCTAAACAGATCTTCTTCAAGCCGTGACCAAAATTCTTCTACCTTATCTGGGTTCTTCCTATTGTCTTCATTAATAGGAGTGTGTGCATTGAAAACAGTGTAGAATTTGTTTCCACTTCTTAATGTTAAAATAGATAGCCTGGGAGAAGGGAATCTGAAGTTTATTATGGATTTTGTTATTGAATTGTGAACAAAGAAAGCTGTCCCAAGTATTATCATGGTATTCTTCCATTTATCAGAAATCCTAACCTTAACAGATGGTCGTTCCCTTAGTATTCTGTAGTTGCATTGTGCTGAAATTTCATCTGACATATACCTTGTTTCTTGCACAGCCAGCGGTTTGATCTTGTATCTATTCAATGCTTTCATTAATTCCATTATTTACAGATTTCCAAAGAGTGTTTATGTTGAATGTGCCTAAAAAGTGTTTCGGTTTGGTTCTGAGTTGGGGGGTAATGGATCCTCATACTGATCCAAATATGATGGTATAGGGCCTCCAGAATCCTTTGCCCTACTTGAACCAGAGAACTGGCACCGGATTGATACGGCTACGGTAGTATTTTTGGTATGGTTTGCCTTCATGTTAGTTGCGTGAAACTTTGTTGGTGAGATAGAGTTGAGCTCCATTCGAGAGTAACCAAGTTTATAAGAGCACGAGTATATACGTACAGCCGTTCCTAACATGGAAGCAGACGATTACCAGCATGCCGCCCGATACGGGTACAGACGCGCCTAGGTTTAATATCTTCTCTTTTTACGGGGTTTATTCCCCTAGGTTCTACCGCCCTCTAAGCCGTTGGGAAACTTTTCCTCTTTCGCCCTTGAGACCGTTGACCATCTTCGCCTAGTTACCCTAGGTAGGGAACCTATAAAAGAGTGCTACCATTCTGAGTTGGATGGATCCTGGTTTTTTTTTAACAAGGTTCATACTCCTCCTGCTCCTCCTTCCTCACCACATCCGTACCGGCAATGGCTTATAAATTAACACAATTCCATTCTACAATATCCATAATCGTATCAATACTATTTATCCTCTACATCCAATACTGAACCGTGGATGAAAGTAAATTTTCTTTTAAATGAAATCAGTTACCTATCAAATATCAACTCAAAGAGTTTATTATACTTTCCCAATAACTATTATTATCCATGGAGGAAGGAATATATGGAGACGAAATAACGCAAAATCTGTGAAACCTGATATAAAATCTCGTCTCCTACTGCACATGGTAGACGACATAGGAATAACCCCAAAACATTGGACGGTTTGCACTGTCTGTGCTGCTGAGAATATTTCATTTTCTAATATTTTAAAGTTTTCTATAATGCCAAGTTGTGTTGCCTATGGTTGCACAAACAGACAAGATAGGAAACAACCTTGAATAACGTTTCATAATTAAGTCACATTATAACTATTATTCTTGAAGTGTCTGATATGTAACCGCAACATGAGGGCCTATCATTATAAATTTATTCTTTGCTCTCAACACAATAACGTCGTTCTCAAATTTTGTTGGTGTAGTGTAGACAATCATCATATGTTTCTACTTTGCACATAAAAGGCTAGCCTTATTGTAAACAAGTGTTGCAAGTCTAATTTAAGCGGGTCAACTTTACATCGCAATACAATTGATATGGTATTCTGCATGCTTTAGTCCAGTTCAGTTTACACTGAAAGTGTACAATGAAATTAATTGTGATAATTTGTTCTGTGCGAACTATGAAACGTGATGAAGCAAACGTTGTTGCTACCCGAAATTTAGTTCGTGATACATTGCATGTGTTCAGGTGTGTACATAGTTTGATTTTGTAGCGACAGTATTAGTGGAAATGTGGGTAGATTGAAATGCAGCCTGTACTAGAAGGGACAAACAATTTATTATTAGTTGTTAGTAATTTCATAAGACCCATGTTAGTGAAACAACGTATATCGCAATGTATACTACTCCCATTTAAGCTTCTGACTTTTGGAGACAGCATAACTCGAGAACTAAACGAGATATCAAATTTTTTTTTTGCTTACTTTCAATTTCTCTCGTCGTGTTACATAAGAATCTATTATTAAATTTGGAGATAGTTTTCTTCTGAAGTCCAACCTAAAACACTTCACTTTTGAGACAGTATAAGCACGATAAAAACAAAAAAACAAAAAATCTGCATTTTTGGTCTATCTCGTCGAGTTATATAATAATCCATCATCAAATTGCGGTGCCACGGTTGTCGTATGATTCCCTTGAGGTTACTGTGCATATTCCCCGTATTTCTAAGGCCGACCAATATGGCGACCTCTCCACCCCACTTCTCTCAAACCGGTTTCAATCCATTGCGTGGTGAAGGTCCCTTGCGTCGGTTCCATATATTCCTTCCTCCATGTAACTGTCACTTATCTTTTGGCATCCTCCCTACAAACATTATTCTATCTGAACACAATATTTACAGTATATTAGTTCATTTGTACAATTTGCCTTCTCCTTTGCCCTCGGGATAATCCTTTTTAATATTAAATTACATTTTAACATTCCTCCCGCCAGGATTATGGCGTGCTTCTCAGCCATCTTTTTCAACATCTACTCGCAACCAGAGATCTTCTGCTCTCAGGTACGATGATCTATAACCATGAAACTTAAATTACCAAAGTTAGTGTGACAGACGTTGACAGTGATGAGACAGTAGTTACAAATATTGCTGCCTAAGTTGCACTAAAGTACTGATCATTTTTAGGGCGGCTGAAGGTGATAATAATATTAATTAAATAAATTGTAATGGAGGCATGCTCCGGTGGCAATTTCCATACACACCCACCTACCCCCTTTCCTACATCCACCTATATTTTCCCTCTATAAATTTTAAATTTAAATTCTTTCAACGTTTTTGGAAAATTATTAATCATGTCTCTTGATAACTTATTCCAATTCCTGACACCCTTACCTAAAAAAGAGAATCTTCCTACGCCCTTATTCGTGAAGTCGAGTGCCAGCTTGTGGTCACGTTCATCTCTTCCACTCCATGCATTAGTTTTCATTCTTAAACCAATATCTTTCTATGCCTCATCACCAATATATGCCTCGTACACTTCCATGACCTTCTTCACCCTCCTCCTGTTTTGCAATGAATCCCATTCCAGTCTTTTATCTTATCTGTTACTGATTGCATTCGGCGATAATTTCCAAAAACAAATCTAGCAGCCCCCATATTCTCAAACTCCTGTATTTGATATTCAAATTGTGGGTTCCGTACTACACTACCACATTCAAGCAATGGTCTGACCAAAATTTTGTAACTCACTTACTTTACTTCTCTTGTACATTCCTTCATCACTCTCGACAACAAGTGCAGAATTTTGAAAATTTTTCCTTCTACCTGTCCAATGTGTCCAGCCCAGTTAAACTTGTTACCAAATGTAACGCCAAGATATTAACATTTCAAGTTTTAAACAAGCAATTCTTTCCCCACCTTATAATCATAATCAACCTTTAGTTCATTATTTGTGTATCTAATAAGCCGACTCTTCTTCGCATTTATCTTCATCCCATGTTTACCAGCCCAACTACATATCCTGTCCGGATCACCCTGCAACTGTTTACAAACCTCTACCGTTTTGATCCTTTTATATAGCATTATGTCATCTGCAAACAACGTAATTTCTATTAGTAAACAAGCAACACAATTATTCATTAGAATAAAGAATAGTAATGGTCCCAATACGCTATCCTGAGGCACTCCCATTTTTACTTCCACTTCTTTTGACACTGCATTTCCTCCCCTAACTTTCTGTTTTCCACCTTTTAAAAATTCTTCTATGCTGCAAATCACTTTCTCTGCTACTCCAATGGTTTTACCTTATTTACTACCATTTTATGGCTCACTCTGTCAAACGGAAGATACAATGATACACTATTAACTTGACCCCCTCGTCCATTTCATCTAAAATACCTTGCATATATCCCAAAACTGAAATTCGCATGTATATCCTTGTCTAAATCCATGTTGCCTACTTGAAACTCACTTACGCTCCTCACATATATTTCTGATGTGGTTGCATATCAATCTTTCCATTAATTTGTCCTATCACTGATGTCAAACTGATCGGACTATAATTTTCGACTCTATTTCTCTTCTTTTCTTTATGTGCCCACACTACTATCGCACTTTTCCAGTCCTCTGGTAAGCAATTAGTATCCAGACTCTATTAAAATAATTTTTCAAGGCAAGATACAATGTCAGACTGGGCCTATCTTTTAGGACATCTATAGTAATATTATATACTAGCTGTTACCCGCGACTTCGTACGCGTGGACTTGGAGTTTCATTGCCAGAATTGGATATAGAAAACTGTTAGTAACGTAAGATTTGTCCCAAACAACACCGAGTCGACATAATGTGATGGAAAGCCATCATTATATCATCCTATCGTCTAATCTGTCTCATGAAGAGAATCAATTTACAATATATTTAAAAACAGAAAAGTAAGCGAAGGTGCGGGGATGTGTGTGTGGGGGGGTGAGGGGGGGGGGTTAACTGATGGCAGCTATATTTCAGCTTGGTTTTTTTCTTCTTTCTTCAACCTGAGCATCTGAATCTTATAATCTAATAGCAGCACATTGTCTTCTAGACCTGCACCTTAGGCCAGGTTTACGTCCGTAAGGCATGTCAAAAAAGAAGACAAATTGGTGCCAGAAACTTTTATACAGACACAAATGAATAGTACAGTGCAGAGCAAATTGACTTCTATACTAAATAATAAGTTTTGTTTCTTATCGAAATTTATTAACAAATCAAACACTAACAGACTGCGCTACTGAGCAACCAACGTAACATTACAGACTAACACACGAATCTGTCTGTCTTTCATCATTCGATAAGTTCTTAAAATTTCGTGACTAAAACTGTTATTCATATCGAAAAATGTCCTGTGTCCTTCCTACACAATTTTCATTGTTAAATTCCATCAATATTGATATAGCCATTTAGTCGTCAAAACGTAACAAAAAGACAGAAACTTACTTCCACAATTATAATATAGTAGCTGGTATCCACAACTTCGTTCGTGATTGTAATGTATTCATATTCACAGCTGTAGACATCTAACCACCATAGTGCACGATGGGAGACTCGATACTATTAACACACACAATACCAGTCTTCTGCGCTATGTAGTTCCGGCAGCAAAGTAAAAATTTACGGATACACACAAGTCTTTGGATGAAATACGAAAATATTCATGATCGACCAATTTCAAACACCAATATCTCACACACTCCCACAGTTACCGAATTTCGGCCAACGTTGTGATCGATGGGTGACTCTGTGTTACTACCAAACAAAAACGCCGGTAATCTGCGATTGATAGTTTTCACTCAAAAGTGATACACCGTGACACATGCGTCTTTGGCAGAAATATGAAATTGCCGCAGGTCGACCATTTTCATCCCCCATATCATCCACACCCCCCTAGCTACAGACATCTAACAACCATAGTGCACGACAACAGACACGATTCTACCACCACACATAAACACAAATGCTCTATGCTATGTAGTTGTGGCAGAAAAGTGACATATGCGGAGACAGTCGAAATACGAAAATATCCTTGGTCGGCCACTTGCAACCACCATATATCCCACACAACCACAGTTTCAGAAATTCGGGCGCTGTTGTGATCGAAAGGTGACTCTGTGATACTACCACACACAAACGCCAGAGATCTGTGATCGATAGTTTTCGCTGAAAAGTGATACACCATGACACTTTTGTCTTTGGCAGAAGTATGAAATTGCCTCAGGTCGACCACTTTCAACACTCATTTCTCCCACACCCCCATAGCTACCGACATCTAACAACCATAGTGCACTACATGAGATACGATTCTACTACCAAACACAAACACCAATGCTCTATGCTATGTAGTTGTGGCAGAAAAGTGACATATGCGGAGACAGTTGAAATACGAAAATATCCTTGGTCGGCCACTTACAACCACCATATCTACCACAGTACCACAGTTTCTGAAAATCGGCCGCTGTTGTGATCGAAAGGTGACTCTGTGCTACTACTACACACAAACGCCAGTTATCTGTGATCTATAGTTTTCGCTGAAAAGTGATACACCATGACACTTTTGTCTTTTGCAGAAGTATGAAATTGCCACTGATCGACCACTTTAAACCCCATTTCTCCCACACCCCCATAGCTACCGACATCCAACAACCATAGTGCATTACATGAGATACGATTCAACTACCAAACACAAACATCAATGCTCTATGCTATGTAGTTGTGGCAGGAAAGTGACATATGCGGAGACAGTCAAAATACGAAAATATCCTTGGTCGGCCACTTACAACCACCATATCTACCACAGTACCACAGTTTCTGAAAATCGGCCGCTGTTGTGATCGAAAGGTGACTATGTGCTACTACTACACACAAACGCCAGTTATCTGTGATCTATAGTTTTCGCTGAAAAGTGATACACCATGACACTTTTGTCTTTGGCAGAAGTATGAAATTGCCACAGGTCGACCACTTTCAACCCCCATTTCTCCCACACCCCCATAGCTACCGACATCTAACAACCATAGTGCACTACATGAGATACGATTCCACTACCGAACACAAACACCAATGCTCTATGCTATGTTGTTGTGGCAGAAAAGTGACATTTGCGGAGACAGTCGAAATACGAAAATATCCGTGGACGGCCACTTACAACCACCATACCTACCACTGTACCACAGTTTCTGAAAATCGGCCGCTGTTGTGATCGAAAGGTGACTCTGTGCTACTACTACACACAAACGACAGTTATCTGTGATCTATAGTTTTGGCTGAAAAGTGATACACCATGACACTTTTGTCTTTGGCAGAAGTATGAAATTGCCACAGATCGACCACTTTCAACCCCCATTTCTCCCACACCCCCATAGCTACCGACATCTAACAACCATAGTGCACTACATGAGATACGATTCTACTACCAAACACAAACACCAATGCTCTACGCTATGTAGTTGTGGCAGAAAAGTGACATATGCGGAGACAGTCAAAATACGAAAATATCCTTGGTCGGCCACTTACAACCACCATATCTACCACAGTACCACAGTTTCTGAAAATCGGCCGCTGTTGTGATCGAAAGGATACTCTGTGCTACTACTACACACAAACGCCAGTTATCTGTGATCTATAGTTTTCGCTGAAAAGTGATACACCATGACACTTTTGTCTTTGGCAGAAGTATGAAATTGTCACAGATCGACCACTTTCAACCCCCATTTCTCCAACACCCCCATAGCTACCGACATCTAACAACCATAGTGCACTACATGAGATACGATTCTACTACCAAACACAAACACCAATGCTCTACGCTATGTAGTTGTGGCAGAAAAGTGACATATGCGGAGACAGTCAAAATACGAAAATATCCTTGGTCGGCCACTTACAACCACCATATCTACCACAGTACCACAGTTTCTGAAAATCGGCCGCTGTTGTGATCGAAAGGATACTCTGTGCTACTACTACACACAAACGCCAGTTATCTGTGATCTATAGTTTTCGCTGAAAAGTGATACACCATGACACTTTTGACTTTGGCAGAAGTATGAAATTGCCACAATCGACCACTTTCTACCCCCATTTCTCCCACACCCCCATAGCTACCGACATCTAACAACCATAGTGCACGACAGGAAAGACGATTCTACTACCACACACAAACACCAAAGGTCTATGTTATGTAGTTGTGGCAGGAAAGAGAGGTATACGGAGGTTCGAATTTTGGTCGAAATATGAAAACGCCCTGCACTTACCAACTTTAATCATTATATCTCCCACATCCCACAGCTATCGGCATTCGGCCAACGTTGTGCACGACAGGAAACTCCATGCTACTTCCACCCACAAACATCAGTGATCTGTGCTAGGTAGTGTTGGCTGAAAAGTGAAATATAGTAAAAAACACGTCTATTTTTATATATATATAAGATTCCACCATCTTTATCTTTTTTCAGCTTTCTTCATCATATCCTCAGGATGTATTTCAAATTTTTCGCTCTGCTCATTTCTAATTATTGTTCAGCTCGTTCTCCGATTTAGACCCTTCCGTTTCTGATTCATTGTCCCTAATGCTCTCACTAAATCAGTTACTTAAAATATCTGCCTTTTTTCAAATCCTCAGTGACTTCTCCTTCACCCTTACCTATCAGTGTCTCAACACCCTCCCTTCCCCTCAGGTTTCTAACATAGAAAATTTCTAGATGTATCAGTCAATTGGTCCTCCTGCACTGATAATCTTATATATATATAAAAATAGACGTGTTTTTTCCTATATTTCACTTTTCAGCCACCACTACCTTGCACAGATCACTGATGTTTGTTGGTGGAAGTAGCATGGAGTTTCCTGTCGGGCACAACGTTCGCCGAATGCCGATAGCTGTGGGGATGTGGGAGATATAATGATTAAAGTTGGTCAGTGCATGGCGTTTTCATATTTCAACCAAAAATTCGTATCTCCGTATACTTCTCTTTCCTGCCACAACTACATAACATAGACCTTTGGTATTTGTGTGTGGTACTAGAATCGTCTTTCCTGTCGTGCACTATGGTTGTTAGATGTCGGTAGCTATGGGGGTGTGGGAGATATGGGGGTTGAAAGTGGTCGACCTGTGGCAATTTCATACTTCTGCCAAAGACAAAAGTGTCATGGTGTATCACTTTTCAGCGAAAACTATAGATCACAGATAACTGGTGTTTGTGTGTAGTAGTAGCACAGAGTCACCTTTCGATCACAACAGCGGCCGATTTTCAGAAACTGTGGTACTGTGGTAGATATGGTGGTTGTAAGTGGCCGACCAAGGATATTTTCGTATTTCGACTTTCTCCGCATATGTCTCTTTTCTGCCACAACTAGATAGCATAGAGCATTGGTGTTTGTATTTGGTAGTAGAATCGTATCTCATGTAGTGCACTATGGTTGTTAGATGTCGGTAGCTATGGGGGTGTGGGAGATATGGGGGTTGAAAGTGATCGACCTGTAGCAATTTCATACTTCTGCCAAAGACAAAAGTGTCATGGTGTATCACTTTTCAGCGAAAACTATAGATCACAGATAACTGGCGTTTGTGTGTAGTAGTAGCACAGAGTCACCTTTCGATCACAACAGCGGCCGAATTTCAGAAACTGTGTTACTGTGGTAGATATGGTGGTTGTAAGTGGCCGACCAAGGATATTTTCGAATTTCGACTGTCTCCGCATATGTCACTTTTCTGCCACAACTACATAGCATAGAACATTGGTGTTTGTGTATAGTAGTAGAATTGTATTTCATGTAGTGCACTATGGTTGTTAGATGTCGGTAGCTATGGGGGTGTGGGAGATATGGGGGTTGAAAGTGATCGACCTGTGGCAATTTCATACTTCTGCCAAAGACAAAAGTGTCATGGTGTATCACTTTTCAGCGAAAACTATAGATCGCAGATAACTGGTGTTTGTGTGTAGTAGTAACACAGAGTCACCTTTCGATCACAACAGCGGCCGATTTTCAGAAACTGTGGTACTGTGGTAGATATGGTGGTTGTAAGTGGCCGACCAAGGATATTTTCGTATTTCGACTTTTTCCGCATATGTTCTCTTTTCTGCCACAACTACATAGCATAGAGCATTGGTGTTTGTGTTTGGTAGTAGAATCGTATCTCATGTAGTGCACTATGGTTGTTAGATGTCGGTAGCTATGGGGGTGTGGGAGATATGGGGGTTGAAAAGTGATCGACCTGTGGCAATTTCATACTTCTGCCAAAGACAAAAGTGTCATGGTGTATCACTTTTCAGCGAAAGTATAGATCACAGATAACTGGCGTTGTGTGTAGTAGTAGCACAGAGTCACCTTTCGATCACAACAGCGGCCGAATTTCAGAAACTGTTGTACTGTGGTAGATATGGTGGTTGTAAGTGGCCGACCAAGGATATTTTCGAATTTCGACTGTCTCCACATATGTCACTTTTCTGCCACAACTACATAGCATAGAACATTGATGTTTGTGTATGGTAGTAGAATTGTATCTCATGTAGTGCACTATGGTTGTTAGATGTCGGTAGCTACGGGGGTGTGGGGAGATAATGGGGGGTTGAAAGTGATCGACCTGTGACAATTTCATACTTCTGCCAAAGACAAAAGTGTCATGGTGTATCACTTTTCAGCGAAAACTATAGATCGCAGATACTGGTGTTTGTGTGTAGTAGTAGCACAGAGTCACCTTTCGATCACAACAGCGGCCGATTTTCAGAAACTGTGGTACTGTGGTAGATATGGTGGTTGTAAGTGGCCTACCAAGGATATTTTCGTATTTCGACTTTTTCCGCATATGTCTCTTTCTGCCACAACTACATAGCATAGAGCATTGTGGTTTGTGTTTGGTAGTAGAATCGTATCTCATGTAGTGCACTATGGTTGTTAGATGTCGGTAGCTATGGGGTGTGGGAGATATGGGGGTTGAAAGTGATCGACCTGTGGCAATTTCATACTTCTGCCAAAGACAAAAGTGTCATGGTGTATCACTTTTCAGCGAAAACTATAGATCACAGATAACTGGCGTTTGTGTGTAGTAGTAGCACAGAGTCACCTTTCGATCACAACAGCGGCCGAATTTCAGAAACTGGTACTGTGGTAGATATGGTGGTTGTAAGTGGCCGACCAAGGATATTTTCGTATTTCGACTGTCTCCGCATATGTCACTTTTCTGCCACAACTACATAGCATAGAGCATTGGTGTTTGTGTTTGGTAGTAGAATCGTATCTCATGTAGTGCACTATGGTTGTTAGATGTCGGTAGCTATGGGGTGTGGGAGATATGGGGGTTGAAAGTGATCGACCTGTGGCAATTTCATACTTCTGCCAAAGACAAAAGTGTCATGGTGTATCACTTTTCAGCGAAAACTATAGATCACAGATAACTGGCGTTTGTGTGTAGTAGTAGCACAGAGTCACCTTTCGATCACAACAGCGGCCGATTTCAGAAACTGTGGTACTGTGGTAGATATGGTGGTTGTAAGTGGCCGACCAAGGATATTTTCGTATTTCGACTGTCTCCGCATATGTCACTTTTCTGCCACAACTACATAGCATAGAGCATTGGTGTTTGTGTTGGTAGTAGAATCGTATCTCATGTAGTGCACTATGGTTGTTAGATGTCGGTAGCTATGGGGGTGGGGAGAAATGGGGGATAAAATGGTCGACCTGCGGCAATTTCATATTTCTGCCAAAGACGCATGTGTCACGTTGTATCACTTTTAAGTGAAAACTATCAATCGCAGATTACCGGCGTTTTTGTGTGGTAGTAACACAGAGTCACCCATCGATCACAACGTTGGCCGAAATTCGGTAACTGTGGGAGTGTGTGAGATATGGTGTTCGAAATTGGTCGATCATGAATATTTTCGTATTTCATCCAAAGACTTGTGTGTATCCGTAAATTTTACTTTGCTGCCGGAACTACATAGCGCAGAAGACTGGTATTTGTGTGTGGTAATAGTATCGAGTCTCCCATCGTGCACTATGGTGGTTAGATGTCTACAGCTGTCAATATGAATAACAATCACAAACGAACGAATTTGTGGGTACCAGCTATTATATTATAAATGTGGAAGTAAGTTTCTGTCTTTTTGTTACGTTTTGACGACTAAATGGCTATATCAATATTGATGGAATTTAACAATGAAATAGTGTAGGAAGGACACAGGACATTTTTTCGGCATGAATAACAGTTTTAGTCACGAAATTTTAAGAACTTATCGAATGATGAAAGACAGACAGATTCGTGTGTTAGTCTGTAATGTTACGTTGGTTGCTCAGTCACGCAATCTGTTAGTGTTTGATTTATTAATAAATTTCGATAAGAAACAAAACTTATTATTTAGTATAGAAGTCAATTTGCTCTGCACTGTACTATTCATTTGTGTCTGTATAAAAGTTTCTGGCACCAATTTGTCTTCCTTTTTGACATGCCTTACGGACGTAAACCTGGCCTAAGGTGCAGGTCTAGAAGACAATGTGCTGCTATTAGATTATAGATTCAGATGCTCATGTTGAATAAAGAAGAAAAAACCAAGCTGAAATAAAGCTGCCATCAGTTAACCCCCCCCCCCCTCCCCACACACACACACACATCCCCGCACCTTCGCTTACTTTTCTGTTTTTAAATATGTTGTAAATTGATTCTCTTCATGAGACAGATTAGATGATAGGATGATATAATGATGGCTTTCCATCATATTATGTCGACTCGGTGTTGTTTGGGACAAATCTTACGTTACTAACAGTTTTCTATATCCAATTCTGGAATTGAAACTCCAAGTCCACGCGTACGAAGTCGCGGGTAACAGCTAGTACTCTTAATAAACCCCTTCTTTTAGCCACCTTCTTAGATATTATTAAGTCCTTGTTTAGTTATTTTAAATATTCCCTATACCGTGCTGTCTCTTAACTCTGTTGTGTTTTCTTCTTACCAACCTCTTGTCCTCCTCGCCTCCCTATTATAGGACACAGGTTCTCTACTTCTCATTATTTCTGTTTTGGAATATTTCTCTTCGCTCTTTGTTATAATCTCATTATACTCTTCCCATCGTTACGGTACATGTGCTGTAAACGTTCTCTTAAGTATCTCTTCAAATTCTAAATCTGTCCTTTTAATTTGTACAGTTTCCCCTTCGATTTTGGCTGATGGTTCAACTGAATTCTCTAATATCCATCAGAAACTGTTTCGTGATCGCCTATTCGTTCGGTTCCTTAACAACTCACAAAAATTTTAATCGTGCTTTATTAATCTTATTTCCTACCAAGTTTACACTGGTAAATTTAAATACTTACCAATAATTAACATTCTAATCTCAGATTCGAAATCTGAATTTAATTTCTGCGGAAGAGCTTTGTCTTAATCTGTATTTTTCACTGCGGGAAGCAGACAACATCCTGATTTTTCTTTTTTATTACCCCACAAATCTACCCAAGTAACTCATGTCATGATCTACGAAACACCAGTGAAATGTGGGAGTTTTGTTAACTAGTATGAAAACTCATCACCCGATTTCCCCTCTATCTCTGCGGTACACTCTGTAACCCATCGGGAAAAACTTCATCTGTCTAGTACTTCTTCTGTAACAACTCTACCCAATTATTACTTGTGGTTCGTGTATCTCTATTAAGTTTGCAAATTCGATTACTTTGTTCATTATACTTCCTACAGTTCACCACTAATTCCCTTATTAACTGGCTTTAATTTCAGCATTTACCTCCTCCTTTCCAGTTTACCCCAGTCAGTAATGTTGAGAAAAACTTCATCTATTTCTTTAACATCTGTGATTTTTCCCATCGTGAAATGACTATCATCTATTTCATCCCTTCACCAGCAGCCCCAAACCTAAAAAAATGCACAGTCCTGACCCCATCATATAGTAATGGACTCCCTTAATGCTTTTTCTAACAACTCCCCTACCACCGCAACCCCCAAGACGTAACTAATTACTTTCCCATGTACACTACCGTTTCCACATTTACCCGCCTTACAGCATAGTTCAATTGTGGCCGACCATGGCAACGTAGACTTGCATGTGTTCCACCCTGGTATGCTACACCTCCTTCACCATCTTCCTCGGTCACTCTCTATACTATACTCTCTTTTATATCAATATTATTCCCTATAGCTCCTACCGTCAATACTCTATCGTCCTTAGTGAAGTCCCTACAAAGTGAAACTATATCCCCTATTACCTGACCTAATGTTGCACTATGTTTGAAAAAAAACTTGTGACCTGATAAGCTGTATCTAAACTGATTCTGCAGAAGAGGACATACACATCTCCCTCTCCCATGGCTACTACCTCGCAGCAGAGCCCTTTTTTCCTATTCTTGCATGCACGCCCTTACTCCTAAATGCTGCATCTTTCCTACTACTACTACTACATGAAGCTCTTCTCCTCCTGACTCTGGCAACAGGTCAAAACTATTTTTCCTCACAATTTCTGAATGTTCTGGTTTCTTCATCCTGTTAACCATATTTATACTTCCTCCAACCCCCTATCATTACTTTCTGCCTCTAAAGCATAAGCCTCGACAAGCTCAGCCCCCACAGGCTGTGCCTCCGCACGCTGAGCCTCCACAGGCAATGCCTCCACAGGCGTAGCCTCCAAAGGACGAGCCCCCACAGGAAGAGCCTCGAGAACCCTGATCCTTTCACGCAACTCCTTCACCGTTTCGCCCACCTCCCTCATACTTTCATTCCTAAGACAAAGTGAACAAAACCATAAGAGACTCTTATTTATTTCACACGTTTCCTCTTCCCTATATGCTCACTGAAACCACTTCTTACACCAACTACAATGCACCCCTTCACAACGTACCTGCGACAGGCACCACACTTTCCAGTCACGATTTTTCCCAAATACTTCTAGAACCTTCTAAACTAACCTTAAATTTCTTTGATAAAATAGTATCATAAAGTTTATGCTATAGTTTTAACGTTTATATTAAATTTGATAGGCGCTCTACTGCTCAATCAAGTTATTGTAATTAATAGGTAGATAAAAAACTTTAATCAAATACTTAAATTGTTTTTACTAATAAGTTGCCGTTTAAATAATTTTTATTTCGCCTCACTAACAATAATCCCAGCTATTTACTTGATAAGCTAAAGCTTTAAACTAATTTAGATGGTAAAACTTAGCTGATGACAAAGTTATTTCAGGTTTAGTGCACACCAGTCAGTGGCGTAGCTAGGCCAACAAGGACCCCGGAGCAAAAAATTTATTTTGGGCCCTCAGGCCAGGTGGGTGACTATTTTTTTTTTTTTTGCTTTGTGTTGCTGGCAGGGGCCCCTTGAGCAGTGGTTAAGGCCCCCCCCTAAGCAGTGAGGGCCTCTTAGTGAGGGGGCTACCGGTGTCTCAGGTCGTCAGTTTGCCGTGAAGGCGCGTGGGCCCTCTGAACAGCGCTTGGGGGTCCCCAGAGGTGAACTTGGAGCCCTCTGAGTGCACTGCACCGCCTAGCCCCATAGTAGCTACGCCCCTGATACCAATTCACACACACAATTAATGCTCACATCACCGAAAATTAACTTATGCTTTTAGATTTCTTAACTGACTGATAAATTTTTTGTATATAATTAGATTGAAGATTTATATGTAAGAACTAGGTAACAAAAGTTCTTAAGAACCAATGAATTAAACTTCCGCCAATAAGTTCCAAAATAAACTTAAGATGGAAGGTTGGCACTAATTAGTTTGGATAAAAACTAATTAGTTACATACGATTTTTTTTAAAAGTTTTTATTTTAAGGTATTAGATAACTATTAAACACAATTATATTTATGGGCAGAACAGGTTAATTACTTTAACGTACACTTTTGTTTTTCTGCGAAATTTGAAATATCGAATGTGGAATTTAGGATAACGATGCTGTATAATTTACTGTGAACAAATCGATGCTATTTAGGAATAATGTTTGCCAAGTTGTTATATTACTGTTCCAGAACTAATTAAATAACGAATCGTATTTTAATACACATAGCGTCTAAGTATGGGACCTTAACAATTAAAGTTCTAGCTACTGATTTGAATTAGTTACGGTTTATAAGAAATTAAAACTGTTAAATAACTTATACCACAAAGTTTATTTTTGCTATAGTATTCTAATTAAACTTACTACCAAGCTTATGCTATATAATTAATAGAAACTTGCAATAACTAACAACAATGACGTGAACTTAAAACTGTTATTTATGTAGGAAATTTTAAAGAATTGTTCTCGCTAACAATAATCCTAAGAATTTAGATGATAGTTCAAAGATTTCAAAGTAATTTAGACTATAAAAACTAAACTGTTCATGAAAATCTCAGTTTTGCGAACAACTCTCAACGCACACAGCCAACGATCGTACTTCGTTTGCTATTTATTTACTCGTATTTATGGCTTTAGCCAAAGGCTAATACAGCCAATAACATCAGGTACTACAGTGATTTTTAAATTATCTCTTTAGTACGAATAAAATATATGCATAGTATCTTAACCACTTTCTTGGTCGGAACTGAGAGATATCGCATCAGAGAGGTTATGTCAGTAATATTGAGACCATCTTCCAGCAGTTCCCCCTCCCCCCTTTTCTTCCCACGATGGTGGAGGTTGCTTGCAGCTCAGCGTGAAATGGTAAATATGCTCTGCAGGATAGCAGAAGAGACACATCGGCAAATTCACAAACCGTATGATGTATTGTTTGTGACACAATAAATTTTGTCCTTTCCTCAGCCTGTTCATTAACATGGTTTCTTTCCTCCTCATCTCTAGTTGAGCGTACCATTCCTTTCCGAAGATGTTGCTCGATAGCAATGTCATTTTTCCTGGCAGTCTGCAAGCAATCTTATCCCCCATTCAGTATTCACTAAGTTTCTGATAATTTGTATAGTGCTTCTTCTGTTTCAGCAGCAGTAAGTTGACAACGTGCTGTTCTTTTGCAGCCTCATTTCTCGTCATTCCAACATGACCGGGTGCCCATTTGAGCGGCACTTCTATTCCTTTTATCGACAATTTCTGATTCCCTGGCTATATCATAAAACAAACATTTCAGACACCTTCCTTTTGACAATTCCATGAATGTCTGTAGAATACTTCTAGAATCTGTAAATAATACAATATTTGATTCAGGCATCATACGACAGTATTGCAGCGGTTTCAGAATGGCATAAAGCTCTGATGAGAACGTCGAAAATGGTGAAGGTAGCCTGTAAACGTGGTAAACTCAGCGACCAGGATTCTAAAATGTAGCGGAGGAAACCATTCCTTTTCCCTTTTGAGCAGCCTAAAAAAAAGTCTGTGTCATACCTACCATTTCGAGTCCAGTACATCTAACACCGATACAGTTTCATAGAGAAAGCCCCCATATTCCTCATTAAGCTGTAGCAAATGCTTCGCAGTAATCTGGGATTCGTGCTCCAACTCGGTGCTGCTAGGGTTTTAAGGATATTATCCGCTTTATGGATGATTGCCTTATTATTGCTGTATATCTTCGCCACGAGAGTTCAGTGCATACCTACATAACAAGAAACTTCACCTTGCTGACCACTTATATAGCAGAGTTTCTTATTATAATTATTAAATCGTTATTCTGAAATTGCCTGTCTGAGAAGACATATAATTTGCTTTTCTCGACAACTCTAGGCCTCTATCCTTCAGATAGATTTGTCCTTCATTTACTTGAGTTTCGACCATATTTTTTGCATTAGGCGGCCGTGAAAGGAATAGTTCCTCCGACTGCCACCAGTCAACGCCTCCAGGGAGTAATTTCGGCATTTGGAATTAATCATGCAAAATAAAATTGTTAATATGCGTAAACGAAACTGAATATGAATCAATAATTCCTAGTACCACATAATTCGTATATTTTTACACACTGACTTTACCTTATAGTTAATTTTACACTAACGGGTCTGGAATAAAACCAACCCCAAACATTTCTGTACTTAAATTACTATAAAGGAAAGTTTTTCAGTATTACTGAAGCTGTATGGCCACTTCAAGATGCCATAGACTGGAGATTTTCCATGTTTATATGGTTATGGACATGCAGGATTTAACCTTGAACAAAATGCAGTGACCTCTCTAAATAATAGAAAACAAATGGAGCAACCAGTTGAAGTATAGGATAAGCTCACAATTACATTGTTCTGTTCTGGAAACGTCTATCCAAAGGTGTTATCTTGGTTGAACGGGTTGAACCCATGGAAGAAGGAATATATGGAGACGACGCAAGGGACCTTCACCACGCACTGGAGTGAAAATGTGTAAAGTGGGGTGCGGAGGTCGCCATATTGGTCGGCAGTAGAAACACGAGGAATAGGTACAAAAACCTCAAGGGAATCATACGATAACCGTGGAACCGCATTTGATGATATATTATAATGTAACTGGACGAGACAGACAAAAGTGAAAAATAATTTTTTTGTTTGATATCGTGCTTAGTTCTCGAGATATACTGTGTCAAACGTGAGGTGTTTTGGGTAGAAATTCGGAAGAAATATTTCCCAAAAGTCAAATTTGGTCTTAGATTCTTATCTAACACGACGAGACAAATCGAAAATAAACAATACGAAATCTCGCTTAGTTCTCGAGATATACTGTCTCAAAAGTGAGGTCTTTTAGGTTGAACTTCAGAAGAAAACTATCCCCCAATTTGATAATAGATTCTTATGTAACACGATGAGGGAAATTGAAAGTAAACAATAAAAATTTCCTATATCTCCTTCAGTTCTCGGGATATGCTGTCACCAAAAGTCAGAAGCTTAAATGGAAGTAGTATACATTTGCGATACACGTTCTTTCACTAACATGGTGCTTATGAAATTACTAACAACTAATAATAAATTGTTTGTCTCTTCTGGTACAGGCTGCATTTCAACCTACCCACATTTCCATTAATGCTGTCGCTACAAAATCAAACTATGTACACAGCTGAACACATGCAATGTATCACGAACTAAATTTCGTTTGCTTCATCACGTTTCATAGTTCGCACAGCACAAATTATCACAATTAATTTCATCGTACACTTTCAGTGTAAACTGAACTGGACTAAAGCATGCAGAATACCATATTCATTGTATTGCGATGTAAAGTTGACCCGCTTAAATTAGACTTGCAACACTTGTTTACAATAAGGCTAGCCTTTTGTGTGCAATGCAGTAACATATGCTGATTGTCTACACTACACCAACAAATATTTGAGAACGACGTTATCCTGTTGAGAGCAATGAATAAATTTATAACAATAGGCACTAATGTTGCAGTTACCTATCAGACACTTCAAGAACAATAATTACAATGTGACTTAATTATGAAACGTTATTCAAGGTTGGTACCTATCTTGTCTGTTTGTGCAACCATATGCAACAGAACCTGGCATTATAGAAAACCTTAGAATATTAGAAAATTAAATATTCTCATCGGCAAACACATTGCAAACAGCCCAATGTTTTGCGGTTATTACTATGGCCGCCACACATGCGCAGTAGGAGACGAGTATTGACGAGTGAGGTTTCACAGATTTAGCGTTATTTCATCTCCATATATTCCTTCCTCCATGGTTGAAACGCGTCAATTTATCGAAACCTAAAGTTTTACCCATCATTTTGTGACCTTCGTCAGAGGACTGTGATGGCTCAAATCGCTTCCGCATATATATAGTTCCTGTAGAGTGCGCTAACCGTTCGGAGTGATATCACTCCTGCTCCCGCCACGCTTTCCTGATGAAGCAATACCATATTTGGTCAAGCTGTAGCCCGCCGTCCGCGTTCATATTATCTGGCATTTTTTTAAAATTTCCAACGCTTCTCTGATACGCTTGGACCACCATCTGGTTTCCTGAACCAGTACACGAGTGTCACTAAATAAAATAGCGTGACCACTGTCAGCAGAATGTTGTGCTATAGATGATTCGCTGACGTCGTTATTTTTGTGATGTCTTATGTGATCACACAGCCTTTCCTTGACCCAACGTCCAGTCTCGCCAATATACACTTGGTCACAGCTACAGGGTATCTGCAATTTCTCTCTTCTCTCTTTAACCTTCACGAGCACATCAGATATCTTCCTAGGTGCTATGTATATCGGACGGCCATTTTTATCCGTCACTCCCTGGACGTAGTGTAAAAGTGGCCTTATACGTGGAGGCCGTGACTCAAGGAAAAAGCCTGCGGGCCAGACCTCAGGGATGTCATCGAAGTCGCCCAGCACACACACGAGGCGTTAAAATCTTCAAGGGTTTCTCGGTCTTAGAGTTTGCTTCACGATGGAAGCATCCGAAGATGTTCACGCATTGGCTGATGTTAGTTTGTTAATCGCGGCAAGTAGCGCTAAAACTCGCTCAAAAAAGCGTATCAGAAAAAGTGTATCGTGCAAAGAGTGACTACTCAAAAGAGGAAAATATTCTCACACAAATCTTCTTTCGGAATTGAAGTATTTTCCCAACGATTTTCATAATTATTTGAGGATGGACGAAGAAACCTACTTACATCTGTTATCGTTAATCACTCCATTTATTACAAAGAAAAATACGGCTATGCGGGAAGCAAATTCGGCCCACGAAAGAAAGTCTTTCCGCTACGCTGCGGTTTTTGGCAATGGG